>JAVJGI010000064.1:5289248-5305255 GCA_035590275.1 Ibycter americanus
GCCCAGCCGCGCCGGCAGCCCCGCCCCTAGGGCGGGCGGCTGGGGCGCCTGAGGGAGGTGGCTGAGGGAGGCGGCGGAGGCGGGCGGTGATGGAGGGCGGCGGCCGCCCACGCCGCGGAGCCTGTGGAGGGTAGCTATGACGGGTTCTGCGGCCTGCCTTGCCGAGCCCTCACAAAAAGCCGCGTCGAGTGGCTCAGGGTTATAAAGGTGCTCTCGCAAGGCTGTCACCTGGCCGGTAGCTGCGACACCTCCCTTTGGCTGAGGGGCCAGGCCTGTGTGTACCTGTCCTCGGTGTCACTGTCTAAAACTCCCGAATATTTGAACTCTGATTTAGTGCTAAACTAGACGTGCACAGAGTTTAGATCCAGCTGATCCTCTAGAGTTGACAAGAATGACGAATGAAGGCACTTCTCATCAAGGGAGTCAGCTTTGGGAGAGACGAAACAAAGAACACCCTATCTTCCGTGGTAAGCCACGGGTGCTTAGGCTACCTCGTTTATGTTAAACTCTTGATTAGTCAGCTCTTACGGCCCTAAAAGTGAACTACCCTTATTATAATACTAAAAATCACACTCCCTAAGGGAAAGACCCAGGCCCACTAAAAGACCCTTCCTCAGAGAGCATGCGTGCTAGTGAGATGTTAGCTAATGGATATGCAAATGCGTAGTGGGTCATCTATAGGGACCTGCCCTCTGGGCAGGGAAAGTGTGATGAGATTTTGCATATAATGTTTGTAACTTTGTACTGCGGTGTGCTAGCTTTGTTTGCTGGCATCCAGACTCGCACAACTCTGTAATAAAACAGTATCTCCTCTCAGTGTGTAAGATTGGCTTGTTGCACACTGGGAATGGACTCACATGTTAGAGACAACATCACAGCCACACAGGTGGTGCTGCTCAGATGTCCTCTGCCAACCCCAGCCGCCACCACGGGCATTAAACGCACTTTTATTTAAACCAGAGATGCTTTACTTGCTGCTGTTGTGTGTTGGAAGGGCTGGGTAGGAATTAAATGTGTACTTGTTTAAATGTAGTAATAAAATTTCTTTCTGCTGCCTTTCAGAGCGACCTGGCTTCCCTCCTACTGAAGAGGTGACACCGGATCAAGCTAAACCAGTGGAAAGTTCAGGTGGAGAAGCCCAAATTCATGGTCGTAAATACCTGTGATCAAAATTCAACCTTGCCTCTAATGCCTTGGAGGTAGTGACCACCTCCATGCCTGTGCACCACCTGGCACAGCAGTCTCTGGGGGCCTCAGAGAGCATGGGGGGCCCAGAGATAGAAGAGCTATGCCCAAATGTGGCACCTATCAGCACCCCAGGACAGAAACATGCCTGCGAATTAGTATTTATTGCATTCACACACTACAAGTTGAATTTAAAATTGCTCCTCTGATGGTAAATACCTCTTCACTCATGTACAGCATAACCTCAGGGATTAATTGGAGAGGATACAGTAATTTTATTTGGGAATTATGAAATTAATTTGGTATTTATTTTATAAACTAGGCTTAGGTCACACCCAGGTTCAGCCCTGGCTGTGTTCAGTAACAGCAGAATTTTGTTTGAACAACTAACACGGTGCTGGAGCCTTCCCGGGGGGTGTCACGGCATGAGGGTAACCTCTTTTGACTTGTGCCTTATACCACTGATCCTCGCTAGGGGGAGCTGTGTTGCTTCTCTTGCACAGCCTAAATGGACAAAGGGAACTCTAGAAGTTCACGGATAGGGGTGTTGTATTTGGGGCTTAATAGCCTATTTATTTTTGGTTTAAGAAAAAAAAAATGGTCATAATGAATCTGCCAGAGTTGAGCTTCGTGTAAGTATCGCCAACTCCTTGCAGATGCCAAAATCTTCAGGTAATTTATAGTAGTATTTGTCTAAAGGCAGTGATGGAAGACAAACCACTTTTTTTCTGTCTCTGCACAATCTGCCTGCCTTAGAAATTCCGTTTTAGTTATGAAAGTTTTATATTTAATAATTGCCAAACTCCTGTATCGTGGACATTATTTTTATACTAGTTTTTGGATGTCTGAGGTTTAGAGCCCAGCTGACAGGGTAACGCTCTGTTCCCGTCTGTGGGCACTCTGCTTGCCAGAGACATTAGAAGCTTTCAGTCTTCCCCTGAGAAAGGGATGCTGTCAGCTCGTAAAAGCAAAGGCCACAACTTCCCTCCTTTATTGCAGTCAGTGCATGACAATCTGTCCACAAGGTCTCCTCTGCCAACTGCTATTTGTTACCTTGCTAGAGCAAAAATTGCAAAAGTCCTTTAAAGCCATGGGATATCACCTAGTTTGTATTAAAAGGGATCTGATCAAAAGGATTTTAGTAAACACGGTCTAAATATGGCCACATCTGCTTTGAGAGAAGATAGACCTGAAACAGTCACAGCTTCAGCAGAAATACTTTAAGCAGAAACACAGGTGTTTTAGAAGCATCTAAAACAACCCTGTGGTTCCCTCTGTCCCTGTTAGGGTAACTTGACTCTATCCAGCAAAAGTGTGAGCCTACAGCACCCTGCTCCACCAGCAAGCCTGTGGCCCTATCCCGCTGGGGCTGCTGTCTGTACCAGGGGCCGGAGAGATACTCCGGATCGATGCTGTAATGCCGTCACTGAGCACAGGTTTGATGGGGAATATATTCATATCTTTTTAATGAACTTAAGAGCAGTCTCTTGTTTCAGCTGAATTCAGCCAGGAACTGACCTAAGCTCAAGGCTGTGTTTCAGACAAGGTAACAGCATTGCAGTGTTTTCAGCTCTAAAGAATTTGTTGCGGTGGCAGCAGCACTACTTGGTGTTTTCTTAAGGGACCACAAAAACTGCCAAGATGACAGTACCTGGTGGGCCAGCAGCAAGGTTCAGACCTGCTCCTCTGCAACCTTAGTGCATGGTTGAGCTGGGAGGACAGTGGGGGAATGGAGGGATTGGGTGGAAATGGCAGTTAGCCAGAGCCCAGGATTTATGAGATGAAGGTGGATGTAAAGCTACCTTTGCCTGTGGTCTCCGAGAGGGAGTCACCAATCTTAACCTTGCAAGTCTGTTCTGTGGGGGTAAAAAAGACCCACTGCTCCCCCCACGGAGCCTGCCCAGTCTCTCCTCATCCTCAGGTGGAGGCAGAGGTGACATTTACACAGGGCTGGCACAGATGGTGCAGGACCCAGCAGGTCCCTCCTGGGGCAGACACAACACTTGGGGTCCCCTGGACCTATATGCAGGGCACTAAATCAGGCCCCATCACTTCCCTCCAACAACTTCAACAAGCACTACCCCAATTCCCAGATGTGTCCGGGTGTATCTGCTTCTAGGCACCATTCGAGGCTTCCCACGAGGACCCTAGCTCATCTCTGGCTGCCATGTTTGTGGGCTCAGAAAGGGACACAGTGACCACAGCTCAGAGCTGGGGAACCTGCCCTCTGCAATGCTGGGACTGCGAGCACAGCCCTGTGGAGGCAGAAGCAGCTTCTTCCCCCTCCCACTCAAATTCCTCTGCTTTCATTACTTTTTTTCTCCCAGTTCAATGACCGCCGGTCTTTGTCTCGTGGTCTGGCAGAGCCTGGTGCCACACACACCAGAGAGACAAAGAAATACACTGGCTTTTCTCCCTGAGCCTGCTATGAAGAGCCCACATTGTGTTTTACTGGGGAGACGGAGACACGCAGAGGGCTGAAGTGTTTTGCTCAGCTTTGGGCTCTGTAAAACCCTCTGTTTCTTTAAACACATCAGTCCAAAGCTCTGGCAAGGAAGTGGTGACCCTGAGGAAAGGAGCCCCAAGGTTACACTCTCCTATTCAAAGATCAGGACCATGAATTTTAAAATAATGGAAGCAGCTCTTTGGGCAGCACTAAAAGCACAGCCAGCTCTGGCCCCACACCCATGCCCAGACCTCCTGGACTTTCACAGGCTGCGTCAGGGACAACCCAGGGCAGGAGAGTAATGTTTGCCAGGATACGAGCCTGGATGAGGATCAGGGAAGTCACCTGGAGCAGCTTGTTAGCAGAGGCAGGAAAGGGCCAAGGTTTCTGGTGTTCACACCTGATCCTGCCGCTCCTTCCCACGCCATCAGCTAGTGCAGCAGATCATTCCAAATCATTGCCTGTAAAATATAGAAGTCAGAATGATTTGGGGTGACATGGACAGTAAGAATAAGCAGGAAAGAGAATTTCAAGACTGCTCAGGTTTTGATCTGCCAAATACTAATTTTTCTGATCCTTTTAAAGCAAAGGTCACTTTCAAGAACAACATCAGAAAATGGTTTAATGAGGCTGAGCTAGGACTGCCTCTGACTAGAAATGGTGTGCTTTGATGCATTTCTTGGCTAAGGACTGAGCTAAGAGATCTACCAGATCAATTGCTATTGATGGAGAAAAAAACTGTTTCTTTCCTGCTGACAGAGAGCCCCATTTATAGCTAGCTCTTAAATGAAAACAAACATCCTTGGAAAAAATAGAATATTCCATTATTGATAAACTATCTCCACGCTAGAAATGCCGCTGCCGAAAAGTGTGATTCCTATCCCTGCCAGTCCAATGAGAGCACAGATAACTATTGCAGTTCGCATTGCAATTAATGCAAGAATTTCAGTGGTCAGGACTATATTTAGAGTCAAGTCAACATACTAAAGCTTAACACTGGGGAAACTGTTTTTCTCCAAACCAGTGTTTGAAGCTGTTACAAAAGCTTTCAAGAGCTGATGTAAGAAAATGATCAATATGGAAGGGTTTCTTTCACACCGTTATGTGACAAACTGTTAAGTAACATGGTAGGCATTGTGTCAGTGATCTCATCCATGGCAGCTTTGGGGAATGCAGGAACTGGGTTTGCCCAGCAACACAGTCTTACCTCTTCAAAGGGACATTTTTTAAGAAGTCCAGATCTTCTTCCTGCCCCACAAGCACATGTATAAGGCTCTTACACTCCTCACATTTCTCCACAGGGGCTGACTATGGTAGATGACACCTCTGAGCTCTCCATCATGGGTATTGCTAACCCATCTTCTTGGTAAAAGTGGTGATCTGTTCTGAGTTGTACTGAGCCTGAAATTCAACACAGGCCCAAGGCATAAGGCAATTATTGATCCTGTGCTGCAGTAAAAAAGGTGTAAATGGAATGCTACATCAGTAATAGCAGACAGCTTCAACTTTGGCTCATCCCATCTCATTCTTGGAAAAGAGCATGGGTAGGCAATGAAACACACTGAAAACCTGCTTTCTTCAGCATGTTCTCTGTGGTTATAAACCACCTGCTTGTACTGTGCTACCAGGAGCACTCTGGATGAAAGACGCTGTTTGCTGCTCATGCTACTTGTTGCCTGCTCCCCTCCAGATCCCCCTTCGCTGCCGGGCTGCCCACCAGCCCCCACAAAGCACGACCTCCACCAAGCCTGTGCACCAGCCTGCAAGGGAGCCTCTGGTGGGAAGGGAAATTTGCAGCTCTTGCGTTTAAATAAAAGTGCATTTAATGCGTGTGGTGGCTGCTGGGGCTGGCAGAGGACTTCTGAGCAACACCACCTGCACGGCCATGACATGGACGACAGGTACACGCAGGCAGGAGGTTCCTGCCATCCCCCCAGCCAAAGGGAGGTCTCACAGTTACCAGTCAGGTGACAGCCTTGTGAGAGCACCATCCTACCCTGAGCCACTCGACATGGCTTTTTGTGAGGGCTTGGCAAGGCAGGCTGCAGAACCTGGCACTGTTCCCCCACTAGGCATCAGGGAGGAGCTGCTGCTGCTGCCAGCTCTGTCCTTCAACCACTCACAGCCACAGCCCGATACGATTGCAATTCCCCCAAAAGGGTCCTATTGTCCCCCAGATTTGTGGGGTGGCAGAGAAGACACAGCCAGACCTGTTTCAGAGGTGTACAGTGACAGGACAAGAGGCCACAGGCACAAGCTGCCGTGATGGATGTTCCCATCAGATGCCAAGGGAAACCGCTGCCCTAGAGGGTGCTGCAGCCCTGGGACAGGGCCCACAGGGACTGGGGTGGGAACACACCTGGCCATGGCCATGGCTATGGCTGTGGGGTGCCTCGGGGTAGGTGTTGGGGCCCCCAGCCCAGCTCTGACAGCATCTGTCCAGCCATGGCTCACAATTCATTGCCTTTACTGTGAACCAGAGTCACAGCACAAGCGATGCCGGCAGGCCGGCTCTCCTGCTGACTGCCCAGTTATTTTTTTTCTCACAACAGTGGCTTTCTCTGCAACAGCTCCCACGCCCGCGGCCGTGGGCTGGCAGCGAGTCAATGCATCCCTGTGTGCATCGTTGTGCAGTGCGGGCCCAGCGCCCAGCTCCGGACTCCCCCGCCTCCGGCTGCCATTGGTGCCGCGGGCGCTGCGGCAGGGCCCGGGGCTCTCCGCCCCCGGGCATAAGAAGCCAGTGAGCCCCCGGGGCGCCCGGCCGCACTGTGCTGCTGTGCCACAGCCCAGCTGCCAGCAGGGAGGTGAGAGGGGCTGGGGGACGCTGGGGCAGGTGCTGGGCTGCCGGAGCAGGTGGGCTGCTGCGGCGGGAGGGGTTGTGCGGGGGGCACCGTCACAGCTCCCAGCTCTGCCACTAAAGCAGAGGCTGACGGGGAGCTGAAACACTCCTCAGCCTGGCGGATGGGAAGCAGGCAGTGCCACTGGCAGCTAGCTCAGGGCACGAGCATGCAAAGGGCTGTTAGGATGGATGCATGTAGTGCTTCAGGAATATTTCCTACCTGACTGGAAACGGTCTTGCAGTTTGGACACCGACTGGTGCATGGGGGAGGGAGTCAGCTTGAGTCAGGCTGTAGGATGAGATTCAGCGCTTTCAATGGCAAGCCTTGCGGTGGTGAAACAGAAGCCAGGCTGCAGGGCAGGAGACATTTATCCAAGGGGTGTGAATTAACCAAGTGCCAGACAATAAGGCTTTTTTTTTCTTTTTCTCCCCAGTATCAGTGCATTAGACAGCTTCTTGGAAGGTGGTTTTGCATCTCTCCCTTTTCGATCAGAGTCTCTTTGGTTTGTCTGTTTGTGAAATCTGCAGGAAATGCTGCAATCCCAATGATTAACATTCCCAAGAGGGTCTTCAGATCAGGTGTGGGAGGAGGGAGGTTAGAGGAGATGTGCTTATTTTGTGCCACTGGTTTCTGCCCCCGTTCCCCCAGCTGCTCAGTTGGAGACAGGCCTGCAGGCAAGGAAGGCAGGGGCAAGAGCGCCTGTGACAGAGGGGCAGCAAAACCTTTCTGAAACTCCATGTGCAGAAATGAAACCCTGCTGCCCCTTTCCCAAGCAAGGAAAACAAAGCAATGGGTTAAGCAGTGGGAGCCAAAGAAAAGGTGAAGTGACATACTGCCTGATAGACAGGTCCACGCAGGCAGAAAATGCAGGAGCACCTCGCTGGAAGCTGCCAGGGCTTTGCAGCCTCTCCTCGTTTTCTCCCCTACGCTTTGCTCACTCAGAGACCCAAACTCACATCACCTCAGGGGATGTGTCAGCTCCCGGCATGCGCCAGTCCCATACCGGGCACTCCTCGCATTGTGGCTCCTCTGAGAGCTCTCAGAGGCAGAGCCGAGGTCTCTCATCTTCCTCCCTGAATCGAGAGCTGATAGTGGTGCTTTTCGGCAGCATGTTTTGAGTGAGGGGTTCAGCGTTGCTGATGCGTGGGGGGAGTCCTGGGGTGGCCGTGCTTGCAAAGCAAAAGGCATTGCTGGAGCTTGCCCAGGCTAACGCACCCATCGCTCCCTCTGACCTCAGGGCCACGCTGTGACCATGTCTGAGCTGGAAAAGGCCATGATTGCCATCATTGATGCCTTTCACCAGTACTCAGGGAAGGAGGGAGACAAGCACAAGCTGAAGAAATCAGAACTGAAGGAACTCATTAACAATGAGCTGACCCATTTCCTTGGCGTAAGTATTGCCCTCCGCACGGCATGGCTGGCTGGGCACAGAAAGCCGTGTCGAGCAGCTGCCAGGCTCTGCTAACTCAATCTCCCATGCGAAGCAAGAGAAGGGGAGGGGGTTTATTCATGCAGCAGTGCATTAAACACTTTGCCTCGGCTCTGCAGGAGCAGCAGGTGGCAGGACAAGGGCAACAGCCTGTGTTGGAGGCTGGGGTTTGGGTTGGATACTAGGGAAATTTCCTTCCCTGGGAAGGGGGGAGGGGGCAGCCTTGCCCCAGGGAGCTCAAGAAGTCCTTCCCAGCAGCACAGCTGTGGCTGCGAATCCTGCTTCAGGAGGACTGCTGTTGTGCAGCTGCTGCTGCTAGTGCAGAGCAGTGCCCCAACACAGACAGGAAACAGCCGCAAGCTATTTGGGATGTGTCTGAACAGAGATTCAGCTATGAGAGCACTTGAGAAGCAGGGACACGTTACTGCCTGGTCCTCACTCTGATCCTCCCCAGCTTTGGCTGCCTGTTTCTGTCCCTTCAGGAGATCAAAGACCAGGAGACTGTGGACAAAGTCATGGAAGCGCTGGACAGCGATGGGGATGCAGAGTGCGACTTCCAGGAATTTGTAGCCTTCATTGCCATGGTCACCGCTGCTTGCCATGAGTTCTTTGAGCATGAGTGAGCTGGTGGGAAGCAGGTGAGCACCTCCTGCTCATGCTGGAGAGATGCAGAGCAGCATCGCTCCTCCAGGAAAAAGACTGGGTGCGATCAGGGGCTTCTTGGAGTTAAGCTTGTGCTAGACTTAAGCAGCTTATTAAGTTCTGCGGCTTTGTGAACAAGAAACACCCACACGGCTCAGGAAAGCCTGTCAGCCAGTGCCCACCTGGCTGGATGCAATGTCCGAATGCCTTGTTTCAAGCTCCTTCCCTGCTGCTGTATGCAAGGGACGTGCATGGGGCTGGAGGCAGGCGGACGCTGCAATCCAAGCTTGCTTGCAAAGGGAAAGGAAATTCAAGGGCTGAAATAGGAGGTGATTGCAGAAGGGCTGGTTACAGAAACCTGGTTCTGAGCCCACTGGCCTGAACGGAAAGGCTCCCGTTGATTCCTGTGGGCTCTGACCGCCCTGTGCATGGTACTAACCCAGACAGCACAGCCCCTGGCCCATCACAGGGGCTCAGCAGAGCCCACACATTTTTGAGACACCCTTGGCTTGAAAGGCAAAGCATAACCATCTAACAGCCCAGGCTTTTCTTTTGTCGATGAATCCTGCTTTTAGCAGCCTGCAGAACTGGAAGCGAAAGCGTACGAGGCTCCTGGGCAGGGGACAGCTTCTGGGCCTGGGATGTGCCTTGGCAAGGTCTCCAGGCTCGGTCAGAAGGGAAGGGGGGATCCGCACCGTGTGACCGCAGTGCGTTAATGTACACCAGGCACAGCCTCCAGAATGCGTGGAAATGGTGAGAATAAAATGTTGGTTTGGTCTCTGGGCCGCAATTGGTCTTTGGTGAAAAACGTGTCCTTTTGTGCCAGGGCTGCGTGCAGCTCCCCAGCTGCCCTTCAGTGTCAGAGGGGAAGCCTGGAGGATGCAGCCTAAAGCACTGCTATTGCTCACACCCCTGGGTTTCTTTCCTGTTGGGCATCAACCCTTCATTTCCTCCCTGGCATCACCGTGGCTGGCCAAACAGCTCAAGGCTGTCACCACTGCTGTGTTCTGCCTGGCTGTACAAGCTGGCAGATGCATCTGCAAGGCCAAAGGAGCGCAACTCACCTCTGCGCAACTGCTGCTGTTCAGGATGTGTCTGCTGCTGCCAGGGTCATCCAGGGGCTTGCAATGGTGAGCCTTTGCAGAGCCAAAACTGCACCTAGGACCATTCCCCCAAAGCCTATGCACGTGTCTTTTTCAGTCTGCACTTGCCGTCCAGCCCAGCAATACCTGTGAGCTAGGCATTCATGGCTGGCAACACCTATAGGAACAAATTCATGACAAAGATGCCCACAGATGATGATGATATCATCTTTACCTCATTCCATGTTTCATAATGATTTAATGCGCAAAATGACATGTCTTCAGACAGGGGCCATCTTGCTGCTCTCATCTGCCTCCCAAGCTGTGAAAAGGGACACTCAGCAGAGACACGCATACAAGAAAGACAACGCTTTGTACTCCATCTAGAATTAAAAAAGCAGTTTTTCCAGCCCAGGGTAGTGCTCATTGTGGAGAACTTGTTTAGCATCCAAGAAACTTCCACCACTTTTTTAACATTCTCATCAGTTCTCAGTTCAGCTGTTTCCAACACTTGTACGGACCTGAGGCAGTGTGTGGCGATAACGAATGGGGACACCGTCTGTCCCAGTGTCCCCAAGGTTAGGCAGAGTAGGGGGGACTCTCATGACCCTCTCTTGAGCCTGAACCCGAGTTCAACAGAGGGCTCTGATGCTTCAGCACAAGGGTCTACCGGTGAGGTTGTCTGGCAGGTCTCCAAGTCCCACCTGCCTTCTGCCTCACTGCAGCAGCAGTGCTGACATGGATGAGAAACCCTTCCCGAGACTGAGCCTTTTCAGCAGCTCTGCACAGCATCGCAGCGGCAAAGAGTTGTAGGTGCAACATGCGGCTTGAACACTGCAGAGCCGGCGAGACACGGAGCAGGCTGTCCTCTCCCTTGGCGAGCAATGAGAGCAGGAGCAGCGAGTGACGCAGTGTGACTGCACATGTGTTTCTGGCAGTAAGTGCAATCTTGATTTGGCAACGCCACTGCTGGGAATTCACAAAGAGGCTTTACCTGGCACAGGAGACAGCACAGCAGAGCTGGTGCCTCTTGTCAGGGAGGCAGAGAGCGCATCTTCCTTTGAGGTGAGCACCCTGACTGCCAGCCGTGCAGTATGTGGTGCTCAGGCCACCAAGCCCCGGACACTCCTCCCCAGTCAGTGAGGAAAGCAGAGCTTTCCTGAAGTGAAATTCCTGAAACAGAGACTGCAGGGTCACAGCCCTCAGCGCCACCCAGCCTGCACTGCAGCTCTGCTACCCTTGCGGCCTGCTGCTCTCTTGGCACAGGCAGTGCCTCAGCTGAGAGCACATGCTGGCACGGTGGGGGAGGCCGGCAAAGCAGTTTGGGCAACGCTGGCCCAAGCACACAGCATAAAGCACCTCTGCTGACAACCCACCAGCGCACACTGCTGCTCGCAGGCAGAGGCAGAGCCGCAGCCAGCCACCCACAGCACCTCTGCTAACACCCCCGGGCCCCACGGACTGCGCAAGTCCCCTGCATCCAGTTGAGAAAAAGGATGCTGCCATGACAAGGGGCTTGAGTGGCTCTGTGAAGGGCTCAGAAGCGCAGGGAGGCTTTCTGGGAAAAAGGAAAATCCCTCAAGCCTTGGAGCTGACCAAGGAGCAGGTGTCAGAGCTTTGCAAGGCAGACATCACAGCTGGCTCTGAAGGAGGCTCAAAAGGCTTAAGCAACTCACTAGCCTCCCCACAACAACAGGCTAGATACTTGAAAGTGCCAGTCTTGACACCACTGGTTTTCAGGCTCTAGCAGGGATAGTTCACCCTTCAGGAAGGGAAGGTGAGAAGCTAATGACATTATTAAATAATTTTCAGTTATGCCCCCACCTCACCCAACAGAATTGGCCTGCTGGACTCCAGAGGTGTGTGTGCTCTTACCTCACTGGCACTGGTTACATTGATCTGACGTTGCATCGATCCCAGGAGAGCTCAGAAAATCCGCATTTTTGCCATTAGTGCAGACTGGCGTGTGACAACCTGCAGAAAGACGGTTTGGTAACAGGGAGCTCTGGGGTCTGCGCTGTGGGACCCTCAGAGGCTGCCCAAGGATGAAACAGCAGCATTACACGACCGGCGCCTACCTGACGTCTGGACACATTTGTCAGTTACACTTTTGAATGCCTATAGAAGAGGATGCAGTGAATTTCCCACCAGGAAGGGCACCAAAGGATGGTTTCTTATATTAAATGCCCTGTCAAGACAAGAACTACTTATCAAAAGTACTGAAAGTGAAGCAAAGAGAATAAAGTACACCAATAGCAAGAGCCTGAGATGCTTAACAGAGTCCAATTAACTTTGCAAACTAGAAAAGCAACAGACTGGGGCAGATTTAGTTCATACATGCTGTATTGGGCCTCTGCTGAATTACATTTTCATAATTTAAAATGCTGCCATTCCTTTTTGCTCTGGGAGGTTAGAACCTGCACTTTTACTCTCTCCCCAGATAATTTAGGTGGACAGCATCTGTGAAAGGGAACCCTCTGGATCAGACACAAAATTATCAGCACTGGACCAGATCCCCACAAAAATGTTGTTCCACAAAGGATCTAATCTTACTGGGACTGCTGATTATTGCTGTTAGCACATCTAAAAAAAATACTCTTCATCTTGTTAACTGTTGATGGAAGTGCATTCAGGCGGAATCATTCAATAGCAGAGCTCATGTGCTGACAGCAAGAAAAATAACTTATCTTAAAAAGAAGAATGAATTATGCTTTTCCCACAAATCAAATGTGGACATTTACAGACCCCAGAGGAGGAACATTCCTGACGTTGTTGAATGGAGTAAAGCAAGTGCATAAACAAAGCACTGTGCTGCTGGGATGCGTCTCCCATGCACTCAGAACTCCATGCTGCAAGCTGTGACAGCACTGAGAGGTGCTTCTCCATCCTGGCAGTCTAGTGACATGGAAGCACATTCCTGCTCCCTCTGTATATTAAGCCGAAAAATACATTTCAAAAGAAAGTGACAGCATTTCTGTGAGTGCTCCACGGATTAAACTTGTTCCCCCTACCAGATATTAAGTCTAAAGGATTTGCCTGGCCTTACTGACTGTACTGCAACAGTCAGAGCATTAGAGCGCATTTTTCGTTTTCCCAGCCCGAAATATTCTTGACGCTGGATTTTACCATACAAAGTCTGAGTTCACCCTGCATCCCAAACAGTGTGGACTTCTGATTGCAGGGGGAAGACAGCTGACAGAGGAGGAAATCAGAAGAGTAAAATGGGAAGCTTTTTAAACAAAACAAAATAAAACAAAATGCCTCCAAAACTATTTAGGAGCAACATAAAACTAATTTTTAAAAGGCCACTATTATATTTTCTTCCCACTGAAATTCTGGTTCTGCATGTAGGCATGCCACGTTACAAGTACAGACAGAACCACCAGGGCACTGCTGTCCACATTTGGCAGAGAAAAATGCCAGAAATGAAAGAGAAATCATTATTTTGCAGTTACCTTTGCAAGCTAAGTTTCAAGGAATGCCAGAAAATTAGCAAATATTTTTCACTTCCATAAGCCAACTTTTCTTTTTAGGTGAGAACAGGATTGAAGAAAAAAAGTGACTGGAGGAAAAGAGAGTGGTGTGTATTATTTTAATAACCTGTATTGAAATACAAAACAAGATAGAACTCTGCTTATATGGCACTGGCATAACTGAACTGGAAATAAAACCCAGTGTGTCTAGTTCCTCCTAAACAACATGACTGGTCACAAACTAGAATCTAAAGACTGTAGCAAAAATTTACATTAGAATTTGTCATGATGAGAAACTCTGGCTTAGAAACATCTCATTTGAAATATCTGACCACGTAAATATTTAAAGTATATTAATCAGCTGAATATAAAACCACCAGTTCAACAATGAGTTGCATCTTACTAGACCCAGCATCAAGGAAATCCTGAAGTGCAAAAAGTTGAAGAATTATTTAATGCAGTTTTGTTAGCTATACATTAGTTCTTAGATGTAATCCAGCTCTGTCATCTACTAACATGATTTCTGGCCTGATACACTGCAATACTTTAAATGTGCGAGCTTTTGAAAAATTCCTTTTTTGGCCTTAAAGCAAAGCTGTGAACATGCTACAGAAACCAAAACCAGAAGCCCATCCAAAAAGATCCTTAAAGTGCATAATACGTGTTTTCACATAATGGCAGGGAAATAGCATTAAAATAATCAGAGACTCTGTACAGAAAATCAGGAATGTGCACTTAAAACAGAACTCACTGCTTCCTTTTTTCTGCCGTAATAATTTACTGGGTAACAATAACCGATAAATAAGGACGGAAAGTAGCTCATCGTACTGTTGCTACAATGACATCAAGCTTATCAAAAGTCAGTACAAAGTGTTGGCTCATAAAGAACACTGCTGTAATAAAGGCCGTTCTGTTAATGCTTACAAAATTATTTAGTACTCACTGGAGTCCGATCTCGCACCCCAGAATAAATCTGAAACATTCCGCTTCGACGGCAACCCTTTCGTGGCATCTTGCCTTATTCCCTCAGCATGGTGACCGGCCAGCAAACCAGCTACAGCAGTTTAATTCAGAAGGAGACAAGGCTTAGAATTCCCTTGTTACTATATTTTACATTCCCAAAAGATCAGGTTTAAAATAAAATAAAAATTTCTTGTACCTTTACTACAATCTGGGATTTTAAAAGTCAAACTCATTCAATTTAAGATGAATCACAGATTTTTGGCACCTGTCTTCATTAGTTTCAAGAAAGATGAGTTAAGTTGCCTTTGCAATAAACCTGCCGTGCTTCAAACACACTTCATACACAGCAGTATCTGGATGCCAGCTACAATGCCTTGTTGTAACTAATAGTGAGAAAAACAGAAAAGGCTCAAAGATGCTATCTTCTCGCTATGTACAGTGCTTTTAAAAACAAATCCTGTTTTGCGGGATAAATTCCTGCTTGTTTCCTAAACCCACTGTTGGTACAAATCTGTTTTCTGTAGGCACACCACCTCTCTTGCCTCTTCAACCAAAACCTTTGCCTTCATTTAAAAGACTACAACTCAATTTATTTCTGCAAAGAACCATCCCTCCTTCAATCTGGGTAAAAGCAGGTGCTTTGGTCAGGAATCCCCAGAATTCTGCGTTAGGAAACGCTGCTGACATGAAACAAAACCACTGGGGCCTGCGAACAGGGTGCAAACCCCCTGTAATCACGCAGCGTTCTGCACGCCACGCTGACTGCAGGGGACCTCAGCAGACTTCTAAGTACCGTGCTGCGCTCTGGAGAAGTGTTTGCATTGAACCTTGCGTCACAGAGAGAATCTCATTGGGAAACACGCTCTGGAGTAACGCTGATGCAGCATGTCATTATTTTTTTTCTCAAAAATTAAACCAGAGGCTCCCACCTCCCACGAGCCACGTTGCAGGGGGCCAGGAACGGTTCCTGTTTTAGTGACTTTTACAGCTTTTCCACCTGCTGCTGCTTTGGGTCAGCCTGCTGAGGTTGCTCGAGGCGGTCATCTCGGTGCTGCTGTTTCTGCTGCTGCTTTTTCTTTCCGGCCAGGGCTTTTGCCCTGGTGGTCATCGGCTTGGGCCTAGCATCAGGCTGCTCTTCATCCTGCTGGTGCCTTTTACAATGTTTTTCAAAGGTCGAAATTTTGGCATACGTCCGGTTGCAAACCAAGCAGTGGTACGGCCGCTCCCCACCGTGCGTTCTCATGTGAAGCTGGAGGTAAGAGGACCTGGAAAAGGCTCGGCCACAGACCGAGCAGCGGTGAGGCTCGCGCGCCTCGTGGGTCTTCAGGTGCTGCTTGAGGGACGCCGCCTGCTTGAAGGCCTTCCCGCAGGTGGAGCACTTGAAGTTCCTCTCACCCGACTCGAGAAGCTGGTGCGAGACGAGGTGGGCGGAGGAGCGAAAGTTCTTCCCGCACTTGTCGCAGCGGTAGGGCCGCTCGCCGGTGTGCAGGCGGAGGTGGAGCACCAGCCCGGCCTTCTGCGTGAAGGCCTTCTCGCAGTGCGCGCACCTGAAGGGCCGCTCGCCCGTGTGCAGGCGGCGGTGGGTGGCCAGGTGGGAGGCGCGCCCGAAGAGCTTGCCGCACTCCTCGCACTTGAAGGGCCGCTCGCCGCTGTGGATGGCTCTGTGGCGCGCCAGGTGGGAGGACTGGAGGAAGAGCTTGCCGCAGACGGGGCAGCGGTACCGCCGCTCGCCCGTGTGGGAGCGCAGGTGGAGGGCGAGGTGCGAGGAGGAGATGAAGGCCTTGCCGCAGAGCGCGCAGGCGTGCGGCCGCTCCCCGCTGTGCGTGCGCTTGTGCAGCACCAGCCCCGAGGAGAGCGCGAAGGCCTTGGCGCACACCGGGCAGCGGTACGGCTTCTCCCCGGTGTGCACCCGCCGGTGCTTGGCCAAGGCGCCGGCCTGCGCGAAGG
>JAVJGI010000064.1:5305645-5410829 GCA_035590275.1 Ibycter americanus
GCCGCTCCCGTTTCCCCGCCGCGCAGGCCCCGCGGTGTGGGCCGAGCAGCACCCCGCTGCGGGACGGCCGTTACCCCCTGCGGGCAGGGCAGGTAAGCCGGGCCCCAGAGAGCACTGCCACGGCGGTACTGGAAATACACACAACTGGGGAGCAGCCCGGGCCTTGAGGATGTGCAGTTGCTTTCATTCTAAAGCAACCGTCATGAAACTGAGCAGAAAAAGCTCTTCCGGCATTAAACTGACCAAAACTCTGGGGAAAAGTGCGTTACTGAAAGCTAAGCTTCTGCTCTAACAGCGTCAGTTTCAACATTGAGCCAGTCAGATTTTCAAGAGCTGTTTTGAAATGTTTAATGTGCTTTTTGTTTTAGATTTACTTTACAAGGCAACTTGTCTCACTGTCATCAATATCTCAATACAAAAATCTTACAATGCTTTATTTGCTAAAAAACTACAACATTAAAATTGTGGTTAGGTAGTTCTCTCCGTTTGCCAGCTGTTCTGTTATGAGGGGCATCCCGAAGTCCACTGCGAGAGGTTGCTGTACTTAATAAGTTACACGAGTTCTGTACATAATTACAGTCATAATAGAGTATGCAGCTGTATAATACACCACAGCCAAACACGATTAGGGCAAAGAACTACTATATATGAAAGCTTTTTGTTGAAGATTTTATAATTTATTTGACCAGGAGTCAATTTGATATCCTTGTATCGGGAGACCGACATCCATCTTTCTTAGGCACTGATCTGGGCAGAATTGCCTTGCAGAAAAACCTGGCTCTTTTGCCAAACTCATGCATTATTAAAAAAATTTTATGTAGCTCAAAGTCTTTAACAACTCTATAAAAATAATTATTTGCTAGTCTCGTGCTTGCCTTCAAATACCTGAAGTATTTGAATAACTTCACATTCTCTTTCTGAATTAGGTTCACTGCAGTATTAGATCAGGCAGGAACTTCAAAACCTTAATTAGTCAAGTGTGACTCAACCAACTGGCTATTTCAGCTTGAACAAAAAAGTCTGCCTACATACAACTCTAAAATTAAAAAAAAAAAAAAAAGAAAGAAAGAAAAAGAAAGTTTGTACCACAGCATAACAAGCTAACTAACACTGAGTATCTTTTCCATGGTGGGAAAAAAAAATAATCACCATCGTAAGTTTTAGCACAGGATATTCAGGGAAACATATTGTAAGACCATGCTTTGTAAACATTTCTACGAATCATTCAGAGACTATTAGCTTTGGAATGAGTTTTCAAATACTTGGCATTACGCAGGGCAGTAATTAACAGCTAATGCTATGAAAACAAGCAGCTTTAACATGAAGTTACGACAGTAAGAGCAGTAAAGGCTCCTGCATCAAGTAGTTAAAACTGGATATTAATTTATATTTTATTATAAAGTTTATAGCATTACAGAGTCCAGCATGGCACGATAAGTAACCTTGTTACAGTTGCAGTATTTGTTTTCGCTTGGTACAAAAAAGCTGAACAGCAGCATAATTGTTGTTATATTGAATCCGGATTGGAATGAATTTGTTTCTTCTGAACAGGGGTCAGTGATTTAAAATAAAAATGCTGCATTTTTAAATCTCAAATATGTGCAAAATTCCTTTCAGTACAGTAGAGAATATGGTAGAGATGTGTGCAATCTTGAAAGTTACGTCCCAACCCAGATACTGCCAATATATTGCGAACAATCACATGGAGGGTGAACTCCGAACGGTTACTCACGACTTTCAGTATTATTTCCAAGAGTCCTCCTCACAGCTGGTGTTCTCTTCCCGCCCCGCTTTATGTCCTTTTATGCAGTGCATCAAGTACTGACATTCATAATTATTGTAAAAAAACCATTGGTCCATGACAGTTCTAATAAGCTTCCTTCAGGAATTCCAGTAAACTCTCCATCCTAAGACAGCTGAAACCATTACAATGGACTTATGAAAGCAGATGCAATCTGAGAGATGAAGGTCTGTGAAGATTAGTATCTCCATTTTCCTAAGGTCTTCCACAGCTTTTAAAACCACAGAAAATGGATTCTAGTGTTATTATTCGGAAAGGCCCTTGATTTTGGTGCTTTAGCCTTGATGTGATTTTCTGTTTTCACATGTTGTAGGCAACATAAATAGGATCCAACTGGTCAGCTAAAAATCCGTCTCTCAAGTGCATTCGTTGTTTCTCACCACGGGAATTGATAGGAATAACACCGGGGTCCACAATAACTACAACACCTACTATGAGATAATGCTCTTCCAGAACCACATTTGTTACCAGCGCGACCAGGTCCAACGCTTCTTGTTCTGAGCCTTCCAGCTCCACAACCACCACAAGCAAGTTGGTCCACGTAAACACAGCACTGTCAGAATGACACAAATATTAATGGTGAGGAAAAAAAAAACCCAAACAGTCAAAAGAAGCTAGTTATCAAAGAGAGACTCACTGGAAATAAATTTTGTAAGGAGTTGAACAATATAACAAATGGGAAAAAGTGATATAACAGTAATGTGAGAATACTCATAAATCAAGAATATTAAAGCTATAACTTCTTGGGATATTCTCTGCCACTTGTTTTGTAACTGTCCACGTACAAAATGTAAGTAGGTCTTTCTCTTTTATATGTATGCAATCAAGTATTTAAAAGTCCTTTGCACTTATGGATTAAACCAGGAACAATTAAGATTTCACGTTCAGTGTGTGCATACTTGATATGAATGTACTTGTGTAAACTTTCAGCGATTATTAAAGGAAAGCCCAAACCTCCCAAAGCTTACCAGTAAACACTACCACTTTGAGACTGAAGAGGACCTACACCCAAATGGCGTACATCATCCATTAGGACCAAATGAGAATAATTTAAGTTAGAAGATACCACTCAAGAAATCCTTGAGGTATGTTTACTACATCCAAGTGCATCCATCCTGACACACCCAGGGAAGTCAACAGCACAACCTGCAAGTGCTCTGCTGCCCTGTTCACACCCCACCCTCTCTGTCTTTCTTTCAGACTTTGAAGACCAACTCCCGTAAAGGTGTGGGGTTTTTTTTTTTTTTTTTTTTTTTGAGTGACAGAAAGAGGGCATTACATTTCAGTTACTCTCACTGCACTAGTTTTCTAAGCAAAGTTTTGGTGAGTTCACTCTACAGCAAGCTCTCCATCTAGCATGCTGTTCCACAGAGCTTGATTTCTGCTGCTTTAGAAGAAATACAAGGATACAGAAAAGTAATACCGAGGCTCTTACCATTCTGCAATGCTCTTATGTGCTCTTATTACAGAGGTCTCTATATCAATGGGATGGTACCTCATTCCTCTGAGCTCCAGTGTTTCATCCAAAGAGCCGACCACATACAGGGCGTCATGCCGCTCTGCAATATAGTGCAGACGTTTAAAACATCATCAGGTCTACAGAACCAACATGGTCATTTGTACATGCTCATTCCTGACGTTCTAAGATGTTCCTGGTGCTTCCTAGGAGAAAGAGTCTATAATACACATCAAGCTCTACCACTTGGAGAGAAAAGAATTAAGAGGTCACATAACACTTCTGCTTACTTACTCCAAGCAAATGAAACCAGACTAAAAAGAACTTCTGGGTCATCCAGTTCTGCCCCTTCTCTCATGTAATATAATCGCAGTTCACAAACCCAATCAAAATCCATTGTTAAAGCATCTTTTTGTCCCACTATTCTTACCAGAGAGCTTCTCTCCTCTGATTGACAGGAATACTCTTCCAATTTCCAAATTTAACTTTTTCTTTTTCTCTTTAAAACCAGCTTGTCCTCATGCCAGCAATATTCTACTCAGCTTCTTAAGTTCCCCACAGTTAATGCAGTGAGAACAACTCTATCCCCTCCTCAGCCTTAGCTTTCCTAGACCCTTTTTGAAGGACACACTCTCCACATTGCCATGTTCATCCTGTAACTCTCTTCAGTTCAGCTTCGCTTTCTTTTGCACCTGTTTTATAATTCTGCTCAATCGTGTAACTTGAGACAAAAAGCGTGCTGGGAAGCTGCACTGTATTTCATGCATACTTGCTATGTTAATTCCCCATACATAGACAGCTTCTCAAATGCTGACAAACTGAAGGATAACTGATGTTGTTGTGATAAAAATCTCTATGTTACATGATTTTTCAGAAAGCTACAAGGCACAAAAACTTGCTGCAGTAATCTGATGCCTTGCCATCTGCAACTTCTCTTTGTGAATGTCTACTCACAGATTCCAATTTCTGTCAAGTACCAGCTTTCTCAAGAACAGGGAGCCATTTCACTTTGAACACTGACAGAAGG
Source organism: Ibycter americanus (assembly GCA_035590275.1). Lineage (NCBI taxonomy): Eukaryota > Metazoa > Chordata > Aves > Falconiformes > Falconidae > Ibycter > Ibycter americanus. Next base: position 5,309,930 of record JAVJGI010000064.1, read on the forward strand.
ACAATTCTGTCAAAGCATCTTGTGAAGAACCTTGCATTAAGCAGCAATGTGCCCTGGAGGTCAGGTAATACCCTAGAAAATCAGAGACGAGGAAAGCAAGGAAGCTTTAAGAGCACCTTGGTTAAGCATTCTTCTATCATGCTCTACCAGCTCTGAAAGGGAAGATAACATGCAGGAAAAGCTTTTTCAGGGAGCTGGATCTACCTTACACCAGCTCTCACTGATAGCCTGAGCCCACATTCCTTCAGGAGGAGACTCAGGAGGGGCTGGCCAACGCAGAACTGCTCAGTGTACTTAAGTAGGTTGAACAGCCAGGTGCCAAGACAGGACCCTTCTGTGTAATGGTGGTAGCTGCGGGATATGGGTACCACGCATCCCTGATGAGGACTGTGCCTTTACCAGGATTCCCCTTTTTCTCTCTGATAGCACTCGGACTGTGGAAGAGGGAAGTCTGCAGGATGCAGCTCTGGAGGAGATGGCATTGAATGGGCTGCAGGGATTTCTCCAGCCAGAGCAACAGCATCCACGCTTCTTGTTCTCAAGAGCCCCAGGGAGACTGAATAGCACACCAGCACAGCAGACTCGAGGGTGACCCTCTCTTAGCGACTAGATCCAACAAGAGTTATATCGCACACCATTTCTGAACCCTGGACTGGTATCCACTGCAACGGATAGGGTAATGCCTCAGCAGAAGCCTGCACCTTCAACACACTGCTCTCCTCACTCACACTACTTCCTTCACATAATGGAGGACTAAAAGTAGGAGGGACATGCACAGTGTCCCCCAAACAGACACTTATGTTCCAGAAGTGGGAACACTGCTTTTCTATCTTGTACCGTGAGAGATTATAGGAAGTGTAACACCCCCCCACCCCCCATTCATTATCCCATGACAGCAATGAGGGGGCACTGGCACTATCCTTGTATATACCACCATTCATTTCAGTCCAATCGCAGACAATTAGCAATACACATTTGCTAATAAGTTATAAGCATTCAAACTATTTTTCTTAGTATGTTTAGAGATTCCTTTTTTCTTAAAAAAGTGTGATAATCAAGAGTTATACCTACTCCGTATTCTGTCTCAACAGAAAAAGGAGTAGTTTGTCTTCCATCTGCTTACACTTCTCAAGTTTAGACATCTTGGCTTAGACTGAAAAAATGAGATTAACAATTTATTTTCTATACTGGAAAAATTACAGAGAAGTTGCTCTTCTAGACCTTTAACTTCTGAAAGGCTGAGAAATCACTGGTATCTTTGCATGTCCTAGAACTGCTGAATGACATTAATCGTATTCTCTAGATCAGCACTGAAATACTGCATCCTGTCTGTAAGGGAAGAGGTTCAGAGGAAGAGCGAGTAGAAGGGTTCTAGTGCTTCTGACAGATGTCCTCATATTATTTTGTCTAAGTGGAAATAAAGGAAGATGAACATGATTTCTGAATCTGTCAAAAGGGCATTATGAATTTCATATTTTGCACTATTACTCAGTATCATTATAGTCAATGAATATGTACAGAGTAACAATTCCTGTTACATTCACAACTTTTCTCTGATGGAAGCCAGGATGAACTTGCAGGCCAGGTTACTCTTCGCTAGCCCAACTACCCCAAGGAGTTTCAGACACATGCTTCTCTAAGTACAGTTATTTTCTCTCACCTCCACTAGCATCAGTAAGTTCTGTTCTGCGCAGAAAGCCAAGGTACCCAGTCCGAGCCCATATGGTCTGAGTGTCTCCAAAACTCAAGCGAGCAGTAAAGTGATCAGCGTGCAGTGCTTCTTCTCCATATACTGTGTAGTAACCAGTAGCGTTGTGTGGACTACTCACCCATATCTAGGGGGATAAAAAACAAAACAAAACCAACCAAACGAAAGGGAATCATTCCCAGACAAACACAGGTTATGTTGCCAGACCCGGACAACTTCATTTATTAATTTAAAGGATCTGTTCCACTGACAACTTTGTTGCTCCTAAAATGCCAGGAGTAGTTTTATTAAAATAATTCATTAACTTCTGCCTCACAGAAAATGACCAGAAAATAGAGGAAGAAGGTGTTTTATATACAGGTAATTGGGGATGGTAAAGAGGCAAAATGAACGAGGCATTTGGCTTGCTGGGAAGGAACTCTGGTTAACCTGCAATCTTCTGTTAGCTGGGCATCTTAGTAAACACAAATGCAGATGTACATAAAACAAAGATTAAACCAAACAGTGAATTCCTGTCCACTGATGGGAATACGTAAGATATTCACAGACTAGTGAACTGATCACCTGGTGCTGGCATGCAGTAGTTTGGCAGAGGAGGGAGGAAACCGTGCATACATACATACAAGTATGTAAACAGTTCCAGCTCTCTGTAGAGTTCATTCACTTGCCACATTAAGGCAACTGTGGCCATCCCACTAAGAGACAGGCATTTATCTAACATGATTTACCTATATATTAAATCACTGCTGATAAAGTACAACAGCATCAAAGCTTTACCTCTCCTAAATGCGAATCTCCCAGAGGTCCCTTGGTTTCTGTGTGTGCTATGATGACCTTTACCCCTGGAAGAATCTTGAATAAGAAGTGAACAGAAGTTAAAAGAACTTGATTTCATCAAAAGAAAAGTTAATAATGCAAAGCCACATGGCACAGTCAACAGCCTGTGCAATTCTTCCCTTTCTGCTCCTCTCTGCACCATAGATATCAGCTATCTCTTCCTGCCAAGTTGTTCAATCATTTAAAATCTAAGCAGCTATTTTGCAGCTTCGGAGTTGAAGTTTCACACCTGAAAAATGCCTTCCATATTTTTTCATTTGCCTTTGATTTTTTTTCAGTTGTAGCAACATATTGTAATGCTTCACTTCATGCATCTGGCTTCATTTTAACTAACTATTCATTTTATGCTCTCTCTAGTGTTTCTCCTAGATACACGGTGATGAATGAAGCTCGTTGCACAGATTCTGTACTGAGACCCAGCTGAAGCAGCTCACCACCCAGCTAAGGGTCATGACGGGGGAGGATTGCTCTCTGTCTCTCACCTTCCCGGACTCCATAAGCGGCAGACTGTGTGGAGAACCTCTCTCTACCAAACGCACCCTGAGAAACATAAAAGAATACATTTGTACAAGGATTTATGAGTTTATAGAAGTTAACCAGACATGTTCCAGTATATGCAGTGTTATCCCGTCCTTAACTGCACTGACCAAACTGTTAATGATGCCAGCCAATTATGCTCAGTTATTCACAATGCAGTAAAACAGTTAGGAGCTTCTAGCTGTCTTCAAGACTTCCATATTTGCACATTTGCAGAAGGAACTAGAATTGAGTGCCGTAGGAGGAGACGCACAGGAGAAGTGGATCCTATACATTATGTCACATCACGCTATCCCTACACCCATAGGCTAAAACTGGCTAACAGAGTGGTAGCTTTGAGGCTATGGCCGAACTTGCTTTTAACAGGAATATATACCATGAAGTCATAGCGATATATTAAACAAGGGGAAAATGACTGTAGTTTACATTGATCTGTTCAGATGCCAAATCAGGGTCATGCAAATGATGGTCAATAGCCTGTCTTCTAACAGCTAAGATTTAAGCTTGCAAAAATGAGAGATGAGTAGTCACAAAAGCTGCCAGTTAACATAAGCCCCTAATTTAACATTATGAATTAAAAATAAAAATAAAGCAAATGCGCCAGGTCTTGATATTATGTTTCTTCAGTACAGAACTAAATACATATAGGCATGTACTCTACTAAACTTACAGTCTGACCTTGGTGCTGCTGGCACTTGTATTGACCAAGTTAACTGAGAGACAAGTTAATATGAAAATTACGACTACAGAATTAAGTCTGATAGAATGGTGTATCCTTAGCAAGCTTCCAGATGACATGTGTGTACATGTGTGTGTGTGTTTTGTAGTACAGGCCTGACATCAGTTTATTGGATCAGGGAAGGCTGAGGGAGACTAACTGTACTTTTTCCGCTACCTGAAGGATTGTTAGAAGATGCAGCCAGATTTCTCAGTTGCACACCTTAAGGAAAAGCAGCCAGGGATATAATATGCAGCATAAATGCCAGTAAGGAAAACTTCCACAGAGTGGGCTGTCAGTCTTAGCACATACACCGAGAGGAGGAGGATCTCCATTCTTGGAGATTTTTGTACTGAACTGGTCCTGCCACTCAGTAACCTGATAAAGCCTTGAGGCTGGTCCTGGTTTGAGCAGGAGGCTGGATGAGGGACATCCAGAGATCCTGCCCACCCAAACTGCTTCTGTGATTCTGTGACTAATCAGCCAGTTGGTAAAGTCACCTTTTGCTAACAGCGTAATTAGGTAAGAAACAGCTCATGAGTCTAGATTATACAGGACTGATGAACAGACAGCAAATTAGGTGAGGGTCTAGAAAGCAACAGTGGAACAAGTGATGGAGGAGGAGATGCCAGACCTCTTGAGCACACAGCCATCATTCTCTAGGGTATTGTTCCCTGTATACAGTGATCAGGGATTAGCCGCTGCCAAGAATATTTCAACAAAGCAATGCGATGCAGTGAGCTGAACCTTCTCCTCTACAGTCATTGAATAGCTAATGCCTTAACGTTATCTGTACCTGTCATGTCGAAGTGCTCTCATATCTACGTAGACTGTTGTTGGATCTGGTCCTGCTGTTCCCTAAGAATAAGAAGGAAGAAACAAATTCAACAGAAGCCAGAAAATCCTGCTTTCAGTCTCACAGCCACATAAACTCACAAACTCTTCTCCCTTTTTTACTGACACTTATAAAGTACTGTCCTAATCTACCAGAAATACAGTAAAACCCCCCCTTTCTAAACTAACTGCCATAAAGCTTTCATGTTTTATGGAATCTGTAAATGAATGCACAAGGATGTATTCATACAGGAAAATCTTTAAGTTTTAAGAATTTTTAAATTTAAAACTTAAGATTTGAAAATTTTATTTTGGTAAGCACTTCCTCTAAAAACTGCATAGGAAGTGCAAAGCACCTAAGCATAAACCTGTGCAGGCCTAATCCCCCTCCCAAAGCTCAACTGTTCTACTTTGTAACAGTTCTGTCAACTTCAAAGAAAAAAAGATGGCAACATTTAACTAAAACATAACTCTAACCAACCCAGATCTTTTCAAGGTTCCTGCCAGCAACAGGCTAGGCAGAGCTGTGTTGCAGTCGGAGGATAAACCTTCTGACCAACCCTGGGGAGAGGTTTCCCATTTCCCAGCATGGGAACAAGGGATCTTTTTCTTTCCCCCAGCAGAATTTAACCTTAAGACAATTAGAAACTACTATGAAATGCATATTTAAGCTAAAAAAAATGCACAAAGTTTCAGTGACTATCCCCCCCCCCATCGCACAGTTTCTCATTTTAAAAATACTTAAAATGAGGCCACTTTGCTATCGGCTCAAGATTGCAGTGCTGGAGAACAGTAATAATGTCTTTATAACAACGCCCCCTTGTACTTTTGTAGCACTGCTGAGGCTCAGTGATGCTGATGGCCACACCGGATTAACGGTATGATCTTTATCTTTAGGACTATACCATTTAGTAATTTAATCATTGCTATAACCCCCTTTCTAGCTTGTTTGAGAAAGAGGTTTCGTACTTGAGCTGCAAGTGTTCTTTGTAAGTAAAGCTGAACTTCTTCAGAAAAAAAAAATTATCTTGCTTGATCTGTGTCAAATAAGAACTCTCTCAAATGGCATACATTCGTTATACAGGGTCATACCACTGAACCAGACTGACTTTAGGACATTACAAGCACACATGCATCACTATACCTGTTCAGCCAGCTTGCCCAGCCTGTTTGGCTGACAGCGGGACCACAAACAGAAGTAACAGAGGCCATCAAAGTGTGTGAAACAGAGAGAAAGGGGAAAAAAGAAAATACAAACAAAGAGGCACTGGAAACATAAGATACACACAGTAAGACAGAAAACAAAACTTACACTGTTTTAGAGTGAAAAGAAAATTTCCATTTCAGATTACTTAAGAGCTTGGCACTTTTAAGTGGTTGATTGGGAAACATGCAAGTCCCAGTTAATAAGAAGAGGTTTAAGGTAGATCATACATAATGCCTGTTGCCTTAATCATAAATCCCTCCTCCACCTGTAAGCATCTAGAGGCTGCCTGCACCTTCAGAAACACCTTCTTAGTAAACTAGTCCAGTAAGGTTGGAAGACATTATGTACCTATTTGCATGCTAACTTGTATCAAAGACCCATCCAGTTTGGTTATTCAGCTATATTCATTTAAATTCAATAATTTAAAAAGTCAAATACATGCATCACTTTGGAAGACTGGCAGAAAGGGGTCAAAAAAAAACCTAAAAAAGGGCTCACAAATGGAGAACAGAAATGAAAAAGGTATAAAATGAAGGGGAAGCTTAGCTGCCCAGCAGCCCCGCACTCTTCACAGTTTTCTTGGAGTACTTTTCACATTGCCATTTAACATTCTGCAGAAAAACCGTTTCCCCCCCACACTCCTTTGTGTAGTCTGAACAGCAAATATGCCAAACTGGCTTTTAAAATTCTTATTTAGACAGGCAATTTGGAAAGCTTTTCTTTCACATGTGGCATCTGAAATGTTTTATCCAATGAATTTAAAAATCTTGATTTACAGTCATCTTAATTTTATCTATATCCTTCCTATTTTTCCATCTACCGATTCATAAAATTTCTCTGGCCGCATTTCTTTATAACCATTTATCTAGGGATGTTAAAAACCTTTTCTCCTTTAATATGTGTGAAGAAGCCATAGAACCTACAGAAACAATTATGAATGGCAACTTATTTAAGAAGTTCATGGTCTAAAACATCTCTCTTGTAGGAAATAGAGAACATTAAAATATATTCTGAGAGGAAAAAAAGCTTTCCTTCATCTGGTGGGCACCGGGGGTGGCAGGGAGGGAAGTTTTACAGAAGTACAGTAGCAATCTTCATAGAGTCGTATTTTTTTAAAGTGTAATTCACACCAATAAAACAGGAAATAAAATTCACAGTTACACACATACTTAATACATGTGCCATCTGTGAAATTCCCCACATACAATGCTACATATTGCCACATCTAAAACTTGAGCAGTTTTATCTGTTAACTCAAGTATCATCCAAAACCCAGGGTGCTTTGCCATTTTCTAGACCATGCTTAGTACCTGATTTTCAGGTAAGTTGTGGAATAACCTTTTCTTTCTCCGAACTAGAGAAGAAACATCTCATTAAGAAAAGTTAAGATTTAACCTAGTTAAATTACACATACAACACTACCGTCAACTGAATACTAAACTATCAAAGGTGGGTCTGGACCACAGCATGTCATTATCTCCAGTCTGTGAAGCAGGACAGCGTACTTTATGGGCATATTCTCCCCCTCAGAGCTTCCAATTTTATACCTTTAATTGAGGAGGAAAAAAAAAAAAAAAAAAGAAGTCCAACTCTCACATGAGGTGAGACAAACGTATTTGCATGATGATAATACTCATTTGAGATCTTGAAAAGTAAAAAAGCCTGCCAACCTTGTCAGTTTTCCTGGATTTTATCTGAGGAACTCTGTCTTCCATTTAATTCCACATACACACAAGCTATTTTTAAACAGGCAAAATATGAATCACACAAAAGCTGAAACAGCACTGCTGACATATTTATCAGCATGAAGCTGTATATTTAATTTAATACTGCTCCTCAACAGTAGGAAGGAAACAAGTTTCTTAATACTGATTGCCTGTATTAGAAAGGCAAATCAATTGGTCAATTAATACACAAAAGTGAAGTTATTGTAATCCATATCTTCAAGGCTTATTTAACTTGGTGATGAAACAAGCAAGCAATGGAGCTCTAGTTCATTTTAAAAAATTACATTAAGCTGAACACGGTTTCCAAAAAACTCCCAGAGATTCTGTATAAGGAATAAGCAGTTTAATCTCACCTGTAAGCAAATTGCTATGTTGACCCTGCACCCAAATGTAGTGCTCACTGCACGAGCAGAGAGGCCCAGGTCTTTGAATAACTTAGAGAAAGACTGTGTTAATGTAATCCTTGGTCTCTCCTCTGCCACCACCATGCATGTTCGCACACAGGACAGGTTAACTCCTTTCATCTGAGAGGTGGGGTGAAGAAAAGAGTAACAATTTAAATTTGAAGTCAACAATTTTAGAAATAAACTATTTTGATTTGCGGAACAGATGGACTTTAAAAACACTAGAGTAACTGACACGAACTGGTTAAACAATATAGAGACGACAGACTGCACTCAGTTTGGCTCCATCCATCCAGGACAACCCTCTAAAATTGTGCCAAGAAGCTTTATGGCAGGGTTTGACACACAAGATGCAAACTACTTGCATCGTGTAACTGCAACACAGCCACTCATCATTTTGAACTGAAAAAACCCACAAAATGTCATTGTGTGACAGGGTTGGGCTCACAGGAGACCCACTTGCTCCCAGTGCTGTGCAGTTCAGATGCAAGCAGAGCATTCAAGATGTTAATAGCTCTCATCAGTGTGAATGTGAACCTGTAGCAACTGGCTGTGGGCCAGGATTCCCTTCAGCAAGGTCCAGGAGAACAGAGGGACAGAGCTTTTTGTCTATACTGAGAATAAGCACAATGTAGCCGCTTTCTTGTGTGCAACAAGCTGCCAGACATTCCCAGTGGAAGTTCTGAGCAGCTTAGTTACTACAGCCATGGGAACTCTCCTACCATTGAGACAGAGGCGCCTCTTCAAGTTTCAGTAGAGAGCTCCCTCGAAAATAAACTGATGTATTAGCGTGTAATTGCTGCTGTTAGGAAGATCACACCCATTTTAGAACTCAATACTTTTGGTGTCAAGCGATCTGAAAGCAGGTGAGACTTGCCAGCTTTTGGGGGGCGTTTTTTGGGGGGAGAGGTTTTTTGCGTTTGGGGTTTGGCGGGGCTTTGGGGTTTTTCTTTTGGTGTGGGTTTTGTCTGTTTGTTTGGGTTTGGTTTTTTTTGTCTCAGACAAGAAAAAGTTGATAGGCTTGCTATGGATTTTGCCCCAAAATCTCAGAAATACCCAGCAGCACAGAGGTGGCACAAATAAGCAGAGTGGAAAACATAAGACTTCTTTTTTTCCCCCACCAGAAACATGAGAGCTGAAAGTTTCAGCAATCTCAACATTTCCCAAAAAGCAAGTCATAATGAAAAGCTTTCACAGAAACATGAACGGGCCCATATTCTGCAAGCCAGAATGCAGTATTTTTAGAAAGATACATGTATTTATAAATCAGTGTGTTGACAAATTAAGTCCACTCACCCGCAGTATATCAGTCTGTGTTCCAAGCCCTTTGGTGCACATCTCCATCACGGAGTAAGAGCAGAACGTGACACGCACTTTATACTGACTTACAGCAGACAACCACAGAGACACGTTGCTCTCCAGTTCCAGAGGAGGGACTAGAATAGACTGATGACCCGAATATACACTAGGGAGAGGAAGAAAAAGAAACATGAAAACTTTAAGCCAATGTAAAAAACCCAACAGTTATATGAAGTCAAAATGAAGCAAACACAGGAAAACTCAGAGCCTGGTATCTACCTGAACTGCAGCTTCTCCACAGAGGGCAAGTATCTCTTAGCTAAGAACCACGGGTTTGAGTTAGGTCACAGTCTTTAAGTTGAGTATATATATTTTGTCCTCAGTAAACTGTGTTAACTATAGACAAATACTGAATGCCTTGAGTAGACAGAACTTCCAACACTAAAATGTTAACATTTGAGACATCATTCCAATTACAGATTACAATTGGTAATTTTTGTGAGTCATTCTAGGGAAAATACACCTTTTGCTTTGAGTGACATGAGTCTTTTAAGACCTACATTGCACCATTGAAGTTTTTCGTGCAATTTTCTAGCCTTTGCCATAGATGTCTCTGTTTTTAAACAGTGATTATGTGAAATTCTTAACCTGGATACCAGTTAACATAAGTGGACAGAAAGTCAAATTCAGAATCATACCACCTTTTCACATTGTTTTTTAAATGTTATATACTCATTTCAAGACAGTAAATGTCATGACCATAGTCTTAAATTACCAAATGTTTTTTTAGAACAGTTACTATCAACAAAATCAGTGACACACCCCTCCGTAAAACCAGGCTTAGATAAACCAATGGATCTTGAAAAAAATAACAGCATCTCTAATTGCTTTCAACAGGTAGCTTGACAGGCTTGCCACTTCTCCTGACTAGAGTTAAATGTGTTTTTGTGGTGGGCAACGTAAGGAGGAGTTCGGGGGTTTTTTTCCCTTTTTAAGTATTCTGTAAAATAGAAAAAAAATTTACTCTGTAATAAAACAGTCTTTCAAACTAAAAGCTGTAACTCAGATGAAACACAGCAGAACTTATATTAACTCTTCTACAGAAAGCATGACACATGTAATTCCCTTCACTAAAAATATTTTTTAAATCCATTTAGATTTTAGCTCTTTCATCACTGAGGTTCCTTCTCCCTCCACCCTCCCTCACTTTATTGATGATATAAATCATCAGATGTTACCAAAGTTAAATTTTTGCTTTCCTTCAGTACACTTTCTTTCCACTTGGGGAAAATTTTGCAGCTTTGCAAGATGTGCTGCATTGTAGTAGCCATCTGATTGAATCAATTCACATCTTACTCATTTTAAGAAACATTCAACTGCTTCCTTTAGCAGTATTTCTTGGTGCATGCCAATCTTGCAGTTAACACCTCAAGGGTCTTGTAAAAAGATATGGTTTAATCTCAAAAGACTTTAAAAGGATTTATTTAATCTGTAAAATAGACAGTGAAGTCCTTTTTTTCTTGGATTTGATATCTAATTAATTCCACTTGCAAAACCCAAGTTACTCAAGTAACTAGCTTACTTAAATGAATTTTGTTACCACAAAAAGTATGTTATGAAATACCTATAAAAAGGTTAATTTGGGTTTATCTGACAGTTTCATCCACAACTGCTCCCCTGGATTTTAGAGAAGGCTGGGAACACACAGGAAAGCCTATGACTCAAACGACATACCTGCACAAGCACCATAGTGCAAATCCCAAGCCACAATAAGGGTCAAGGCAGATGGCAATCTGGCGCGAAGGGTACAGCTCACACTGTAGCTTTATAGAGCGACATAAGGCACTTGTAGCTGCATGTGACATCTGTAAGAGGAAAACAGGTGCTCTGAGGGACTACTTTTTTTTTTTAAAAAAAAGGATATCACATGTAATAAGTGATAGGAATATTTATCGTGGAAGGCGTAGCAACATGTAGTGGTTTGGGGTTTTTTAAGCACCCTTAGTAAAACAGAAAAAGGCACACGAGCCCAAAATTTAACAGGTACTTTTCATGCTAGTGGTAAATGACATCTGTCATGACATCGAATGATGCCAAATGACATCTGACATCTCTATGATAAATTGCAAAAGAAAACATTAATGAACTTTACAACAAACACTCTCCACCATTTAGACCCCGCAGTTATTGCTCCCATAGAGCCAGTAAGACTGAACGCTTCCAAAAAACCGCCAGAAATTTTGATGTCATGCAAATTTAAAAATAAGCTTTCTGAACACTAAGATGGCCCATTTACATTTCTGTATTTCTTCTCTAGCAGGAGGAATAAATATGGAATATACCTATATATAAGGAAACAAAGTATAATGATATCTCTCTTGTTACTCTACCTTTACTCCTGCTAATATACCAGTAGTAGACACGCTGAAGTCCAAGTATGCCAACGTATCTGGAGATGTAGGTCTGAAAATACTAGCCAGCTTCTTTTTAGGCATATCATCTATTTAAGAAGAGAAAAATACCATATTATTGTTTTGGAAAAACAGCACAGGTTAAAAATGTATCTTTACAGCATTAACACCAGATGCTTTCTATAGTTTCTGGACAGCTGTTTCAGTGCAATGCAAGATACATACATTTAATTAGGCAGTTTTGGTATAATAAAATAAATAAATCAGCCTTCAAACTATTTACATTTTGGTTAACGGGCGAACATTCTGTACCTGTATCCAAAATGGTGGGCCATGTTTTAATATCTACAGCTGTTGCAGCTTCCTTGGACTTCAGCAGTTTCATTATCGCTTGCGTGGTCAGTATACATGCAGACTTACTGACCTGTAAAAGACACAGCATTAAAAACATTTGTAACTAGTGAATGAATGCTCAAGTGATCACATATCCATCCAGATGAGATCAACAGTAAGCTGAATAGATGAAGAAAACCATCGGAAACAAAGCAAAATACATCACAACAATAGAAAGAACATTTTAAACAAGTTTCTGAAAAAAAGTATTCATTGACTCAGCCACAGCATACTGATTATTTTTTTTCCCCCTAGCTTATTTTAGGTTGACTGTGGCAAAGCAATTTATCAGGCTGCATCAACCATCCCACACCGACCGAAAGCATTAGGAATGTCTTATACATACCTCTACAATCATTTTGACAGTGGGCAGAGTGGTAGCAAGATTCTGTGGATGAGGTGGGCGAACAGTGATAGGTATACAGCCAGCATATAAGCAGCCATAGAAAGTTGCTATTAAGTCTACTCCTGTAAAGGATATTTGTGAAATTAAAGCCATTTTTATCAGAAGAAAGGCCAAACTCATTCACCAAAGCCAAAATACACACTGATTTATTTTATTGAGATGTAAGGATTTGTCAAAAAGGTCTCTTCAAATCAACAGGTCGTTCTTGGCCATGCCCAATTCTATAAGGTTAAGATACTTCGCATTTGAAAGTTAGCAAAAATTATTCAAACCCTACAAACTTTAAATTTGTAGGGATATATTTTCATGGACAGGTAATACAAAATAACAAAAGTAACAAAACAAGCTATTCTAGGTTATGAAGATGACAACTCAGACTGTTTTAAAAAGCATACATTTGCTTTTCACAATTACAACTCTGAAATACACAATGGCCCTACTTTCCTGAGGTACGTTCGTAAATACACACTAGAAATGCAAGTCTGGGGTCCAGATTTGACTTCTGGAGACAGCCATTCAGGAAAGAAAGGGTGTTTGTACACTGACATCCCCCATCTAGCTGTCAATGGATACTTATGCAGTTTTATTTCATTCTCTGAGGCTGAAAATTGAGTATCTTTCATGTGGTTTAAATCAAACTACTCAGACTGCCCAGACATCTGGCGCAGTCAGATGAAATGTTTGCTAAATGTAGTTTGCCACTTAGGACAAGCAACTTAGTAATAAAACGACAAAAAGGACATCTCTTTGAAATACCAAGTCACTGCCATATACCGTGATTTTAAACGGATGTTTGAACACCCTATCTCGGTTTCTTTCTTGTGATGTCTGACTGATTCTGCTGTCCGTGTTGCCTTACCTGGAGGATAAACTAGGGCCACGTGGTCACCAACATTCAGTCGTCCTTTCTCCATCAGTGCGACTGCCACTCTCTCTGCTCTCTTGTGCAACTGTATGCATGATGCAGTGCTAGCTACGGTGCCCTGCACAGAAGAGAAGCAACATTAGACAACTTTATTCAGTTTCAAACTGTTCTCCACAAAGTACATGCTGCAGGTGCAATACTGCATTGTCCTTATTTTAATAGTGCAGCACACTTAAAGACTCTGTCTCGGCATTTCAGAAACCATGCTGCTGGTGCCACGAACTTTTAGGATGCTAGAGAATTTTATACATATTATTGTGAACATCAGAGAGTGAAGCAGCTGCTAAGTGTATTTGGTACCACAGTAAGAGTATCTTACAAATATTTGAAATGTCACCGTCCAAGGGAGAAAACACAGCAGTAGTAGCAACAACACAATTGTTTTAGCAGCAACCAGAGCACTGCATCAGCTTTATCATGCACAGCCAAACCTCTACATGCTTTTGCAATCAGCAGTCTTTAGAAGCGCAAAGGGAACTCTGCTGTGGCTTTAGTGCAGACATTCTTTTAAAGGGTCAGAGAGGCAACCTGAGCTGTGCTTGGTGTGCACTGTCACTTCTGCTTCAGTGCATCTACTGAAAGTGTATTTCCCACAACTATGCATCTGGGAGGTCTTCACATGGAAGCAGCTGTATCTTAGGATTGCTTAGGCAGTTGCAAAGTCATGGGGATACCAAAAACTTTAGAAGTGAAGACAGAAAACACACTTCTGCTATCCAGCCTAGGAAGCGATGCCTTAGCCTTAATTAAGCCCATGAGGTTGGGATGTACCCGTTTTTCCAAGGCTATAATCCGATACAAGAAAAACTGGTGGGACAACTACCTCAGAGGGAAATAAACAGGGACTGAATCAAGCCTTCCGCTATACAGATCAGGATTATCACAGCAAATGTCTGCTATACAAGCATTCGTTTTCAAGTCCAAGACAAGCTGCCACATGTAATCCTCAGCCCAAGTGCACAGCTCTCTGATGCAAGGTCTAGTCTGATGCAGGATGGCACCAGCACTCTGCTCAGTTTTACTAAGAAAGTTGTTGTTAAAGCCTGGGAGCTAAAATCATGCAAAATAAGAACAGTAAATACAGTGTATCGTTGATATAGGAACAACAGCAGTTCAAGGGCTTGGGAGAAAAATACAGACATGAAAAGGTGTAAACCAAAAGAGATTCTCATGGAGACCTGTGAACACTCTAATGTTCAGCACTGTAGCTCATTAGCCCCCTGCTATTTAAGATGTGTTCACCAACAGATAGTTTCTTTGTGCCTAAGTTCTGTGTTTCCTTTTTGCAGAGTCTCCTTGTGGAAGGGTACAGGTGGCCTGGACAAGTGACCAAGAAAGGGGCTTCTTCATACTAGAAAACTTCCCTCAAAAGCCTTTTTACCCTGAGAGAGGAATAAACCAAATCTGCATTTTTTCCACAATAACCATTTTGAAGCAGTTTCTTCTGCTAAAGCAGAGTCTCAAGAGAAAAGCTAGAACTTCAAACCACATCCTAAACCAGCCTGCCTGTCTAAGTGAGACCCCCAAAGGCAAACCCTTCACTTCCCAAGGACTGCTGCTGGACCTTCAGAAAGCACGTTCCCTGTCTCACATGTCTGCAGTACAGCACAGCACAAGGCAGACCCAGTCTGTCACTGGGCCGTTATTGTCACTGGAAGCTATTGAGTACCGGCTCAAAAAAACAACTGACAAACTTTGCCTCCTGAAAAGAAAAAAGGGGAATAAAAAAAAGTGCCAGAACAGCAGTAGAAGTATCTAAAATATTCGAGTTCTCTGAAACATGCACAGCAGCAGTGCTCCTCAGGCCCACGGAGGCTGAAATTCTGAGGAACACAGAATAGTGCACATTTTTCCACACCCCTGTACAAAGTGTTGGATGCACCAGGTGCCTAAATGCTCCAAAATTACCGACAGTCACATGCAGAGCAGAGTGGCTTATGAGCAAAAATGATGCATTTACTGAGAAATGTGACTGCTGCCTTGTCGTATGTCATAAAGGTTCAGACAGCCCTTGAATAACCAAGCATATAGAGCCTGTAAGTATGTAGAGCTTGTGCTCCAGAACTGAAGCGTTTGCTTGTTCATGTTGGAGTGACTAAGTGCCATCCTTTTTGGGGGCAGAGCCTGGCCAAGGGCAAGGTATCAGTGTTTCCTGAAGGGTGGGCAGTGCTCCTGAAAAATATGACTCCAAAGGTGTCCCAAGGGTTCTCTACTTAGGCTCGAGATCTTCTAATTAAAAGGTCCTGCAGCTCCAACTTCCAGTTACACTTGTGCTCAGGGACAAAGACAGAATAGTGGCTTCCACTAATACGACAAAAGCTGTGTTCCAGCAGGAAATGCAACTACTGCAATGTTTTAAGCAAGGCAGAACGCATACTGAAATTCCAGATGTGGAATAAAATTCCAGATACGGAAAAGCTATGCTGCTTGTTAACAAGCAATTTTTGTCTGCTTCATCAAAATAACCTGAAGTGTTTTAGGAAAAGATTTCTAGCTGGAATTTTCTTAGAATCCAAACAATGTTTTGCTGATCTCAATCTCCAAGTATGACCTAAAGTGCATCTCACCTTGGAATTCAACAGAAGGAAGAGGGGATGATCTGGAGTTGTCTGGGCTCGCCACTGAAGAACATCTGCTAAATACAGGAACTGAAAGAGGAAAAAAGGAGACACTCAGATTCACTCAAAATGCACCATGCTTAGTTTCAGCAGAATACCATAACTGGTTTTCTCTCATTTCGAATAAGCTAATTCAAATATTTAATAATACCAGGACATCAGTGTTACCTTTCTTGCCTGGTCGTTATCCTCCAACTGGGTAACATCTCTCCCTGAGGCTTGTGCAATTCTCTTTCCAGCAACAAGGTTTCCTACTATCATTGAAGCAGGACCAACATCTGCGTTTTGAAAAACACAGTGCAAAATGAGGCAAAGTAATATAAGGAACATGTAATAATCTAGAATTCAGCCTGCACATTGCTATAAATACCGTATGTAACACAGATCTGAAAAGATGAAAAGCTAAAACCAAGGATCACATTGCACAGAAAAAGAGAAGAGGCTAGCGTGTACACTAAGAATCAGCCCATTATCAGTACGGTACATTAAAAATCAGTCTATACTGATTCAGCAAATTGAGGTTTGCCTGGACTTCAGTTTTATTACGTGAGTTACTGACCTTTGCAGGGTGGTCAGTACAGGAACAATTGATAATGCAGCTACAGAAGCATGAAATGGGTACATGCTGTACGTCCTTGCATTTACCTGGGATTTGAGGCAGAAGACAATGCCCTCCCTGAGCTCTGGGCTGCTCTGACATCACCACTAGCTCTGCCAAGTTAGGCAGCTTAAAGCCATTCCAGCATGCACACCCCTGAGCTGCCACATTGCCTCCGGATCATACTCCATGCATACCCTCGGAGACAAACACGCAGAGCTAAGGAACGCGCTCCGGTTTACTCACCTGGCTGTTTCTGTCGAGGCTTAGGCAGGTTAGTAACGCAAGTATGTGGACACATCAAGACATTACAAGGGTGCAGAGCACCTTCTAGAAAGCGCTGCTTGGTTTCTGAAATATGAATTCCTCCAAGTGGAGCCTTTGGCAAAGTGTTGGCTGGCACCAAGGCAAGACAGTAGACGCCCACTTGGTGAATGCTATCAATTGCCTTGACAGAAAGAAAGAAAAAAAACCCCGAAACATTCCACATTATCAACTGGGATGTAGCTAGAGCAAGAATTTGAATTCAGTCATTTAGTAACATTAAAATTTTTACTTGCACTACAATTTGCAAATAAAGGGTCCAATTCTGCACTCACTGAACTCATAGAAGTTGTGCCATGACTTCAATGGGAGCAGGAGCAGACCCAGGACTTTGCTTGTGCACTCTTATCAAGGGGATGCCACCTGCACATCAGGGATTAGGAAAGTCTCTTAAAAGTGGGCAAAAAGTGCAGAGATTTTAAAAAGCCAAAATTATACCACAGCAAATTTAGCACGTATGGCACAATCACAGAAGCGCAGTAGAACATAAAACCACAAAAATAGAGAGGGAAACATCTTGCTGTCTAAAACTTAAGTGTCTATTTTAGCTATGACACTTCTAAAAAGAGAAATAAGTTTTCTCCCATGAAAAACAGCCTTTCTGTTACCAGATATTCCCTCCAAAAAGATTATAAAGCTGAAAGTAGATAGCAACCATTATTGCACAACTGCTTTACTCTTAAGAGGAATCTTTCCTTAAGTTGTTCTCTCTAGCTTTCCCTTCAGTTGTCCCTTTGCCAGTCTTCTTCCATAATTGCTCTCTCACTGTTTACTTCTTTAGAACTGCTCGATTAATTCCGAAATACTCAAATGCAGATCTACCAGATTTCCCCTCCCTGCTGCCCCTTCCCCAGAAACACAACAAAGTAATCAAGGGGAAAAGTTTTTAATGCTTACTGTTGGAGATCTAGAATAAGGATGTTAGTGATATAAAAAGATTTCAGGGTCTGTTTTAGATACTTGGCACTAAGAATACCCTTAAACATTTTTAGACTTAACTCTCCCAGCCAGTATGAAATCAGCAGAGATATGTAGAATTAAAACAAACACTATCATCCTTAGTACTAGGAGCATGAAGTTAAAAAACATTCTGAAAGGAAATCCTACTTTTTACAAAATTCTGTTTACTGACCCTGAAATACATTCTGAAGTCAGCTTATTACAACTTTCTGTAGTTATACTGATAGGTTTTTTCTTATGGAAAAAAATAGATGCTCTAATATTCTCATTTCATACATCAGCCTTATTCACCTGGAAAGAGAGAAAGGACAGACTGACTACCTGTAGAACCCTGCTCATCCACTGAAAACTATCCTCCTCTGACGCATCAGGGCGCTGCTCTGCCACAAGCACTATTCGATCATCATGCAAAACCGTCACAGAAAACACTGCTATCCTAAAACGCAAAGGACAGAAGAATGATAGGATGCAACATATGATGAACATAGCATGGTTTATTATAATGTGGAAAGGACTGCAACCTTTAGTGGTACTGTTTCAACAAACACAAGCATTATTCATGCCGGATCATCACAAAATCACAGACAAATTTATAACAAAATAGGTTCATTATTGTAATTTCTTTCTGTTGGGTGTCAAATTTGCGGTCAGCAATATAGCATGTGTTTAACACAGGCAGGTTCCATACGTGCAGGGGCTGTGCAAACCTTGCTTATATAACTCCATCATGCATGCTAAACTTGTTGCACCTACATATGATGTCCCTCTGAAAGACAACCACTATGCCAAATTACTGACCAGCATGTCTATCAGTGCTTGCACTGAAAAATACTCCCATTTGTGACTTAAATTAGTTTTAGGCTTGCATCTTCTAGGGCAAAATATTAATAATGCCTCAACCAGGTATGTGCTGTTATTTTTATGATATGTGAATTGCACAAGTGATGCAAAAATGAGGAAAGCTTGACTTCTGTAGAATCACTGAATGGTTGGGGTCAGAAGGGCCCTTTAAAGGTCACCCAGTCTAACCCCCCTGCAGTGAGCAGCAACATCTTCAAATAGATCAGGCTGCTCAGAGCTCCATCCAGCCTGGCCTTGAATGCTTCCAGGGATGGGGTATCTACCACCTCTCTGGGCAACCTGCGCCAGTGTTTCACCACACTCACTGTAAAAAATTTCTTCCTCATGAAGACGCTTCCTCTTCTAGTTTAAAACCATTACACCTTGTCCTGTTGCAACGGGGCCCTATTAAAAAGTCTGTCCCCACCTTTCTTATAATGCCCCTTTAGGTGTTGAAAGGCCTCTATAAGGTCTCGGAGCCTTCTCCAGGATGAACAACCCCAACTCCCTCTGCCTTTCTTCACAGGAGAGGTGTTCCATTGCTCTGATCACCTTTGTGGCCCTCCTCTGGACCTGCTCCAACAGGTCCACGTCTTTCCTGTACTAAAGACGCCAGAGCTGGACACAGTGTCCCATGCAGGGTCTCCCCAGAGTGGAGTAAAGGGGGAGAATCGCTTCCCTCAACCTGCTGGCCACGCTTCTTTTGGTGTGGCCCAGGACAGAGTGGGCTTTCTGGGCCACGAGCACACGTTGCCAGCTCACGTGCAGCTTCTCATCCATCAGCAGCACCAAGTGCTCCCCACAGGGCTGCTCTCAGTCCCTTCACCTCCCAGCCTGTATGGGTACTGGGAGCTGCCCTGACGCAGGTGCAGGACCCTGCACTTGGCCTTACTGAACCTCGTAAGGTTCACATGGGCCCACTTCTTAAGCTTGTTTAAGTCCCTCTGGATGGCATCCTGTCCCTCAGGCGTGTCACCCACACCACTCAGCTTGGTGTCACCTGTAAATTTGCTGAGGGTGCACTCGATCCAACTGTGTCATTGATGAAGATACTAAACAGTACTGGTCCCAGTACGGACCCCTGAGGGACACCACTCATCACTCATCTCCATCTGGACGTTGAGTCATTGACCACCGAGGAGCAGTAAGGTTGGTGATACAACACATACTATCTTTGAATGTCTTTCAGCAGCTTCAACACTCCTCGTCTGTTCTTCAGAACACGCTGCAAAGTTCTTCCCTAGGCCACTCTGCATGAAAGGCTCAGGTGGACAAAGGGGAGTTGTGTTTTCCATTTGGCATACAAGCTTCTTGTGACTGTCTTCCGAGCAGCTTTGAAAGGTTTAAACTGACACTCCAAGATCTGTGTTTATACTACATGAAAGGAATTGTAAATCTATTATGCATGCAGCAGGGTGTCAATATTTGTCTTCCAGGTTCACAGGGACAGCCAAGTTCTTACCTGGCATATCACAACCTAGTGCCAGCCTTCCTACAAAATACACGTGTAACAATTCACATGCAGAGCTTCTATGTACACTGTGTTACTTGTTGATCGTTTGCAGGTGAAAAAAGGAGCAACAAAGCCTAATCAGCAGTGGTGACGTTTTTAACATACTCACCTTCCCCGATAGACAAACTTCATGGGTTCGACTGCCAACGCGGTGGCTACCACATCATCCGCATTGTGCCTGCGGCCACTCACTGTCATTAGGCCATCCAGTTTTCCTACCACAAACACCAAATAGTCCTGTAAAGAAGACAGATTATAAATAGAGGAGGGAACCTCTAGACTCCTGGCAACACATGCCTGACTAAAGCCAACAATATTCTTAAGATCTTTATGAGGTCACTGCCCTGACACAAAGTTCTGCTGAATTCAGGGGCATCACTTAATTTGGGGTCAGGACAAAACAGAGTCCCAGATGGTTCATTCACACTTACAGGACCCACAAAGCCAAGCAATCCTGTTCTTGTAAAGGGCTGGTCTGAAACAGGCACACCGGCTGCCGTCACTGGAATGGCCTGAAAGAACAAGTATTCAGACACGGTACTGGTAAGAAAAATGAAGTTAAAATGCTTTCTGTAGCTCTACACTTAGTTGAAAAATTACCCGATGACAATGGTTACTATCACGTCAAGTACGTACAACAGTTTTTTGAATAATGAAGAACACACCAATTCTCCCTGATAGCTTGCTTGCTTATCTTTTTCTCAGCTACGTAGCCTTCATAACAAGAGTTCACACTGCTTTTTACATCAGGTTTTCTAGTATGCACTCTTATAGCACTTAAAGTCTTTCTGATGTTACTACTGACATCCCCTATGAGATCTGTATCCAGGCACATTGCTTCAATTGCACAAACGATATGCTATCAGAACCTTAGAGAAAGTTAAGTTTGTTGCAATTATGGGATAACCGCCTACAATGGAGAAATGAGGCAAAAGCATTAAGCTCATCAGCAAGTTCCTCCCATCTGCCCAGGTGGTTTCCTTGCCTTCCCCTCATCCTCCCCACTTCCATTAACAGCAGGTTTCTCGCTGCTCTCTTGCTAGCTAAGGACAGTGCTGAAAGCTAAGCCGTTTGAAGTGTTGAGGCTTGGCAAGCTGAGAGAAAAGAGCTTTTTTTTGAAAGAGAAGACTTTGGTCAGCACTTCTTTCATCTCTCTGGTAGAACTCCATACTTCAGCCAAGTCTTCAAACCGCTGCCCAGTGTAACGCTACTGTGTGTGCAATTCCAAAAGGACTTCCGCTCCTTTCTTGCCAGAAACGGCAAACATGAAATAGGGGCACCACTGTAAGGAAAAATCTAGGCAGAAAGACCACTTTTGCTTTACTGTGACAAACTACAAGGGTTATGACTGTTAATGCTATAGCATCCTTACTGTCTCTTCTTCCATATACCTAGGAACATAATGTCATACATCCAACAGTAAACTAGCGTTCTAAGCATTACAGCAGATCCACAATAAAGTTCATTTTGAAAAGCACATACTGTTTGCAATACACAGAGGAAGCTTTTCTAAAGAACTTATTGCATCTTAACAAATGCATTTTGGTTGTATTTGGAAGAAGCTCACAAATATCAGACCAGCTTCTAACTCTACATCGCTTCTAACTCTACATCGCAAGCTGTGCACCAATAAACTTGAAATGTCTTCAGGTTAACTCTACATCAGACTGCTGTATTGATACAGAACTAAGATGAATTAAAATGCTAACACAGGCACAACACTGGATTGCAGGATATAGAAGCAGCTAGTTGAATGCTGATGATACTTTGGATTTTTGGTTTTAACAGACAGAATTTCATGTTCTGATAGAGAATGAAGCAAAGTGTATTTGGCAAGACTTTTTCTAATAAAATAAAATAGGAGGTTTAAGGAACAAGTAAGTTTATTTGCAAGAAGAAACACTAGAAATGTAACAATGAAAAGAGAAATACAAACCTCAAACACATTCTTGGTGATTCCAACAAGGCCGAAATATGCCATGCCAGTTGCACCTGAATTCACACATATTTCTCCAACCTCGTCGGCTTTACACAGATAAGGAGTCCCATCCACCTTCACAACACACACATTTGCTAAAGGGAGAGGAAGAACACAGAATCACAGCATTGGTATGTGTCAGCAGCTGACACAGAAGTTGCTTTGCCACTGACAGGCAGATGAAGATTTTGATATCAATTATCTACCAGCTACAGCAAAATCACAGCATGCAAGAGAGTTCCATCTATCTTTTTGACAGCCTGTGCAATGTGTTCTCCAAGAGGAAAGATGCAAGTTCGCAAATGCAATTATTTTTTTCTTACAGTGCTTCGCAGCCTACACATCAGCTGCACTGAATCCAAAACCATACCAACTGCTTTTCAACACGAAGGCAGATGGCTTGATCAAGTACAAGCACATATAAGAATAAAGATGAAAAACAAGAAGATACCAATTACAGACCCACCATGCCTTTTATTTGTTGCACACTTTGGTATTCATACCATCATCCCTTAAGTTACATGAGAAACACATTAGAAATGGAGAGAAAACAAAGCTATTTTATTCTTTCACTGTCAGGTCACTGATTTTTCTGCACTATGTCCCATCTTCTTTCAAAGCAGGCCAATCTGCCAACTATTATTTGGAGAACACAGATAACTCAAGTCAAGAGTTATCTCTTGCTGAACTTACTCCTGTCACTGCGTATTATCTCTTTGCTATCCCCAGTTTGATGATGACCTTCAGCTCATTAAAAGGACTGCATTTCCTGAAGGTCCTATCACTATTACCCTTCATCAGTTTTCTTCTGAAATCTCTTTAAGTCTTTCTCCACTGAAATTTTCTTATTTTTAATCAAGGATATACAGACTTGCAAACCAGCTATTACACTGAACTTTGCTCTGGCCACCAGCTATATTTACTTTTGAAGCCACTGTTTTCTCAGAGGTTTCTCTGGCTAAGCAGAGCCCTTGCTTAAGTAGTCTGCATTTGTCCTTTCCTAGTCTGAAAGGGAAAGGAAAAAGGATATGGAGGCAGAAGGCATCATGGAGCAAGGAAGTTTAGCTTAGCACTTAAGACTCAAGATTAGCAAGGAAACCAAAATGGCTACCTGGGTCAATACAAAATAAACACAGCCTTTGAAAAATAGTGCAGGCTGTGCCATAAATTAATGTTCTGCCCTTTCCCACTGCATCTGCTTCCAACTCAGATTAGAGTACTTTGTGGTCAATGCACACTGTATTAGAGAAAAGAAAAATATCAAGAGACACCACAGGTATCAGGAAGTTGGTTTATTTTCATCAGGATCTTTTGAATGTTTTGGCCATGGAACATATATCAGATAGGAAGCCCAGATAAGGCTTACAACAGCCATTATGAAGGACTGTATCACTGTTTTCTAATTTAGCCAATCTTAAGTGATATACAGGTAGCTTAGTTTTACCACTGTCCAACTAGCAGGAAGAGAAATCACCAATTCCTTTATACTACTAATACATGATAAAGCCAGCTCTGATGCAAGCATGGTCCAAGAACTCTGCTGTTAGAACAGATTCATAGATGCATTTTCAAATCTCAGAGATGTATTCACCTCTCAGCAATTTAGGTCTGAACAGGAGAGAGAATAATTCACCCTACCAATAGATCAACCTGTAAATTACCTTGGTTTCATAAAAATTCTCTATCAGAACAACTAGCATTAATTAATAAAATGTTTGGAACCCTGCAATGATAACCTTTGGTGACCAAAGAAGGAGACGACACTCAAATTCTGGTACAGGTTGTCATGGTTTAACCCCGGGAATATGCAGAAAAGTTAATGCCCATCAACCAGGTGAACACATTATTATCTAGTTGCTTTGGTGCTGGGATAATGGGGCTAATAGTTTTGAGCTGGAGGGTAGGGAAGCCAAGCAGCTGGGATCACTTGCTAAAGAAGGGGGCACTGACAAGGCAATTGGAAAAGGACTGTCACAGTTTAACCCCAGCCAGCAACCAAGCACCACAGCCAGCTGATTGCTGCTCAGGAACTGGCTGGGCATCAGTCAGCAGGTGGGGAGCAGCTGTATTGTGCATCACTTCTTTTTGTTTCTCCCTTTCCCTCTGCATTTTATCCTTTCCCCCTACCCTTTCATTATAACTGTTTTTGTCATTATTGTTAATATTGTTCTTTCATTTTTATTCTGTTTCAATTAGTAAATTGTTCTTATCTCAACCCTCAAGTTTTACACTCCTTTCCGATTCTCCTCCCCATCCCTCTGGGTGCAGGGGCAGTGAGCGAGCAGCTGCATGGTGCTTGGTTGCTGGCCAGGGTTACGCCATGACACAGGTCCAAGTCCGAACCAGAACAGTTTCACTTGCTGAAAATTATACATATGACCTAGAAGGTTGGAGTTAAATTACACCATACGAACTGTATCAGTTAGTCATGAAAAAAACATATGCATTTTGCAATTTAGGAGGGAAAACTGGAAGAAAAGGCCATTTAAAACAATGGTAAATTGAAACAGAATAAATAGTTTATTACCACAGGAAATAACTTGAGTTAATCACAAAACTTTTAAGCAATGATGCAGAGATAAGTGTTAATAACTAGAGAAAGCACACCAATTTGTAGGCATACTCAAATGCTGCAGTCCTCAACTCAATCACAAACATGGAAAAACCAACAATTAGCCTACAGTCCCAAAATGATGCTCCATCCACGAAACCCAAGGACAATCCTATCACCCTGATCAAGTAAAAAAAAATACTTACCAGTAACCAAGGTATGATACAGGTAGTCTACACGTACATTCTAACAGCAGGCAGAGTTCTGCCCTGCCATGTGATACTGCAAGGTTTTCCTTTTGCAGTATTCTGTAGAGCCTGTACTCTCGCTTCTCCTTCTTTTCCTGCTTCATGTGACATACAAAAGAGTGCATCTACCACCATTTCAGTCTCTCTCAACAGCATTGCATCTGAAAAAGAATTAGAGAGAAGGGAAAAGCAGATGGGACGGGAATGTACATGTGGACTACACATCACGAAGAATACTGATTACTGATAAGAAAGTTTTTTCTTCAAATGAGTCCACATGTACATTCGTATAGATGATGACACTTAGCAGTGAGCCCTGCCATGAGATTTCTGGCAGAGGATGAGAATCCTACTGTGCAAACAAATGACTGCACTGATGCCCTACCAAAGACTGGATTCAGCTTTGGATGTTTCAAGACCAGCACAGCATGAACGCAAGATGAATGTCCAAGGCCTGCGCAGCAGGTGTCTACTACCAAAAAGTGCCTGATGAGCGTTAGGAAGTGCTCTCTGGTTCCACTTTCACAGTGGATCCTTATGCAACTGATATCCGTTTGGAATGTTACTGTGTGCCAACAGTGGAACTCCAGGATCTTCTTGTAGCAAGCAAGACTTCCTAAAAGGCCTGAGTCCGTGAGAAAACAAACAAGAGGGCCCTCCTTGCACTACAGTCTTTAGTTAGAACTTCTGCTCTGGAGGCATAAAGCCTTAGGAAAAGCACTAACAGGCTAGAATGTAATGCCTCTACCACCATTCTGGAAGGTATCTCCAGGGTTTCCAGAGAAACCTGATCTTTGAAGAAAGCAGCATATGGGGATGTCCAGTGCAAGGACCTGAACCTTTCCCTGCTCTTCTGAGGAGGGCAATAGGCATAAAGCAGGTCAACTTCTTAGATAAGGATGAACAAGAACCTAGACTCTAGAGGTGGCCACGCAAGCATCCAAAGCACAACAATTAAATTGGGAAAAAGCATCTCAACACAAGTGTACGCACTGCCACAGATCTCCAGGAGAAGAAGTTCTGCAGTGTTGCATTCTGTTGTGCCATCATGTGATAGACTGAAGCCAAGTGGAACATGCAAAACTGATTACTACGATAAATTCTAAGGACTGAGCAGGAATGAGGTACTGCTATCCCACAGTCACAATCTAAGGAGAAAGACTGAAAGCTTCACCTAGTTGTTCTGTAACAACTCCTTTCACGAATCAGGCACCAAGATAAAAGAACCAGATTTCTCTGCAGTGAAGATGTATTATGATAACTACCAGAACGTGGGTTAATGTTTGCTGAGACATGGACAGAAGAAACAGTAACATCCCAGAGATCCACAGACTGGAGAGAAAGTAAGCATCCTGACATTCAAGAAATTCCAACCATCCTCCTTGAACTTCTGGGAAAAGTACTGAATACAGTCACAATCCGGAACTTGAAACTGTATATGCATAAGCTCATCTTGCAGAAGCCCAAGATCTGGCACCAACCCAAAGTTTTCTGCTGGAATATAAAAAAAGTAGCTGCTGCAGCACCCATATGAACCAGGCTTTGCATGATTGGGAGCTACGGGGACATTGATCTTCTGGATTAGAGTGGGTTACTCTCCTGTCAAGGAAAGAATGTGAGAAGGATCCTAGTAAAAGAATGGAAACGTTTAGTCAGGAAGTAGCAGGGAGGCAAACTTAACTTGAATACCTCAAGCACCATATCCAGGTCCAAGCACAAGGTATAATAAGCTTCTAAGATGACACATCAATCACATTCCAGTTGATGTGAAAGCTGGAGGCACAAAACAGACAGAAGAAGAGAGGTTTGGTACTCTCCCCACCATCTTTCTCAGTCCAATTTGAAAAAATGAACTGAAGATCGTTATGAGCCAAATATTGCTTTTTAGCAATGTAAGTCCCAGACAGAAACCATGCAAAATAGCCCAAGGTGGTCAACAGGTGAGGCAAAACATCATCCCTCCAGCAGCTGTGGAGAAGATTCCAGGGGAATGCATACAGGGTTCACTTTCAAGAATTCCCGTGCTATCTTTGATGGGATGGGAAGATTTCTTCGTAGATGCTTGCACTTCCCTGGTGGCTCTTGTGATTGGCATTCACAACAGATAACGAATGTGAACAGCCAAGGCAACTGAAGTGAATGTGGCATCAAGAGTGGCCTATGGGCTAAACAGCAGTGACATAAGACATGACCCTGGTGCTAAGGGGTCTGTTGAATAAGATCCCCTAAGCCAGTGGTCTCAGTGGCTCAGAACAAATAGCAAGATCTGAAGAAAAGGAGGGCAAATGTGGACCTTTTAACCAGCTGGTTCCCAACTAAAATACACCAGGGATCTTCAAGGGTAATGAGATCAAAACCATTTGGCTTGACTGAACAAGCCTCAGCATGACTTACTAGTTCTTGGCTAGGAGACTACAAATGAAATTCAGAAATGTGAGCTCCTATGTCCTAAGATGTTTGAAAGACTGGGCACATAGCCCCTTTCAAGACCTTAAATGTTTTCAGTGGGGATCAGAAGATGGAACAAAGCCTTCAGGGATGGCATGTGACTAATGTTAGGCCTTTGGTGAAAGCACAGCAATCTAAGGAAACAAAAAAAAATACAAAACCAAAACCAGATAAAGAGCAAGACTCATCAGCCAGCAGAGTAATTCAAGAGGGCAACTAACAAGAAAGGAAATGGTGGTATGTTCTCTCCTGTATGCCAAACATCACGTGAGAATGGACAAAGTTCATCCTCCATGAATACTACGTAGGAAAAAGCACAAATCTTACAAGGTAAGGCAGAAGTATATCCACTGTTAGAATGTACATGCAGACTCACTTGAAAATAAGTCATTAATTTCTTTAATTTCTTTTCACTTGACGCACATCTATAAATAACTGCTAGCAGTATTACTTTGTTCCTACTCTGGAAGCTTTTAACAATTTAAAAAAATTTTTTTTTTTTTTTTTAAAAGACAGTTACAGGGAACAAAGTCATTGGATTCTTGTCTAGAAAAAACTGTATGTTCTGACTTAAGGAACATACAGAGAAATTTCTGGTAAAAACATACCTTCAGACCTGGAATTTTTATTATTAGGTCAAACTGAAGCTAATCTTCCCCATATACTGATAACCCAATGCTGATCAGTTTCAAAAGAGTAATGAATTAAGTTGCTCAACTTCTGCTTAACCTACAAGTAGTTTTGCCAGTTGCTACTGTATTTTAAAATAGCAATAACCATCAATTACAAGTCGTATCACTTCAAGGCATGAAATGGACACAGAGCGAACTGTTCTCCCCTCACAAAATCAGACAAGTAACTTGACGTTTCTTACTAATGTAGAAAGTCATGGCAGTGTTGTGCACTGTCTGTCAATGGCATCCTAAACCAGAAGGGTCTGTTAGATTTGCCAGACAATGCTCAGGCATTTGACAAACGAAGAGTTTTGTCAAAGATCCCTCTCGCCTACCCAATTAGGCATTTCACAAGGACAGGGACATGTTTTTCATTAATGACTTGGAAGAGGAAGGTGAAATTACTTACCCACAAACAAACAGGTAATTCTTCCAGCATCATAAGGTAGACTTGAACCTGCCACTGAGCAAATGCGCTACGGAAGATTACCCAAGTGGACTTACAGCTGTAATGGCTGAACATGAAGCGTAGCTTAAGGTGCAACACAGCCGTAGGCTGCTTTGTGCCTCAGTGTAGTCAAGCACACTGCCCAGACAGCAAGCCTACAGTGAGGCCAGGGGGATCTCCATGTGATTAATTGATCCAAAGGAAGATTTTAATTGATCCTGCATCAAATACCACTTTTTTAAACTCTCAAAAACTGGACCAACATCAAGTTCAACCTCAGTCCGTTCACCAAACGATCCATGACTACCTGAAGGGCATGCAAACTTACTCCCTCCGTGTTCCTGTGACCAACCCATGATCTGTGTAGAAGACTGGGAGCACAGCTATATTTCAGCAGGGTTTAAAGGGTCATCAGCAGTGTGAACAGCCAAACCAGACAGTAATAGTCCATGCCACCTGTAATCTAACTGAAGTGGAAAAATAACCATTCTGTTGAGACACAGAAGCCAGTCACAGCTGACCGTCTTCTGGGTCTTTGCGGACAAGTTTAACCATCTGAATTTGAACACTCAGATGAAGCAATTCAGAAGCCATTAAGCCAGATTAGGTCACCATACTCCTCTTTTTTCTTTTTTTCCCCTGCACTTACGTTTTCACACTGAGGCCATACAACAATGCAGTCATTACCCTCAATGGCTGTATTCACACTGGCCTGCCTCTACAACCTTACTTCCTAGAGCATTAAGTTTAGAAGTTATTTTGCTGTAAATTACCCGGCCCACCTATCTTGTCTCAGATCCACGATGCTACAGTATGCTCAAGGATCAAAAGCAGAAAAGAGAGATGGTGATATAATTAATTGCCACAGCAAAGAGGACACAAGGATTTTTCACAGACCTACCCAGGCACCACCTGCCTGAGGGTGCCTGGCACACTGAAGTCCAGCAGGATCTGCAGAATGCATACAGTTCTATGAACATATCTAGGAATGTATTAAAACACACTGGCTGGCCACAAAGCCCTTACTCCCAGAACATTTTTAATATCTTGTCTACCTAGAAGGTCAGAATAGAGATGTTCAATTCTCTGCAGTTAAAATGACTATGCTGGACATGAATCCGCCCAGGAACGGCTCCTTTCCCTTTATTTTGTTATGAAGTGCAGAGCTTCTACTTGAGTCATTATTAGTAGCAGGAGAAAAATCCGAATGTGAATTTAAGTTCAGTAAGAATAACTGAACTACCAACCTTATTGGTTGCAAAGTGGTTCTGGGAGTAATGAGAAAAATGAAACAAGATCAGTACCACTTGCTACACGATGGCTGAAATTTTTATCAGCACACTGGAAAGGTATCTGCCTCTTACTCATAATGAGGGCCTTGATGTACGGAGAAGAGGTGGTTGCTGAAATAGCATAAGATGGCTCTCCCCTTCATCTTTACCTTGAGCATATGCTCTGCAGAGAGGAGGGCTTTGGAACCACAGCTCAGCAAGGCATGAGATTCCTACTGGGACCAAAACCAGCAAAGCCACAGGTGCCAAGGGTATTACCAGAACAAATCAGGTTCTTTGTTCATTACATAGTAAACCTGAAGGGGTAAGGAGAATTCCAGACAATCTGTCTCTCATCCTCTCCAAGCACACCTGGAGCAGGTCTGGACAGGGCCTGAAGCTAGTAAAGCTACCTCTGACAGACAGTGCCAGGGAATGTTACACTAGCAACCTAAGTGTTGCAATCTTCACTTCTGGAGTACACGGCCCTAAGGGGTCTTTCAGGACACAGATCCCAGTTAATGTTCACAGCCCTAGGTCTAGTTTGGCACCCTAACTTTATTTATCTTCTTCAGAGTGCTCTCCTCTCTAAATAAGGCATGACTCAGCAGCCCAGCCTCAAAAGAGAACGGGAAAGAGACAGTCTCTTTGCTTCAGGGCACTTAATGGGCTGGGGAACAATACCCGTTATCTACCTACTTTAGGAAGCACCGTGTTGCACGCAGTGGCCTCATGATGACATCAAACAGCTCCCTCAGCACTCATGGGTGAATCCCATCAGGGCCTATGGACTTGTGCATGTGCAGTTTGCTTAAGTATTCCTTCATCTCCTCTACCAAAGGGATGTCTTCCTTGCTGAGGACTTTGGGTTTGTCCAGTTTGGAGAAAAGGAGGCTGAGGGGTGACCTCATTGCTTTCTACAGCTTCCTGAGGAGGGGACACAGAGAGGGAGGTGCTGATCTCCCTGTTATCCAGCGACAGGACATGTGGGAATGGTTCAAAGCTGTGCTAGGAGAGGTTTAGACTGGACATTAGGAAGCATTTCTTTGCAAGAGGGTGGTCACACACTGGAACAGGCTTCCTAGAGAGATGGTCGATGCCCCAAGCCTGCCGGTGTTTAAGAGACATTTGGACCATGCCCTTAACAACATGCTTTAACTTTTGGTCAGCCCTGAACTGGTCAGGCAGTCGGACTAGATGGATAATTGCAGGTCCCTTCCAACCAAAATATTTGATTCCATTCTATTTCATTCTAACGCGTGGACTATCACTCCTGGATGAAAGACAGTATTTCTTACTACACTTTACGTTTTGTTTTGTTCTGCTGTATTTGTCATTACATAGCTGTATGCCAGTTAGCACTGATGCTAACAAGTGAAAAAGAAAACAACTCTGCAGACCAGCCAAAAGCATCCACCCATACCAGAACGTATGGTCATTCAAATCTATCATGGATTAACCTCTACTGAAAACATCGAATAATCTAGTTGAGACAGTACTTAATCATCATGTGTTTAGGTAATGCATCAAAACCTAAGTCATACTACCTTAAAGGTATTTAAAATTTGACATTTTTATTTATTTCACCAGCACAAGTATAAAATAGTAAAGATAACTTAATGTGGAATATGCTTAAACCTACATGAAATGCTTTCCTACCTCCAGGCATAATCTGACCAACATCCTGCACAGTTAACACTGACAACTTCTCTTCTGTATCCACTCTTATCACACCAAAACTCAGACAATTCATAGACAGCACTGCTTTTCCTGGAGGAGGCCCACCCAGTTCTGGAGGTCTGAAAAACAGAAAGTCCATCAACAAACCAACGGCAATATGGCCATCAAAAATATTATGCGAGTCTCTCAGATGTGTTAAGGTTAAAAGAAATAACGGTTTCTCATTTTAAACAGAGTTCAAGACTGGTAATATATTATAACTAGATGGAAAAAGAGCTACGACACACACTATAACTAGATGGAAAAAGAGCTTCCTCACACTCTAAAATGTTACAGAGAAGATTTAGCAAAGAAGTGTCAAGAATAAGCATTCGAAGGCTGATTCTTCAAAACACCAGGACAAATTAGCAAGTGTTTGGAGGGCTTGACACTTCTTACTCTAAGCAGAATTGACTGAGGACCAGCAACTCCATTTTGTATAACTGTTCCAACTTTCAGGAAGGAACAGAGCAAAAGATTCCAGGTGCTGTTGTAAAAAATAGTTAAGCACTTTTTTTTAAAACCAGGAAATGTCAGTCCTCCCACCAGAGAAAGTACTTTCCAAAATCTCAAACTTTTTTGTTTCAAGTTTTCTTAAATTGTTTTTCCAAAAAAGCACATTTTGATCAAAAACCACCATCAAAAAATTCCAGCATATTCCATCCATATGTCTATTAATAATCAAAGCATTTCCTTTTTTCAGAGCATCTCTTGCTATCCCCAGAAATCCAATGGTATTTTTCAGACCAGGTACAAATATTTTTTTCTTTCTTTAGCCCCTGTTTACAAGACATTGTATATAAGCACTTAAAGATTCAGCATCATCTTCCTCCCAAGTAAGTAACAGTCTTAATTTTGGGGGTATTTTATAAAGGTCTTCCAGCAACATCAGTGAGGATGAGACCTCTCTTTCCCAAGCAGTAAAAAAACCCCAACGCAAACCAAACCTCAAACTCTTATGACTGACTACTTTTAGGAAACATTAAACTTTTTAAAGGAAAAACAAACAAAAATCATCCATCCTTCAGTGAGAGAGATACCTGCAAGCCTCAGACTTCCTCTGTCCGGGTCTTTGGGCACCTTTATGCAGGTAATGGTCTTTTCTGACTAACATTTTAACACCGGATACATTTCAATAGTCAAGAAAGGCAGTTCACCTCTCAGAAAAGAGAATTACCTGCGAATAGCAACAGTTAGTGCCTCAGAAGAACTAGCACAGGGGCAGATTACTTCTGGTCTCAAACCTCTGGACTGAAATACATTCAGGAATGCATCACATGAAGATATTGACCCTAAAAAGAACAATCGCACAATTAGAAACATTTCACCAAAGCTTGAGCTGTAGGGTTTCTAAGTCTATGCTTAGCTCAGCGATGCAAATATGGTTGTACCTGTGCACAAAACCTTTCAAACTGTCTAATAGACATTCCAGCCTATTACTACGTGTTATGATTTGGCGAAAAAACAACTGCATACTCTCTCTGGCAGCACTCTGTAACACTTAACTTCATGGACAGTCCTTCAGCAATCAGGGTATTTTGTCACTAAGGGTAACTGCATCTGTCAGCTTCCTATATAGCTCCTATATGAGTGTTTCTCACAGAGGTCACAGAACCAAAGCATTTAGAAATTAACATCAAATGCTTCTGACATATGTTCAGTTCAGAACTCTACTTGGCCTTTAGCACTCAGTCCAAAATGCAAGAGGCTATCTCATCATCTACAGCTTTGTATTGCACAGTTGTGGCACAGCAGCACATAACACAAACCAGCAAACTTCACTGATTATACTACATCCTAGGTATAATTTCATGTCAATTCATGTAACAGTACAGCACTGATGAAGTATGAAGTTAAAAAACCATGAATTTACACAGCTAAGAAGTGCAAACAGCAATGAAAAAGCAGTAGCATCACTAGCTGACAAATAGTATCTCATTATAGAACAAACTGCCCAACTCTGCAAGCATCAGCTCTGAAACAATGTTTACCAACAAACACAATCATAGTAAGACCATTTCAAGCTTTCACTTTCTGCCAGCACGACTTGCTGACCTCTCATCGGCAACTCCAAGGAACCTGAAATACTATTGATTATCCTGCGTATGAGAACAGCAAAACTAAGCAACTAAGGTATATTCTTGCCTGTCGCAAAAAAAAAAAAAAAAAAAGAAACCAACCCTCCCAGCTGCTTTCTCAAATTACTGTAAACCACCACCATACGATTGACAGAAAAAGGCAAGAACCTACCGCATATTCTAGTTAATAGTTGTCATGGTTTTGAGTTAAGGCTGTGACTGCTCCCATTTTTATGTCCTTGCACATGATTGAGACAAGCCCTAGGGTCACGTACAGAATCAGACACTCTGCAACTCAAAGATTTTACGTCTACATGCAATACATGAGCAACTACTTTGAAACTCGCATTACGATTTACTTGAAATTTTAAAAGCCTCTTTCAAATCACATTGCCTACTATTCTTTATATAAAGAATAGATCCTTCAGAACAATTTCTATGAAAGTTTTGCTCCAGTGTCCTTGGCAAAGAAATATTGCTGCTGTCTCTGTTTTGCTGAAGATGAACTATAGCCAGTGCTGCTGAGCTCCTACAGTCCAGATCCAGACTTCTGTGATTTACAGCGTGCTTCAGCTCACCTTGGACTGACACTCAGAAAACGCATCCATACTCACATGGATTAGCTCCATCTGCCACTATTAACATTCGTAAAGAGCTCAGACTGACATCTCTCTGATCCCTCTGAGCCAAAAGTGACCAGTGCATATCACGTGATTTCACTACTGCTACACGGGCTGAAAATAAAAAAAATAATTATGGTGTGTGTGCAGAACGAAATAAAGACCAACTATAAATTTATATAAATATTTGCATATACTCAGTGTCTCCAGATGGACTTGATTATAGCATTTAAATGTTTGGTATAAATTAAAATACTGAGATGAGAAACAGTTTCTTTAAAGGTCTATCAGAAGAAGCCATCAATGTCACTCATCAATGAATCTATCAGTACACGTAACACTGAAATGGAGCCCCCTACTGCTAAAGCTGTGGCAAAGAAAGTCATCTGGATAAACAGCAGTGGCCTCAGCTAGAGCAGACATTTTACATAAACAACTTTTTTTTTTTTAATCATCCAAAAAGAGATGGGTTAAGTAAAAATCCTTTAAGGTTACCTTTGTATGAGCAGACTTTCTGTATCCAGGAAAGTGGATTAACCTTCATTAATGCATAGGGAATACTGATGACATGCATCCTGTTCATAACACTCTATCAGAAATATATTTAAAAATAAACTTTCAGGTGGTTCAAAGAATACACAACATGTACCAATACTTTAAAAAAACAAAACATTCATCACAGCTACAATGTAACTCTTACATGTAATTGTTAGTGAAAACTACGTGACTCAGTAAAAACATAAGCTATGTCTGTGCAGTCTGTTATTGAAAAAGTAACATTTATTCTGAAA
This sequence comes from Ibycter americanus, assembly GCA_035590275.1. Lineage (NCBI taxonomy): Eukaryota > Metazoa > Chordata > Aves > Falconiformes > Falconidae > Ibycter > Ibycter americanus. The sequence continues at coordinate 5,345,015 of JAVJGI010000064.1, forward strand.
AACATAAATACTGAAATATAAACAGTTTACAACCTCATTCTGATACCAGCACTCTACCCCTGAGAGAAGCAACTTGCTGCAGTTCTTTTCATTCATTCAAATACTCACTGTTAATACTCCATGCCAAAGACCAGCATCTCTTTTGAAATCCAAGACATTTGTTAGCGTTTCAGCTGAAAGCGAAGGAAGAACTATCAGACTTAAGAAGCATATTTATGAAAATATTTAAGCACTCAAAATATTTGTTACAGCAACTATGAAACTTTCAACACTACTAAGAAATCAAAATTACATTGCCATGCTTCTTGTCTATAATAAACAGACTGCTTAAGCTGGAAGTGTCTTATTTTTCTTACAACAGTCATCTTTATATTATGATAACAGACTAGATTGTTATCAAATATACTGGGTATGGCCTACACAGAACACAAACCTTGTGACAGCATCTCTAGCGTGTGGCAATAGCTTTGAAAAATGAACATACAAGAGGACAAGAAAATTCAGTGCCCTCTGTGAAGATCTTAAATGTTAATGGCCAGTAACACGTTAGTCTGCATTTATCTGAATCAACATGTGTAGACCCCTTTGATCCATAACTGGTTGCCATCATCCTTTCAGGATTCAGGAATCACACTGTACAATCCTTTACCTACAAGCTGGGCACACCCTACCTCTCCTGGCACAGTTCTTGCAGTTGGCAGCTGTGTCCCGAAATTAAAATGGGAAGAGTCCTCTTTGGTAAGTGAAAAGAGTACAGATACCTAACTGTGAAAGCCTCTTTTACCCGATCATACTACTTATGTGGACTTGAGAGCACTACCAGGCATAAACCAATTGCCCAAATGAGGAAGGAATAAAAAAATACAAGTGCAAGAGAGGACAGTTAGGAACGGTTTGCAATCTGCTCATGCTCTCAAATGCAGTACCTACAATCACAGATCTAGTGCAAGTAATCGGACCACGTGACTTGCATGAGAACTTTTAACTTTGTGATCTAGGCAGGCAGGGTCATCAGAGGTGCAAGAGCAGTAAAGCCAAGCAAGTTGGGGTGGTTTTGAATATGGTAACTCAAGACTTTCTTGATCAAGCCTCTCCTTCAGGGGTCAAGTGTCACACTCCTAGGAATCACAAAACTAGGAGAGTTATAAGGCCTATGATGCATATTACATCCCACCTAGTCATTACTGGGTTTCAAGTCAAGACTTCAAAAGGCCTTCCCTTTGCTCAATAACCACAACTCTTCCCCCAGAGAGGTAAGAAGCTGCATAACTGATACCAGGCTGTCTGCACGGCACGCCAGTCTGCACTGTTAGAGCCGCTACAATTGGAACTGGCAGCATCCAAAGCTCTTCAAAGAGATCCAAGCTACCCAAATGGCCTCAGGATCAGTCTGGGAAAGCTCCCTCAATTTCTGCAGGGAGGGCTCTTTTAACTCCGCACGTGGGCATCTCAAACTGGCCTACTTATGACTTCCTAAAGTGGCCAGTATGTTCAAAAGGCATTATGGAGGACAAACCAGATTTGTAGCAAAGCTGTTTTCAAGATGATGAAAAAAAAATCAGTATAGCTCTTACCACCAACTAACAAATTTATGAAGACTGAAAAATCCAAACGTTTGAATAAAATCGATAAGGATCTTAGGTAAAAAAATGTTAATACATTATGATTATGGTTTCACAAGTGGCTTCTTATTTTCCTTCACATATCACACCGATTTTGAATGCGGAAGTTTGTCTTCCCCTTTGCAGTTAAAGCTACTACTGCTTATCTAAAGTTCTTTTAAAACACTAAACATGACTTTGCAGCATAAATTGTCGGAATACTCAAAGTTATGAGCATCATTTTAAAGTTGTACCTATCTAACTTACCTTCTGAATAACCACATGCCTGCGTCAATGCATGACAGTGCGCCAGCATGGAAGCATGCGATACAGTAATGCCCACTGTGCTGCCCTCTTTACTTGTTTTGTACTGAAAAGAGAAAGTTTACGTAAGCATTAGATTAACACCAAAATCTAGAAAATTTATAGTACTGAACTGAAAGGACATTCTCCTATAAAAATGAAGCGAGCTTCTTGAAAAAATCAAAAAGCTAGCATAAAAAATACATTTGTGTTCAGAGAACACACAACTATCATATGAAATCTGACTATTTCTCTACTCCAATTAAACAAATCATCTCAGGGATCCAAAAATGCCAATAATACCAATCTTCAATCTGATCCAACTCAACCACTCAAATGACAGTTTGCCTGGCAACCTTGAGGGAAACATTCTTGTTCCACAGTTAAAAAGAATATAGTCATCTCTCTTATTGCATCAAGAGACTAAAGGAAGAAAACATGCTGTGACAAACTACACTAGAGTAACTGTAAGTTAGGTATATTATACTGGATCACCTCAATATAAGCAATCTCAGCAGTGGCATCCCGTACTTGTGGATGCCAGTCCTTAGCTGGTTTTGCCAGATGCTTCCCATCAATCACAAACCAAATGAGACGAGGCCAGCCTTCAAAGAAAAAGAAAAGCTACTGTCATTACAGTTCCAAAGTCTGCTGTTTTCCCCTCCTGCCCCGGTATTCAGGGATAACAACAGGAGGCAAGCAAAAGCTGCAGCATCACCCCTCTGACAGGAAACAGCACTAAGTACTGCCTTGACAATTAAGGCAATTGTTCTTTGTATGTAAGCTAGAAGCACACAAGCAAACTCAAAGATTGTTGTTTAATAGCAGCAATAGATATTTTCTTTATTCTACAAAGAACTTTGACTAGCTTAAAAACATACCTTTGAATGTAACCACCTCGCCAGTCTGAGCTTTAGGAAGGCCTTTTTGACAGGCATCAGTGGTTAAAGCTAGTGTTACTCCACAGCTGCCCAAAAGAAATCCAATCTGCTGGCTGCCAGCATCCTACAGAGAAAACACGTTATAGCAAACTTATAAATAATGAACCTTTTGTATGGTTTACTGTAACTTTTCCATATTTAGAAAACATTAAGCCAATTTATATCACAGGAAAAAACATGCTTCTAACCCGTAAGACCTTTTATGGAAGACAAAAGACAAATCTACACTCAAAAGGCTTAGTTTTGCTTTGTGCCAGCTAAGTTAGATTTGGCAGCAGATCTGGCAAGCAACGGTAGCAAAGTAGTGTCAAAAGCAATGCTTGTGCATCCCTCTCCAACCCAACAGGGATGTTTGCAAGTTCTGGTAGAACAGAGAGCTGGTCTGTTGCTGTTTCTGAGTCCTGCAGCACTGAAGAGCACAGCCTGTAGCTTCTCAGCTCTTTACTCAGCATGAGAGCTGAAAAGACAGCATTTCTGTGTTGTATTTTGAGAAATACTTTCACGCACCTTCTAAAAAACAATGAAATAAAATAATTTCTGTGGTTACATATCCTAAAAATAGTTAGCTTACTCACTTCATACTATTTCCCCCCCTCCCCGACCAAGTATTACAACACTTTACAAGCATATAACATGCACTGAGTAGCTCAGCCGATGCACCATACTAGGACTGAGACCCCTCACACACTTTATTTATTTATGAAACCAGAAAAATGTTGAATGTATTTGCCTACCTTTCTTGTTAGTGGAACTTCTATTGGGACAGGAATAAGTTCTGCCAGGAGACATCCATAAAATGCCACCATAAACATAACTGGATCACTATTAGGAAATACGAGAGCTACCTACAAAAATACATTCAAATAACAAGAAATGTTTTTTGTCGTCGTTTGTGGGGTAAGGGCTGCTTCTTCATTTGTGAAAAAGAAAATCTTCAGAACAATGCTCACATTTGTATTTAAAATAGGAACAGGAATACTAAACATTGTGATAACACACTATTACAAGTCACAGTATCACAAGACTTGCTTTAGCTAAAGCTGTTCCTCACAGACTATTTTATCCATAGAGACCATTTCAAACAGCAGCCTACCCGGTCTCCAGGCTTCAGCAGTGGTTCATTCTTAGTGGTTAGCTTGTTTAGCAGGGTATATGCTAACTTCAAGCTTCGACTCCACAGCTTGCCTGAGGAAAAAAAAGACAATACAGAAATTAAAGACTAAAACTTTAACACTTAATTGGCAAATCTCAGTGCCTTATATATGCACTAGGCAAGTCAGTTGTATTAGAACAAGGTCAACAGGCACAAGAGCAAGTAATTAGGGAAAAGCGAACATTACTGTTGTGAAAGCAATGCCACCCCACAAACCTCCTGCGTTCTTCCAGTGTTTCAGTGCATGTGCATGCGTGTGCACACACACACACACGTAGGCTGGTTGATACAACCTAACTGCATTTCCAAACGGCACTCAACAAGAGTCCTTCCTAAGGGCTCTTAGAGAAAGCAGTCTGCTTGGGATAAAAAGAAAAAACCTAAACTAGCCAAAAAAATTAATTGAAATTTAAGGAACAAAGGGTAGGAGTAAATGCCACAATATGTGGCTCTGTGAAATGCCAGTTCAGTGCCCTGTAGTGATCTACAGGGCTTTCAATAATTCAGAATACAAAAATTATTCCAAGCTATTAAATACAAAGACAACGATCTAACTACTTATTTGATTCAATATAAAAATCAATTCTTAATTTGTAGCCTCAAAAAAACCCCAACAAACAAAACCCCCACATTTGCTAAAAAACCCCGTCTACAAAAAATGGAGCAACAGCAAAACCCTTCTACTGTAAATGGTAAATCAAAAGTAAGAACCCCGAAGAAGCATGCCGTGGCAAACAGCATGCCTCTGGAGCTCAGCTTGCTAGTACAGGGTCTTTATCATGGACTAACACCCACACTCAATCCCTTCAGACCACGTAGCAACCATCAGTTATTTTGTGTTTGTCAGCCTCAAACTTCTTCAGTTCAACAGTCGAGTTTTTTCTGTGTAATTTCCAGTTACATAAACAAAAGTTACACAGGACTCAAGTACCTCAAACCGCCACTTCTTTTATCGAACTGGCCATTCAGTGCAGCTAGCAGAGTGTCCAAGTACAATTTAGAGCTTGGCTTCTTTTTGGTTTGTCTTTTCCTTTCCTTTCTTTAAATGTAGAACTAAACATGATATTCTAAACAATTCTCAAAGCTTCACTGCAAAGCGATGAAACTAATGCAGCTGCTCAGCCACATTTCCTATAAGTATACTTCATCTATAAGAATACAAACAAGAAATTTTAACATTCTAACATACTATACAATGAAATGCTGCAGTTGGCTGTCCTGAGGGACACAATCATCTTCCAAAAAAATGCAATTACTACATCACTTGTATTGATACAGGCAAGTTTCACTTCCCACAGTAACATCCTTAATATGCTCCTGAAATACATGCCTTCTCTATAAGGATATGCAAGAATATGCTAAAACTTAATATCTACTCTGGGAATCTGAAGAGTGCATTATTACTCATCTGTTTCTTCCTCCTATTTTACACCAGGCTATTTTTAGTGTTCTTTTAAGAACCCACACACACAATTGTTTGAAATTTACAAATAGTCACTTGTAAAGAATCAATACCATAGACATTTTCCCTTCGTTAACTTTCAAATGTTTTTCATATGCAATGAATTCGTAATTTGCATTCAAACAGCAATCTCAAAGTTTCTACCATGAGCACAGTCAGCCCCTCTTAAGCAAAGAAAATTGTTCAATCCGCAACGAACGCCTAATCCTTTCTTACAGTTACCACCAACACCTACCGTAGGTAAGCGTATAAATAGCTTTCCCAGTCGTATCCAGTGCTGTCAGGCAAGGGGCTTTTGGCTGGGTAGTTCCCCAGCGCTGCAGCGCAGCCAGCAGAGAAGGTGGCCAGTTGGTTACCACACCTAAGGGTTCACCTTTGAGTACATTCATTTGATTTCCTTCAGGCTTTGGTTGATTTGGGTCAGGCTGTTGCACTAAAACCAGAGCACAGTAAAACAGCAAATGTCGAGCTTTACAACATGTGCAAGTTACACTTAATAGACTATTCTATGAACTGTTCTCACCTTCCTCTTCCTCACAGCTATCATTACTTCTCTGCTTTATGATGATGCTACACTAATCATCTGTTGGCTTCACAAAAAATAATTATCATCACTTTAGAGTTCTGATTCCACATTATTGGAAGGAGCGGGCCACAGGAACCAAATTTCAATCCCTAGTTCACTCTTTTTCTCTGCTTTGGAAAGATGGCACTTTGTGCTGTTTGTCCGGCACGTCTGTTTAAATGAAAGCCTACACCAAGTCAGGAAGTGTTATCAGAGAGAATGGCTTCAGTCACAATTGGGCATTTATTTTTGCTGCACCAAATTCTCAACAGATGATGAAGAATGACACTATGCTTCTATGAAAATATATTTTAAAAAGCACCAGATGATATGCTCCTCATATGGATTATCTACAATTAAAGCTGTACTGCTCACAGAAAATGTCGTTTGATTTCCGGATCATGTCTCAACTGTGGAACATTGCAGGATTTGTATACCATTTGGTCTCCAAGTAGCCTGCTGTTAAAATCCTACTCCAAGCTGCTCAAGAAGGTGAAGTATCTTCATCTCAGTTAGCAAAACGAAGCGACAGTTGGATTTAGCTAACACTCAATCCATGCCATAACTAAAACTAACAGTTCAAAGTGATGCTCTCTGCTCTCCACAATGACACACATGCACCTCAATGAAAAGACTCGAACTGCAATCACTTCGTATCTTAAAGTACCAAAAAAATAGTACAGGGAATCTAGTAGCAGCTGCTCAAAAACGTCGCATGAAGAACAAAATTTTCGTTTAATCTTAAACACTAAAAGAACAGAACACAAATCATCCTCCAAACTTAGCGGATGCAGCTGGTTTTAAAGGCAGCTACATATTGCTATGCAACTTCTACATTTCATAAATACGCTTTTTTTCCACCAGAAGAGGGAGGACAAGAGAACAAGTACACTAGGTGGGAGGGTTGAATTGAACATTGCTTCACTTCATGTTTCACTTGTGATAACATATGAGCATTCTCTCTCTAATTTAACAATTCTACCATGATTTTCTATTGGGAAGAGGAAAATGAAACAACACTTGCTAAGAAGTATCTGTACTTTCCTGAACCGCTTACACAGAGAGAAAAATGTGTTTGAAAGAAAATTCACCTTCTAGCAGTTCTTCAAAATCATCAACAAAAAACTCTTTCAAAGGTGGGCGCTTTGGTCTTTTCAAGGTATTTAGAAGCTGCTGGATTTTAGAGGACACTCTGCTATTCACTGGGACACCTGTCAAACAGAAAAGACTTATTACTTACCACATATTAACAAACAGACTAAAACACATGCTGCCACACTGCTGACAACGTTATGCTAAGCTCAGTTCAGCTTTCAAGTGGAAAAGTCATTCAAGTTGAGCAGCTTGTTTGGAAAAAAACAGCTTTAATCAGGAACAGTTTCAACCATGGATTTATTTGTTTTAAAACAACGCTGTTCCCTAGCTACCTGGCTGATGCATATACCTTCTGACACTAGCTTTTCAAACCGCTGACTGCTTCATGAGATTCCAATACACACCTGAAGAATGTTACTTTCTTCAAGAGTCTAGGTATTTGCTACATCTTAACATTCACTCAGTTCTGAAAGTGTGAGAATGCTTGGAAAAAAAAAGTCAATCTTTCAGTATTTTACAGGGCTAGGAAAAAATCACAACACAAACCCATGCTGAATGCTGATTTTCAATTGTATATGCGATACATTTATTTTAAATGAAATACAAATATGTATGTTTATTTATATTTATTGCAATTTAAAGCTCTGGGACGATACGAAATTAAAACGTGACACTGAAGGGCTTACGTTGCCTTTTACTATAGAAATATATACAGAAATGGGGGCACAGCTCCCACCAGCAGACCACGGGAAATGCAGTACAGCTTCCTCTCCTGTGACAGACCCACAGACACACCACACTACTGCAGAGCTTTGGAGGGGCAGGTACGCAGCACACAACTGGCATCAAGCTCTGTTACACATTCGCTTATTCAGAAAAAAGGACATCAGATAGAGGGGTAGGAGGTTTATAATACAATCACCATCTGCAGTTTCCAAAATGCTGCTGTTGTAGCCTCTGGGAACTCCTCGTACTGATGCTACCTGTGGACGCTCATGATGTAAATGTTCTACCAGGCCAGTGGTTACATCTGGAGGTGCAGAGTGGTTATCTGTAGAAAAGGAAGACAGACATGGGAGCTCATCAGCCATCTTAAGAATCAATATATCCAAAGCTGCTTCTTACAGCATTCTTGCTGTTTTTTCAGGTGTATTTAACAAACTCTGATTTCTCTAACCAAACTGTAACCAAAATCTTCTAGATACAGGGGGAACCCTGAAAGGAACCACCATGTCTTTCCAGGGTAGAGAGGGGCTATTCCAACTTTCAAAGGGATCCAAACAAATTCTGACAAAAAAAGAGAGCGGTGACTCACTTCATCACTTCAAGGTGAAAACAAGGAGATCCATTATGAACAAACAGCACAAGTCTAGCTGTTTGTTCTGTGGTGCAGAGCGATGCTTAAGGAATATCATCATTCCCAAATTGTCACCTAGATTATGGAATGGTTTTGAGTGGAATCACAGATTTGGAAATGGCAGTATCCAGGAGAAGTGTCCGAACAAGAAAAAACAAGAATTGCAGGCCCAAAATATTCAGAATCCTAATGCGTAAAAATAGGAGCGCAAGAGCAAAGAGCTTAAGAACATGCTGCTGCACTGTGCTGGAGGAACTGCTTTGGGTCACGCAGCTCTGCAGTGATAGCTCCTGCAGGGCCTCAGCACGCCACAAATCCTGCGGAAAGAACTACAAAGCATAGGGAGATCTGGGCAGTGCTGTGAAATACATATACTACCTCAGCCATTTTAAGGAAGCAATTAGCACTAAGATAACAAGTGCTCATAGCTCTGACCACAGATTTCCAGAGCTGACATATAAGTCACCAGTACAGCTCTAAGCAGTTTTAGAGGGATCACCAGAAGAAAAAAGTAAATCCATTCCCATACTTTCCAATGGGCATCGCTGCAATGCCAATTTTTGTATTGCAGAGACCTGCCTTGCTGAGTACAAGGTAAGGACCACAGACTCCTGTCATGTGGGCAAGGTACCTGAAGGACAAAGTATCACTTCATCTCTCTGACAAATGCCAGAACCAGTAACAAGAAAAGGCCGCAAATAAAATCAGCATAAAGCTGATCTGTATAACCACTTTACAGGGCATATAGACAGCCCGTGTACTCAGAGTAAATTGTAACACTCTTGCTGTGTTCTATATAGGTGCTTTTTAGTTGGTTTTTTTCCTTAGCTTTACCGAAGTCCCAAAACATGCAGCATACTAATTAATCACAGAAAAGGGAGCACAGTCAAATATACCTGGCTGCCATACTGCAAATATTAGCCCATAAGTCCATACTCCTCACCTGACAAACCCTGCAGTGATTATCAGTGTCTAAAGCTTTCACTCCTTGAGTACACCAGCAAGAACTACAATTAGGGATGTATCTGCAGTGTGGCCTCATCAGTGGAAGGCCCCAAAATGGCACTCCTGCAGATGAAGTTGTCACCGCTAAACATTGTGAGTGCATTTTGAGTCACCTTAATGTGATGGACACATAGGTACAAATAAAGCAATCAAGACAGGACAAGACAGACTGGCACACGCTGTGAGACTTGGTGCACATTCGGGTCAGAAGCCGTGCATAAAGTACAGAAGTTGAAATGCTGACTGGGTGCAGGTTTTACAGTGCATATTCCTGTTGGGAAAAAGCAATCTCCCACCCACGTGCATGAGGCAAATATTTGAAATACAAAAGCTCTGCAATTAGATGCTCAGAAAATAACAGAAGAAAGAAGCTATTTGGGAACATTTACGGAAGAGCTGTGTACTTGGGAACAGCTCAAAGAAATCACACAAAAAATGAGAATGCTCAGAAAAGGAACAAAAAACCCATTAACAATCATTCCCAACTACAAACAAGCACAAAAATTTGCTATATATGGAGGTGCTAATCTAGAGCATTTGCATATCTTACAAGCATCTCAGAGCCAAGGTTCACAAAAATCAATGTCCCTCACCACAGAGGGGAAATGGCAGGGGACCTTACGAACAACTTCTCTGCCGCCCACAGCTATTTCATCTTGCATACAGCAGAGAACTGACTCTCCCTCCTAATTCTGCCTTGAGAAGGCAAAATTCTTTCTATGCATGCAGAAGGAGCAAGTCCAGTTTTCAGGATTTATGCTCAAATAAAAATCACATTAGCTTCTTTAATTATTTAGGCATTTTATTAATATATGCCCATGAGAAACCATTAAATTAGTCTGTATCATCTAGAGATACCGTGGCAAAGCAGAGAAAGAAGCGGTGAGTAGTCAAAAAAAAAAAAGAAGTCTGAACAGACTTGAGACTTCAGGAAAAATGTTAATTGAATTTAGACTGAAGTACCTTTCCATTATTGATTAGAAGACAGAGGTAAATGCAAAAGAGAGCAGTGGCCCAAGAAAGAACAAATGGGATATGATACAGAAAATGAAAAGCTAGGCATCAGAGAGAAAGTAGTCTCTAAGGGGGAATCTCAGAATAACGAAAAGTCCCTACTTAGCAGGAAGTCAGGTTAGACCTAGAGATGGCTGTGTATGACTGGTTTGTCTCTATGAAACCACTGGACCAAAATGGACATTTAAAAGAAGTGCATTACATTGCACGGGAACAATAGGAGAAAAGAAAATAAAAACTCAGAAGAGTGCACCAACCCAGCCAGAACACAAAATAAGATCCACAAGCCACTACTTCATTCTTGCACTTCCTCTTCCATAAACTCTTTGAAACTGTTTCTAAACACACTTCACTCTTACAGCTCCTGTAAAACCGCTTACAGAGCCATGGTAGTCAGAACACCTACTCTTATAACCCTGCTTCCCCTTAAAAAACAGAGTTGTACTTATAAGTCGTTCAGTAACTAGTGGGTCAAATACCACGATAATCCATTTTTCCAGTTACTTTAACAAGAGCTAAGTTGGGAAATACTCCACAGTTGAGATGGTGACCTTGAGAAAAACCCAGACACACTGCTAGCCTTATTCATTTCAAAGAAAATATTACACTAAAAAAAAGAAGCCCCCCAAACAACATGCAGATGTTCTCCTTGCTTTTATAGCTGATCAACAAACAGCTCAAAAACAATGTGTATTCCTATCTGACTTCATTAAATACTGTAACCTTGCACTTCCAACACTGCAGTCTACTGCTTGGGTATTTAGTATGATCTCATCATTAAAAATGCAAGCTGGAGAAGATGAGCCACAAGGGAACGATCTGCTAAATTTAAATTCTCCGACATATCAAAATTGTGAATAGTTATTCAGTACATAACCAAAATACCAAATATTTTAGTTAGGCACAGTATTTAAAATATATAAGATGCCTTTTATATTGCTGATGGCAGCATATTAACTGAGAAAATAAACTCTTTTTATGTTCTAGGACAAATTAAAAGGGTCCTTTTTGAAAGTATACTAGTATTTATCAATAATCAGAAAGGTTTGCAACGTAAGAACTAGATAAGTTTTCATATTCTTGTGAGCAAGGAAGACTATAGACAAACATGAAAAATGTCACAACTGAATTGTTACTGGACATGCACGAATGTTACCCAGCTAGAAATGAAAATTGACGGAACATGGCAAGCATTTCAGAAATGAGGAAGATTATTCTTATGCAGAAGGACATTTAATTTTTTGTCAAAGGCACTGGAAATTTTACCTTTCCAAATATTTTTAGTAGAACAGCTCTTAACGATCCCTGAGCTCCCTTCCTGATAGATACCATAATTGCACACTTATTTCCCATTAATGAAATATCAAACCACTCCACTGCATGTAGTCCAACATTTAGCTGCTTAAAAGCTGGACTTTTAACTGTAAATAAGGCCTTGATTTTGCATATAATTTTGATGATTAAATAGTCCTGATGAATAGGTCTTAAGAAGCTAGTTGTGAAAGCTGCTGTGTATTTATATGGCCTGAGATATTAGATGTAACAGGATGCTGTGTTACATTTTGTGTATATTAGAAGCTATTACAGCTATATTAAGAATTTCATCAATCATGCTTAGAATTATGGATAGCCTTCATGGAATCACGGAATGGTTTGTGTTGGAAGGGACTTTTAAGATCATCTAGTTCCAGCCCCTGCCTTGGGCAGGGACACCTTCCACTAGATGAGGTTGCTCAAAGCTCCATCCAACCTGGCCTTGAACTTTTCAGGTTTATTTGTTAATTTTAACAAGTTAAACATTATTCCTATAAATCCATAACATGAAATCCAGAATGCCCTCAAAGCAAAATGGAGACACATTCCATCTGTCTTACATTCACAAAGTACACAAAAAATTTTGCAAATTTCTCGTTATAAATAAGCTTGGAAATGGGAAGATGGAAATTCAGATTTGTTTAAAGGCAGTAAGATGGGTATGTTTTGTACAAACAGGAAACATTTCACTAGTAACAGAGGCACAAAATTTAACCAAAGAGGCCGTTCGTTCTATGTTTATGGATGAAGCACTGATGAAGTGCAGATGTGCTGCCCGTAACTTTCTAAGACACAAACCAAACCCCAACATTTCAACATGCAGGAGCTTTCTAAGGCAGCAGCACTGAGCAGGCTTGGGGAAAAACATTTTGCCTTGTAAAAGCTTACATACTGGAATTCCTCTCATGCTTAGCTTCCACAATAAAGAGATTGTCATGCAAAACAGAGCAGGGAGCAAAAGCATGTAGGAAAGACACAGACAACACTTGCCAGATTCCCTGAAAACTAACAGCCTCCCAGAGCACAAAGCAAGCCACTACCTCTTCCCATCTCAGCTCCACTTACAGAAAACCGCCTGCGCTGTGAAAACTGGGATGCCAGTCACAGCAAAATGAGTCAATCCCCGTTTCTGGCAGCACCTAAGCCACATAGAAGATTTGGAGGATCCTCTTTTGGAGAGCCTCTAGCTTGTTCACACTCCTTCCCCTGTTTCATAATGTGCTTTAGGAACCTGAAGAAGTAGAAGTCCCTGTCACAAACTACAAGCATTGGTCACATTTTAAAGCCCGTAGCTACTACAGGGTTGATGCCCCAAACTTAGCATAAGGCAGGAGGAACTCAGAGGGCAAACCAACAAAGAACAGAGAATCAACCCTCTCATGACCAGCTGCCTTGTGCCTAAGAGAACTGTGAACTGTTTGTATCACCTAAACAGAGAAGTCTAAAGGAAATATGACCGGGCTTTCAGCAAAACATGAACCTAACAGCTACACTAGCTAAATGAACAGCTATTTGCAAAATATATTTGTGCCTTAAACTATCATGTGAATTGACATCTCTAAGTATACAGAAGCCTGTAGACTCAGTTTAAATCTAAAGCATTTCAGTGTGTTTTCCTCATCTGACCTAACCTGTTCTCGGTAACCAATTAGAAAAAAACTGTCTGTATAGTGTGTGTAGGCATACGGTCACAGATAAACAAAGAGTCAGGTAAGCAGGGCACTAAAACTGCCAAAACCTGAAACATCCAGAAACAATATAGGTGATGCCTATTGCATATTACTAGAAGCACAAGAACTTCATGCTGTAGCCCACAGGTGAAATACAAACATCATTGTTCATTTCATTTTTCTAAATTACTTTGGGGAAAAAAAATGGTTAGAAATACAAAATTATTGTTTCTCATCTAGGTCCTTTCCAGTTGTTTATCGTTAGCATGGACGTGTTGCGCACACATAAATCCACTACATTTTACAAAAACATTGTAAAAAGTACTTCCATTGTGGAAGAGACTGCCTTCCTCCTTCCCTGCCAAATTTTCCAAAAGCAAAAGACTAGTGTTCTGCATTTTAAGGGGGGGCGAAGGTAACCTGAAGTTCTGGACCTTCAGCATTACAAAGATTGAGACAAAACTCACATTTACATTTTGGCTTACCAGTACTACATTTCCATTCTAGTTTCACAACAAAGGACTATTCATGACCTAAATTTTACCTAAAGGGAAAAAATGACATTTGAGCTTGAAATCTAGCTTTGTCAGTACCTCTGATTTCATAACTTTCCAAAAGGTTCCGGATGTTTTTCTGGTCTTTTCAGTGTTCACCAGTTGAGTCACCTTTGAAATCCACAACCTGATATTGTTTAGGGTAAATACGTGCAGATGGGAAAGCATGCACCAAAAATATGATCCTTTTGAAATTCTTCTTTTGATCCAGTAAAATTGAACCTTTCTTGATAAATCAAGCATTTTACCAAGAAGAATGCACGTTCAGATCTCATGAACAACTGGTTTGGCTTAAATTAAATACATATATATCATACATACCTGGTCTGTGGATTGTACATTTTAAGACTATTTACAGATACCTTCTGGTGAAGACTTTTGTGTTTAGCCTCGCTTTAAAATTTTTAATTTGATTTTATTCCAACCACACAGGCAGTTCTTTACTGACCTAGCTGGGTGTGTGCCATGAGATCTGCAAGCACAGTGGCAGCAGCGGTGGCAGTAGCAGTATTGGAAGCAGCAGCAGGTTTCCCTCCTGGATGAGATGAAGTGGAGGATGCAGAGGATGAGGTGGAGGAGCCCTGAATAACCCGGTTAAGCCAGGGCTCTACGTTGGAATGGCTCTGGAACGGAGTGGAGGTGATCCGCCCTTGCCGACGTAACGAGCCCTCATCTTCTGATGCTGACGATGTGTCTGTGATTAAAATAACGATGACAGGCATGTAATGTGGGAATGACCCAACAGACGGGAACATGAAGTTTTTCCATGTTCTTCAGGTAGCGTTCTCATGTGCTACACATGAGATGCGTGTATTAAGCAAATGGTATATTCACATGCACAAATTCTGCTCATTGCCATTTTTTAGGTTAACGCAACAACTTCTACACATTATAGCTAGAACATACTTGAGGCAAAGTTTCAGCTACCTTCTGTATTTGGAATGACATTAAGACTCAAAAAAGACTTCTACCTAAGTTACCTAGTACATACACTAACCATTCTCAGTGAGTATACCATACCTACTCTGCTGAAAGAATATTTCTGTTCTGAACACGTAAACTGGATCTCAATCTACCTGAATAAATTCCATTACATTTTTTGTTGGGTATTTTCTTTTTATTTGGGGTGATGGTGGCAATTCTTCACTTTTTGATTCCTTTGACAAATTTTTTGAGAACTAATTACTCAGAAAAACATCGTGCTATGAAGTTCAATGAAAGAGTAATATCATTAATCTAAGGATAATTAAAAGAAATTTAAAAGCACGGATTTTAACCACAAACTGATATGAACAAGCACTACACAGAAATGCTTAGTAAAGCATCTTTTCATTCTAGATGTAGATTTGTTGCTGTTAGAAGACTGATAAAGGGCTCCTATTTTAACTACCATTCAGTTATTTACAGCTTTCCAGAAGCCTCCCTTTGGCACTCACTCTTTCCACATTATTATCCACTTGGTAACAAATAAAAAGGTCTTTCTAAATATCAAGAAAATACATCCTTGCTGCTTTTGAGTAAAAAATACAAACTTTTGTTAGAGAAAATAAAAAATCCTGCCCTCCTAAAGAGATTGCTGCATTGTAAGAACTTGATCCTTATGTCCCTTCCCCAGCTGTCCCCATAGCCCAGGTAATTAAAGAAAAGCTCCTGAAACAATCCATTGCCCATATACTGTTAAAGTTTGCATCAAGTCAGTTTGTGAAGAGTGGTTTTAAGTCACACATAATGGCCAGACCAATTAAGAAGTCAGCAGGAGCTGAAAAACTGCTTCTGAAAAAGACAGAGTGTACATTATTACACTCTAGAGTCCCTTCCAGATATGGAAGTACTGGGTGACAGTGGGGTGGGTTACATCAGAAATTCTGCAAACTTAATTTTGGCTTTTTCTTTCTTTCTTTCTTTTTTTTTTTTTTTTTTTACATCCTCCGAACACATAACTGTTCAGCTATATAGAATTCCATGTAAATTTTGTTGAAGACACATTAAAAATCTTTTCCTTATCTTTGGCAACAAATTTCAGTTATCAGGTGTCTAATTTTGTGCTTTTCAAGAGTATGTGCATTTCCAATAGCTTCAGAGTAACTGCTTTTAAACAGTCTAACACCACAAAAATCAGACATCATTTCATAAGAAGCCCATTTAACTCTATGGCGTTTTCAAAGTTAAAATCACGAATCTCTCATTACTTGACCATCCCTAGTCAAACATGACAATTTTGGATGAAAATACACAAACAATTGATCTTTGAGAAGACACAGCTGTGGTGCATCACCATTCCTGGGTCTGTGCCTTGTATGATATTTCTGGTCTACTGCCATGGTTGTAGTTTTTGGCTGCTCCTCCTGGAGAGGAGCCAAACCTGCCCCTTACTGCTTGCGACCTTCCCTTTCTTTCAGGCAGAAAGCAAAAATAAACAATTCCAGGAATATTGAACAAGATAGGACAACAGTCAGGTCTGGGGAAAAAACCCACAACCAAACCACCACATTTGTGATCTATTGTCAGAGTATGAAATAAAAATACAAAAAACCCAGGCTTCTACACACTCTGATGCTACCTCCTTATCCAGATACAAGTTTAATGAAGTCTCTAATTTCTAAGCTTTCAGATGTCTTTCATCAGCGGAGAGGGGAAAAAAACTCACTTTAAATGTAAAACGTTACCTGTGTATAGGAATGAAGGATCCATAGTAAAAACATTCTAATATCAAAGCCTAACTACAACAGAAAAGTAGCAAGGTAACATCAGTAACCAGCTCTGCGGCGGTCGCAAGAGTTAATTAGTGGTTCTCGGTGTGCTGTGAGCAGAATGCTATGTACTTGGCTTGCAGCTCTTCCTGGCTGGGAGCTGACCCAAGATAGCCACAGAAACCACCACCCTTTGGACCAAACCTGTATCTGGACTACAGCTCAAGTTCTGATCACGTGAAATTCATATGGGAAGGATGAGAGACTCGATGGGACGAAAACAAAAGTACATTAAAATTTTTGGAAGGATGGCTGATGAAAGCAGTTCCATTACTGCAGGCCAGGAGTTGGTTTTGAATTTAACGTTGTGACCAGAATCCGATGCTTCCTTCCTGGCGACTGATGGTAACTGTTTGTAACAAAATTTCAGTTATTAAGAAAGCCTGGTTTTAGTTGCATTAAATTCTGCCAATACAAGGATTTTAAGACAGTGCTTTAATGGCTCAAGACAACAAAACTAGATGCTTCAGCACTACTCAGGTTCTTTGTAATTTTAGATCTTTCTTGCTGAGCTGATTTTTGCAAATAAAGGCAGGACATAAAAAGACAATTATTTTAATGAATTGATATAGCTGAAGCAAGTCCTCAGAAAATTTCTGAATGGCCTGATCTTCCACGATACAGAATTCATCCAGTGGCCTTACAGTATATTTCAGAGATAGAAAAGGTATCTCATAATAAGTCACCTTCTCTTAGAAACAGCACAACAGATCTCAGAGACACTTCACTCTTCTTTCAGAATATATTAGTTAGGGTGCATCTGTATCCTCCTAAAGCTCAGCATGAGTTTACTTGTCTTCTCTGCTAACCACTTGGGCAGGCATGTTAGAAGATGACACTCTCCAGCAGCACAAACACACAAACACAGGCAGATCCCATGGCCTCATCCCGCTCCCCTCTCTGGCTGAGCAGGATGGAGGTCATACACACACACACAAGCACAACATGGACCCCTCCAGCAGCTGGGCTCGGACACTCAGGCTACAGGTAGCTGTCCCTAGATCCCAGTCTCCCCAGCTGCTGCCACTTGGACATACAAGCCCAAGGCTGCAGTCCCACTCCATTTGTACAGACTGACAGACTTAGCCACTCCACGCACACAGAACATAGAGTCCCTCACCCAGGAGAGGTGTTAGAAATGGAGTATAACAGGAGGAGAGGACAGAGTGCAGGGTCAGATGCAGGGCACAGCCAGGCAATGTACCATTTATATGTGACCAGCCCTTTTTATCCTCTTACCCTGCTGTTTTCTTCACTCTTGTTCCTCCCCAAATCACCTAAATCTACCCCTTTCCCCATCTGTGGTTCCTCACCTAAACATTCCATAACAAGTCTCATGCAATCTCAAAATACTTATGCCCTGCATCCCGTAACGTGTCCCGTACCCCTGCGTGGCACCACCCTCAGCCCAGAAGGTGCTCTAGTGCTGACTAGTCATGATGGGTTTCAAGCCTGGACCAGAGGGCTGAGACTCTCCAGGAACAGCACTGGGAGAGCCCCAGACAGGGTGACCCTTCTTCTGGAGTCCTTAACTCAGGTTCCTGCCTGCTGCTGTTCCCGGTGCTCCTCTGGGCTTGTGCAGATGGGTCTGGGACAGGCTGACAGCTCCTGGGACAGGCCTGGGAGTAGCTGGGCAGGGTAGTATTTGGGCTCCCTCACCTGCCACTCTCTTTGCTCCTGCGAAGGTGTGCCCACCAGCTTTTACCACACAACCTAACATTTTACCCACAGCACCTGAATTATTTTTTTTTTATAGCCTCTCAACCCTCCAAATACTTTGTTCCTTCAGTGCAGCATGCGGAGCCCTGACCTCAGGCAGAGTGGGCACAGCAGTAACCACAGGGACACTGCTGCAAATCTGTCCTGAACGTATTCAAAAAGAGAATGGTATTTTGGTTCTCTCAAAAAAAACCCACACTGCAAGGAGATTCCTTCTAGTTTTAAATGCTAAGAGAGACCGGAAAACCTAGCTGTCCTCCGCTTTCAGCAGAGCTTCCGGATGCCAGCTATTTTTTGTACAACAAATCTTAGGCAGAACAGTGGCATGTTCTTTTTTTGTCGTGATATATACCTCTTGCCAAGCACATAGCAATTTGTCACACTAGGGGAATGAGAGAAAAGGACAGAGTGATGCTACATGAAATGCACCTCTGACTGTTCTAGCAGAGTTTATTTTAGAGAGTGAGAGGAATATTGCTTTGAAGAGCTACAAGCAGACACCTCAGGGCCTCTCTCCCAAAGCCTCAGTATACAGATAGTCACTATACATCAATTTTTCTCCAGGATTTCACTTTATGGAATTCACATACAAAACCAACATGTATGCAAGAAAACTCAAGAGTACAACCACCACCTTGCTGCAACAGCTGCCCTTCTTGCATGGCTTCTGAGTATACGAGTATTAGAAGAATAAGCTAATCAAAACATATCATCTTAACATACCCTATAGGAAAAACATAAGGGTGAAGAAAGACCATATATAAGACTACAGAAGAAGCTTATTATTTATTAACTAATGAAATAACCAGAGAACCCACAAAAGCAACATACAAAAGCGTGACTAACAAAGAAAAGTGGCATTTCCTTTAAACAGGAAGAACAGAAAGAAGAAATACAGCCCAGGAAGCAAGAGAGCAGCACATCAGACCCAGTTTTTCACAGAAGGGGGATAAGACATAGAATTGATGGAGAAGGGCACTAGAGGTCAGTGTGCTCCTACTCCCGGGCCACATCAGAGGAGACAAGAGCACATCATTCAAAACTTGAGCTTAGGGAAATTCCTCTTCTTTGTACACAAGATACTGGCCTCAAAACACTTGGCTTGCTAACACAAGATGTTATCTAGAGAAAGATTTTCTTAACCTCTAAAGAATTCATTGTGACACAACAGGAAGATTACTTTATTTCCCCCCCTCACCCCTCAAAAAAGAATCTAAATAAATTTTCTGACCTAAAGCTGAACAATTCTAGCATATGATTTTCTGAATGTTTTAAATTGCTTACAGTTGAAACCATCTGATGAGTGCTCTGCAAGCTAACACAGCAACTTCATGCTCTGGCATTTTCTTCACCTCTTAAAGAATCTTACACAATGTGAAATAAGGTATTTACAGCTCTGACATGCTTGCCAAGATTATCTCCTCCCAAGTGAGACATTACATAAACCAACACAATGCATAAAGGGTAACTGTTCACTCTATTACTGATTTCAAGTGTATCTTTAGCAGCTACAATATCTCTAGATGAGACACTAAAAATCTTACGAGAAAGAACAAATCCAACCAACACCAGATTATCACGAAATACAGCCATGAATATCGAAGAAGTTTATTGCAATGTACTTACAACTTAGCAGAACAAAGCATTTGCACTTTATATTTTGCTATCGTGTTCACCTGGCAAGATTTATGTATGTTAACTCAATAGATACCTGGAGGCGTGTACGTTTCTACTGAAGAGTGCACAAGAACCGACCGTCTTTTTGAAGGCATGGGCATTTTTCTCTCTTTATATTTTGCAAGCGCTGCTTGTACTGCTTCAGTGTGGACATCTATATAGAAAACAAACAAACAAACAAAGGTTAAGAGATTAAATTTAATTATCATTTCTTTCTAAAAAACATAGAAAGCAACAATGCCATCTTTTACAGCTCAAATCCAAAGGCTGAATCGCACATGACAGCCCTTACGGCTTTAGTCCTGTTCAGCCCTGTTTTGCTTAGCTTGCAGAAAGGAGCAGGTTCTCGCCTTCAGAGGAAGCAGCACTTCTGGGAGAGCAGAAAGGTCCAAAACTAAACTACAGTAACATGGTTTTCAATTCTGAAGCTGTGACAACTCTAGTAATTGTTTCTCCTTCAAGGGTGTTTAGCAGGACTGAATAAATACGCCTGCCTCCCACTCAAACTCATCTCAGAAGCAATGGTTTCAAAAGTTAAGGGAGGATATAAGCAGGGTCAAGTTGACATATTTTCCTCATGAAATCAGCTTGAAAAGGCTTTGTGAGTATCATTTAGGAAGAACACCCTGAAAATCAATACTAAAGTTACAGAATACTTAGTACGTTTGTTGTGAGCTATGATTTATTTTCATTTGGTGGGGGGGAGGGGAAGAATTTCAACACAGATACCGTAAAATTGGAACAGCATTGGACTCTTCATCCTCAAAATCCACAATGGGAAAAGAAGTGAAAAGCGTATACCTGAAGCTCTCACAAAAGAATGCAAGTAATAAAAGCCAGAAAGAAGAGCCTAAATGGACATGAAGAATTAGGGAAGAAACACAAAGTGTTTTCGCTTTCCTGAAAGCAAAAATTACCCTAATATACTCGTGGGGTGCATTTTAACTTTTCTTATTTTTAAGCCAAAACTGAGATTAAAGAGGAACTTAGTGTTCAGTGAAGACCTCACTGCAGATAAAATTTAATGTATTCAAGTAATTCTAAACTGCCTTCAGCAGATTTTTCTCTTTGACATATGTATTTCAATGGTGTCAAAAGCTAAAACTTAGGTAAAAAAAAATTCATGAGAAGTGAACAGATGTCAAGGAGAAATAAGGCAGACCAAAAATATACTTTAACTTACTGCCTGTGATTCAGACTCATGAAAACCAAGTACAACATATATGTACTTACACGTATCTACAAAGGGCCCAAAAGCAAGTACTGTGGTTATGCATTCATCTTGCCACATTTCTTTTACATGGAAGTTGCTATACAAGAATTAACAAATGGAACTGTTCAATTTGAAAAAAACATGTATTCTTTCATTAAGTATCCATCTAAGAAGAATTAGGAGAATACTAAATACAAGTACATTAGCAACAGAAGGAGGGCCAAGGATACCCTGCATCCTTTATCGGATGCAGGGGGGAACACTGCCACAAAGGGTGAGGAAGAGGCTGATGTACTTAATGCTTTCTTTGCCTCAGTCTTTAATAGCAAGACCAGCTTCCTTCAGGGTGCTCAGCCCCCTGAGCTGGAAGACAGGGATGAGGAGCAGGATGAAGTCCCCACAGCCCACAGGAAATGGTCAGTGTCCAGAGCTGGGCAGGGGGCTGGGGCACAAGACTGATGGAGGGGTTCAGCCTGGAGAGGAGGCGGCACAGGGGGGCCCTGATCGCTCCCTGCAGCTGCCTGACAGGGGCTCTGGGCAGGGGGGGTCGGTCCCTTCTCCCAGGGAACAAGCGACAGGACAAGGGGAAATGGCCCCAGGTCGCGCCCGGGGAGGTTCAGGTTGGGTGTGAGGGAACATTTCTTCACCGAAAGGGCGGTGAAGCACTGGGACAGGCTGCCCAGGGAGGTGGTGGGGTCACCATCCCTGGGGGTGTCATAAAAAAACGTGTAGCAGTGGTGCTTAGGGACATGGTTCAGTGGTGGGCTTGGCAGTGCTGGGGTAACGGTTGGACTTGGTGATCTCAAAGGTCTTTTCCAATCTAAATGATTCTAGGATTCTGTGATTCTAAGGCTGCAAACACATAACAGTTTGATAGAATTGTAGGTATGAAACTCAAGACATGTAACATACGTAGACTTACACAACTTGCATACAAAAGAAGTCATTTTTCTGCCCCATTTTAGCCTTGATGACAACTACAGGTAAAGGTCCATATTTTACTGTATCTTTTTTACTAAAAAAAAAGTACCATTTCTGGCACCAGCCCTGAACCTGCTTTGATCATGCTCAGCAGGAGGTTCTTCCTAATTTTAAATTTTTTAGCTATGCTAATCAATTCCAGTTAACTTTGACAAAGCAAGAGATAGCTCAGGGGAAAGCTAATCAGTATATATTTTAACAAAAACCAAAAGAGATTTTTGAGTATCCCTGAGAATAAAAGGCTATGAAGCAGCAAAGCACAGCACATCAGTGTGAAACTCTAGGAAGTCTAGGCACAAAACTCTTTCTAAAGGCAGCTTTGTCCCAATGCACTGGATAAACCTGACACTTGGGGGACTACTACTCAATTCTCCATTTCAAAACCAGATTACAAATGCTGCCCATAAGCTCAGAAGCATGACCTCGCCAGGGAAGCTTCATATAATACATTTCAAACCAACTCTAACAACAGATACTGGCAGATGACTTTCTTTCAGAACTTCTTAAGTAAATCAAATGAAAATCACCGTAGCTTAATCTGACCTCTTTTCCTACATTAGATAAAAACTGTTCCATTTCCACACATAAATCACACCCCCTGCTCCAAAGCATATTCACACCATGTACTTGAGGCATCTAACTTTTGGTCCCTGACTACACAGCACGATTTACTGCAATACATGAGATGAAAGAGATGCCATGAAAGAAGCAAGTTAAAACCCCGGTACTGGAAGAGCACAGCGCCTTTAAGAGAAATGTCAGAAATAAACAATCCACATTTAAACAAAAATCAGGAAGCTGCTTTTCTTAGTCACAGGTCCAAATGAGAAACAAACTGTTTCCTTCAGCCTGGCCAAATAGATCAGAAAAATCAAAATAAGCCCTGTGCGTAGGGTCCCAGACATCACCTAGTTCTTTGCAGCAGGAATGTCACTTTTCAAGTCTGCAGCAACCCCCAGATAATCTGTTCAGTGCTATATTTAAAAAATATGTATATATGCAAATATATATGCAAATATACCATACCAACTATGTGTTCTTACAAGACTTAGGAGTAGATGCTTGTCTCAAATAAGAACTTTTTATGCAACTAATCTGTGAGGTTCAAGGACAATGCTGTTATAAGGGGGGGGGGGGGGAATATTTAAGAAAAAAAATAATCATTTCTTAAACCTCTATCTTTTAAGACAAGATATTTTTTTTTTATACTGGGTACCATGTTAGATTTTTGCTGCTGTCCTTCACACCAAGGAGTTGTTAACAGATGTTTTATGAATTAAAAACTCGTCACCCTGTCCCCTATGTCTCCCTGTCTCCCTTCCCCACATCTGGCTATTGCTTTTTGTCAAGTCTTCATTTTTCCTGATCTTTAGTTTTAGACTTTTTCCCCCTTACCTTGTAAATGTCCACCACTGAAGTTTATTCTCATGGTTACAGAAGCAAACCTCCTAATTTCACAAAACTCCAGAAAGTTTAAGCAGAACTCAACAACACACTTCTTGTTTTGCTGTGTTACTTAGGTGCCCCAAGGACATTACTGCTGTCCACAGACTTGAGAATATTACTTAAATTAAAGGTTATTTTTGCAGCCTTAAAAGTTAGGGGCAGAACACCAGTTCAGCAGAACACATTCCCATAGCAGAACTTTCAGTCAGAACCAAACTGCATGTTTTTTAAGAAGGATGGCAACTATTAGACGCATCCACTTCAAGCATGCATATATCTCTATGTAATTTAGATGACATTTTTGTTACATTAACATCTGGTAGGAAGAAGTGGAACATAAATGGTTTTCCTCCAGAAGAGAAACATAACACACACATTTGTAGTCTGTATACTAATTCATTAAGTCATTAAATAACACTACAGTTAAAAAAAAAATGAAAGTATTCTTTCTTAGCTAGTTTTTATGTATTCCCACTCAGGGGATGGAAAGGACTAGCCTGAGGCAAGGGTGTGTTGAAGCATTTTAACAAAGTAGAGCGGGACAGGTCATAACATCACACAGATAGGTGGTAGCAAGCATGGGAACAACTTTTTAATTCCATTTCCAGAGGGCAAAATTAGCACCACCTCCTCCTCTAGCCCTCCTAACTCTCACCCCCAAACCTGGTAAATACTACATTAAATGGTAAAAATGCAACCAAAAGACAGTGAGGATAAATTTTTACTCTGTTTCATGTTTTATTTTTATAGCGCTGATTTAACTCATCAGTTCCTTCTGTACTCATTAAGAACTATTTCCAGCTTGAAATTCTTCTTTTAATATCTTGTCCTTGGATAAGAACTGAGCAGGACCATCCTCTCTCAGCCAAATAATCAGTTTCACTTCCCTGGAATGCTTTGTTCCTGTTCCATGTTTCCTTTAAGAGCTTTTCTACACTATGTACATGATGAAACAGACTTCACTAAAAAAAGTGAAAGGAATGAAATAATTTTGAAGAAGCAGAACATTTAGGGTACAAGAATTCATAAATTACTACAAATTGAGGTTTAATTTAATTGGATATTGGAATTGCAAAAAGAAGCTCTCTACCATTGTCTATTACTAAATTCTTAAACGTGAAACTCATTTAACATGTAAGAACTGGGGACTTGAGTATTCTTCAGTGGATTAAATAGTCATTAAAATCAGATCAAATGTGATCTGTAATACATCGTATTTCTGAGAAGAGGGAAAACAAATGCTCAGCAGTGAACACTGAAAGAGATGAACAGCAAGCCCAGAATCTTATTAACATGAAGATTATGCATACCAAAGTGAGAAAGAAATACATACACTGCCATTGAAAAGCAGAAGTCTTGAAAAAATAGTTCTAGGTTTCTGCGCTTCATTAAGCTGCAACCAACCATCAACAATTTATTGATTCAAACATTTTTTTGCTTCCTCTGTTGTAGTAAACCACATAATCTTCTCTTCCATTTTATGTACCTATTCTCATTTTCTTTCCTTCTACGTGTCCTTAAAAAAAGGATGGGGGAAGAAAACTAAGACATAGTTTGTGGACTATAAATCACCTAAACTCTTACATTCCAAACCCTCCAGCTATTAGAAAGGCCTTTTTCTTTCCTGTTTGCAGCCTCTACTTGTTCATCAGCCTCTGATTCTTGTTTCTGCCTTAGGCACAAGAGGAAGAATTTCTAGAGTTGAACAAAAAATGGCATACATAGGTTGCCCAGTTTCCCTGCTGCTCACAGATCTCCAAATGCCAGCAGCTAAAGCAGCCAGCACGGGCTGCCTCTACAAATGGCTGCTGCAAACTAGGGTCCCATATGACTGCATCCCTGGGACAATGATTGCAAGGGGAAAAGTAAAAATAATTTTTTAAAAAGCTAGTATGACTCCATGAAGGCTGGTAGAGCACAGAGGATCAGTGTGGGATCAAGCTCTACCACATGAAATGACAGAGAGTTGCTGTATATAGCATGCTGCTGTACAGGTATCGCCCCTGCACACTGAGCAGACCTGTTCCTCATCTGGAGCCGCTCACCAAACGCATCTCTGTATCCAGTTCCAGGCAAGCTGGGAGAACAGGCTGTGTATTACAACCATATATCCAACAGGCTGAAGAACAGTAACCAGAAAAAAGTGCAAGAGTGGAAAGAGAAAGCATAGCTGCTGGGAAAGCTTTCTCAGACACCCTAAAGGCTTACCAGCTAACTCATTTGTGTTCTTATCCAAAACCAGGCAGCAGTGGGACTGAACGCAGGAGAAGGCACAGTGCCTCTACCAGAAACCACACACCTCTCCTGAAAGAAAAGCCAGCAGCACTAGCAATACACCCATCACCAAGCATCCTCTGAAGTGAGGGTATGAGGGTCTTCATGTTTATCACAGACAAATGCTTGCAAAGTCTCTGCATTCCTCACTTCATCGATCACACTGCCATCATTCAACAGAATGAAAACCTAGTTAAAGCCTCTAGTACTATCTTCTGTGCCAGGAACTCTTAGGTAATTTAGTAGCCTACAGTATGTATTGATGGTATTTACTGTTGGAAATTTTTTGGTAATAATTTACTGCTTGAAGACAAAAATACGTGGATGACAAAAATTATAGTTAATTTAAATGGACAACAACTCCGGGAAACTATAGAAAAAATGTGCTTACAGCTAGTAAATGGTGGATTAATAAAAAGGCAAAATTGTTTCACTTGCTTATTTTAAGTAATCTATGTTGATGGTTCTAAAATAACTATAATTGCCTCAGAAAGAGATCCTGTTCTATGAAAAGTTATATTCCACCCTCATCAGCTACTCTTGAAAAGGACATAGCAAACTGATGAGATGCAAAGAAAGGAAAAAAAGAAATAAAGACTGGAATGAAATAAAAAAAAGAAGCAGCAACACACCCTCCACTGCCCTCAAAAGTCTAAAGAATAAATAAGGCATGCAATTGATAGAAGAAGCAATAAAACCCAGGATTATAGCCTAAAGCGGTTTATCCTTCACAACAGGTAAGGTGTCAACATACAGGGAAATTAAAAAAGGTAACAACATTTCAAGCTGGTGGTGGTGGACATTTTTCTTTAGGTAGAAAATGCTTTTACAATAGCTAGAATTTCTCAGATAGACTGGGACTGCTCTGTGAAGCAAAACTGTGACACTTTTTATGCCAAAGTACTGGGAAGAACAAAATGAAGCTACTTTGCAGTAACTGGCATTTTCTGAGATGTCTTGTCAACATTTCCATTCATGTCCTACATACACGTAAATCTCACAGCATGAGTAGCTATGAACACCGATGTGAAGCATTTTCAGATTCAAATCAACTAGATGATTCAACATCTATTACCATCAGAGTAGTAGTGCTTTCAAGGAGTAAAAACACATGCAACAAATGCCTTGTGTTTTTCTTCCAGGTTATCTCTTCATTGAGTCAAAGAAGAGAACAATTATTGCAATAAATCTGAAGATTTTTTTTCTAAAAATCGGAGAGGAAAAAGGGGAAAAGATACTGGCTTCTGAAAGCTGTATCTACATTACCTCACATAGACATATGTTTAACCTACATCAAGTCAAGCAAAACCATCACTATTTGGTTTTGATACCACCTGAGCACACTAAACCTTGTCATATATCACTGATGGGAAAAAGCAATCCAATTACATATGTTACAACTAAGAACTTTCCCCCCAAAGGTTTAAATTTCAAAATTAAGAACACGTTCTAGGGAAGAATATTTAATGAAACACGAGTCAGCAACGCAGTGATGGGAAACCACAGGAGGACGTGGAAGTCCACACGAAGTACTACCTAGCGTTTTGGCACAGCGATAATTACAAGAAGTAACCTAAAACCCCTGCACATTAGGCTTCATCCTGATTTAACTGTCCACTGGCAGGACTGCCTGAACTCTCAGGGTCATTCAGAAATACTCATATTGAGATGTAAAAATATTGGCTAAGCTCTAGACTGACAAGACTGGGAGCACTAGTTCAGAATCATTAAAGTCAATTTATAGAATTTTAAAATCAACAAGGCCATAGAAATATTAACTCTAGGAAAAGAGGAAGCACTGATAATTAGCACTGATAGATTAACATTTAAAAGCCACATCTATTCATGAGCAAGTATGCAAGCTGAACTTGCTAATATCCACCCACTTCTACATGTCTTACACTGTAAGACTAATGAGCCCTACGCCAAATTTCCCCCAAACAATACCAATAATACAGCAGGGTTGTTTACTTAATTCGCGTTTTGTTTGTTTGCTTTTTTAAGTATCCTCAGTGCAAATTAAATAGGACATTTGAGGTTCTCAGACACGGAAACTGTCCATGTATACAGCATATTGCTCTAGACCCTCCTGGCTCTCTCAGCTAATGGTTCCCAAATATTCCCTTTTGTAGTTGTGCTCTTTTTGCAGATTTTATTTCTGTTAGTTTAACAACATCACATGCTATTTTAAAATTAAATAATTTCTGTCAGATTCATGACTGTGCTTGAGTTTATGTGGAATCTACTTGGTCACAAAATAACTTGGAAATCATGGCTAAAATTCAACCACTAAATCTTTTTTTCCAGTAATTATATTCAACAGTAGGTTATATTGATACATTTGAAATGCAAGAATGAATTTAGATGGCCAATTTGTACACACTCTTAAACGCGTAATTTAATTTTGATACTATGTAATCTTCCCTGACATTCTGAAGTTTCTTCTTTGTGTAGCTGAATACATGCATCTTTCCCAGGAATCCATATATATTTCTCAGAATATTCAAAAGGCTCATTCATCCTTCAGTTATTCATAAGGAACCCATACAGGCGTATCAGCTCCATTTCTGGAGTGAGGTTTTAAATGTCAGCAATGCAAATATGATGCAATAACCACTATGCCCAAGCAGTTGCAAAGCAAGGTGACGCAAGACCAGCAACATATTAAGGATGTGCAGTGCATGTCATTACTTGCACTTCTTATCCCCAAACCCAAGACATATAATTACCCTGGAAAACAAACAGAAAAATTTCCAGTTAAAAGTCCAAAGGTATTTAGGAGAGAAAAGCTTCCAAACACGTGCCTTTTCTCACTATTGTGACAAGGAATTTCACAGGGAAACAGTGTACTTCAACCACCTGAAAAGTAACAATGGGAACAGGATGTAATGAGGATATTGGTATTTTCACAGAAGTTTCCAAAACAGGTTTGTCACAGTGGTGTCCATTTAAAACTATGTAGAATATCCATTGTGACATTTCCCTTTTTTGTGCACTTGCTTTAAACCAGGAAATATTTGAATGTGAGCTACTGTAAATATGATAATCCTATAACCCCACAGCCCACATGCTGTAGTCCTCTAAATATTTAAATAACCATTATATAGTCCAGAAATCCAATCTTGTTTACTCAGCAAACAAAACTATTAAGCATGGTGTAAACTTCATATTAAGAAAAACATCAGAAGGTATGTCTATGATTTCTTCCCCTCCTAGCATTTCCAAACAAAATCACTCATTTATAGAAGCACAAAAAGCTACTTGAAAAATAAGTCGTTAGCTCTCCCCTTCTTCCAACTTTTTCTTTAGGTGAGGGTACTGCTTTACTGGTACACTTTTCCTCTTGGGACACCTGATGTTTTAGCTACATTTCTTTTCCTTACCAGATCGGAAGCGTTCATCCCTCGAGTTGGTAGAACGGGTTTTCTGCTGTTTAGATACAGCAGCGGTAGCTTGCGAAGAGCCTGGGACTCTGTTCTCTGCTTGCAAGGATGGATCCACGCCTGAAATACAGTTTAATTTCAGTATGAATTCAGGTTCACAAATAAAACATCTGCTTCCCAAGTGTTGTGTTCTTTTACCACCCTCGACACCTACTTACAAGTTTAACTGGAGCCCTAAGCCTACACCTTGAGAAAACTCTCATCCTCCAACTGCATTTTACATTATTTAAACTAAAACCTATCATGATCTGATAAGCATTTCGCACAGAAGGAACACTTTCGCTCCTTGCAGAAGTTTACAATCATTTGTTATTAGGTGCTCTGGTATGCCACATCCATGCAGAAGGAGGAGAGGGAACCAATCCTCTCCCCGCTTACTGCCAGTGATCAAGAGAAATGCTGCAGAGATGGGTACAATTACACACCAGACTCGGAGATCCTGAAGAGACAAGATGATACTGCTCCAACTTTCAAATAAAACTTGAACTATTCTATCAAATTTCTATTGAGTCTAAACACAAGACAGCTAATTTGAATTTAATTTAGGAATGATGCATCCGTTTAACCTATTCCCATTTAATAAAGCAATACTCAGAAGATGCACATTTTACAAAAATTCTGCAATTCTCTAAAAACTTCGTGGATTTTAAGGGCAGAATTACTCTGTCAGCTTCAGCTGCCTAAAAGCTACTGCTCTAATCTAGGTTGCCTGGGTACTTTATATACTTCTTAAATGATTACAGATCTTCCCATCCCCATAAAGGGTAACAAAAATAAGAGCAACTGAACTGCTCTCTAGTTGTTTCCTCCACATCTGTCTAGAACAGGGCTCTAGATAACCTAGAGCAGATGCCTACCTTTAGGCTGGCTAACGTTCAGGAAGATGAGTCTTACCTTTACATTCTAGCATAGCAGAAGTAAGAAATCAAAGGGATGGACAGTAGCTATTAAATATGCCCTATAACTCCCCAACCTCCCAAACCCCCCTGCTGGCCCTTGATATATCTGCAAGGACTATACAAATTTGAACTAGGAACCTTCACTTGCAGTTTTATTTTCGCATCTTTTATACATCTACGCTTGAAGTACAAAACCAAGAGCTGAAACCTCTGCAGGTGCTCTCTGAGGATACACGTCACACAGCCATGAGAAGCCAGAGGAATATAAGGAACAAAGAAGCACTCTCTTCAGTTTGAACTGTTTTAAGACCAGTGAATGATCACCTTCAGAAGTACAATAGCCACTACACACCAAGTATAACACATGTAAAATTACAATGCAGTCGGAAGTGGGGTTTTTTGTACAAATTATCATAAATTTATGATCTTGTGTGGCTATCTGACTTAGTGTTGTATTTAATAGCAAACTCCCCTTAGCCATTTAAGATTTGTTTCACCAAGTTTACTGTGTTTCTAGTCCTTGTACCATACAGGGTTGAGTTTTAATTTCATTATACTTTTTCCTTCTCTTGAAGAGCTTCTGCTCTCCTACCTGCCCTCAAGTCTTGCTGGAACTAGAAACAGCATTTTCAGAATCCAAATTCTGAATGCATATTTACAGAAAGCAGCTTTTACTGAACTGAAGATGTCACTCAAGAGGAATCTGTGCCAGTTCCTTTGCAAGTAAGGCTCTGACTTTAACAAGACAGGATTCCTCTTCCTCTCATGGAGTTTCTGATCCCTCCCCTTCTCCCCAAGTGCACACCAAGAAAGAAATTGGTAATGAATTATTAATAAATCTAGCAATTTTAAGACACTTTTATTAAGACCTTTCAGTAAGATGTGGTCTTCATATTTGAAGTGTAAGTTTTCAAACAGCAATTGGATTAAATATACCAGTTCTACCTCACCTGACCAAAATGAACTTTCTAATACTCTCTTTAAATATAATATCCTCAGGAAAAGCATTTTATCATCTTCCTGACTGGATCAGTTGTTATACATCACCTTGCTTAGGTGTCTGTTAAGACCACAGAATGAATGCACTCCATCATCCCTTTCCCACCCCCATTTGCAGCTCAGAGTTAACACATCTGGATGTACAGAACACAACCTTGAGTTAGTCATGGGTTTGGGGATGGCATGGGGTGGGAGGGGAATGAGCCTAAATAACAGAAAAGGAAGGAACATTTAATAAATCACACAGATCTAAGTTTTCAGAAATTCATTCAACTCCAGAGACATGCTCCTGTCTTTTACAATTTGCTACACAGAAAGAACAAACACATTATCACGTAATGGAGTTTTTCTATTCTCCAAAAGTAAAGCTTTTTAAGCAGACGGCAGGCTAAGTAAGATCAAATGCATTTCCCAGTAGGGGAAATTAGACAGACCAGTAAAGAAACCAAAGTGTGCTCAGCAGAGAGCAGCTGAGCACAGATGTGAGTGGTGTTGAAATATCATGTGCTTATCCAATATAAAGAGGTAACATTCCCCGAAACACTTCAGCAGAATTCTGTTTCTAAAAGGAAAGCAAATTTAGTCTACCAACTGAATTGATTCAACATATCCGATACTTGAAGAGCAGTGAAAACACCTGAGAATTTTATTTTACCTTTCATGTGAACAAAAATTTTTACATAACCACAAGTCAAGAGTCCAGCGAGATTTGTTGACCTGGAAACAGTAAACAACTTCATATTTCATTAAAAAGATTGAAGTCATCTCAAAGCCCAAGCAAAGAAAAGAGCAGATGCAAATAGATGATGTGATAACTAAGCTGGTGAAAAAGAGAACAGGGCAAGCAGTTAAGCTGGGAGTCTCCTTAAAATAGACTGTTTATAAAATTTTCAAACAGCATACCTACATTAGGAAGGTCAATGTGCCAAACAGCAGGTCAGTTTTGTGTGAACTTGTCACAAGGGACCTTGGATGAAGAAGGTAACAAAAGAACAGGAGATCTGTGTGTGTGTGTGAGCGCGCGTCATTTTGTTTCCCAGCAAAAGAGGGTTATTGGTTAATAAGTGAAAGAAGAGATTAATGCTCTACTCATAATTCCTTACTCTTATCTTTTCCAGTCCCACAGTTCAGTATCCAGCCTTCCAAACCTGTCTCTCTCCCTGGGCACGGTATAGCCCACGAATCCCCACTGTGAACTCGTGCAGCTGGTATGCAAGCAAGTAACTACAGAGCCCTGGAATCAGGACTCGTAAGACCACAACCAAGCCCCTTTCCCACTCTGTGATCCCACATGCCCAGCAAAGCTGGTCAGCATAATCCACGATGAGTGACACTACTGTTTCTGGCACAAGCATTTAGTCCTTGAATGTATGGGGAAAATAAGACAGAAAATGGGCTAACTGGTATAATTAATCAGCAGATGACAAGCTGCATGTGGGACACTCCCAAGCCATGTGCAACTTAAGCACTGCTATTTGGCCACAACAGCACTGGGGGGCAGGGGGAGTGGGGAAGAGAAGGGACCACAAATAAGCATGAGAGTACACGAAAGCTTACTAACTTCAAAACCAGAACCCTCTCCTCCTCCAACACTCACAGAACAAATTTTTGTGGATCAGAGGTAGGGCAGGTGTATTGCGATGAAATAATACACCAGTGAACCTCAGAAGTTCCCTTTAAAATAGAATGAGTTACAAAATCAGCAACACTGTTGGAAACCACAATTGTATTTCTTCAGGTTAAGTGTCCCTTTTCATTTTCTCAAAGAAGGTTTCACATCATAGTGCAAAAAATACCAAGGATAAACCTGAAAAACATCACTTTTTGGTCAACTGCATCTAACTCTTAGGCTACACAATTACGTGCCAGAAAAAATCCTGTTCCACAAGTTTGGTGAACTTGTTAATTTATTCTGGTACTATGCAAATCATTACCTTAGCCTTCAGCAAAAGCAGCTGGGTAATTAGGCTAACTCCCCCCATTCACACTGCAGATCTTTACAAAAATAACATTTTAAAAACTATACACTAAAGACACTTGATCCACTATAACTGCATTTTGTCCATTTTTAACTTACCCAAAGCTATCAAGAATGAAAAGTCATCTTTAAGAGGCCGCTTGTTCCAATTAACTGAAAAATTTGCTTCTACAGGATGAAACTGAAGTTAATATTTGAATTATAACTGTATTTTTCCATCCACTAACACCGGAGAATCACGACTAACACTGACATTTCTATCAGTTTTGATTTATACAAGCAAAAATTATTTTACTATAAGAGCACAAAACAGTTGACAGTACAATGAAGACTGCTAGCATCGCTGGGGAGGATGCCTAGGTAAACACACCTGGCATCAGATAGGCAAGAGATAAATATTTCAAAAACATACTGAGCAAAAGCACAAACTTTATTGCTAGAGGACTCTCCTGGGAACCCACATGCAGAGCTGTTGCCCTATTGACTCTTTTATCTCATCTGCATAAGATGTGATGACTTAACAGCAAACTCAACTGCTTTTAAAGACTTTCACCAGGGTCTCAGCAAAGCCTTATCTGTAACAGCTATTAGACATTAAAATCTAATTACCCTTGCAAAAAGACTGATCTTGAAATTTATTTCCCAAAACAGAAATTCGGACAAAGTAATTTCAGTCCTAAACTAGGTTAATTTATATGAGGTAAGTTGTACCAGTTTACTAGCTGAACCTTTCAAAAGTATTCTCTTCCAAGGCTTAATGGTAAATTGAAAAGCAAAACCAAAGGAGTTAAAATAGCATGGCAACAATTCCCTCATCTCAGTTCCACTTGCATTGCTACCCAGTTATGTATCATGCCTCCAAGCATCCACAATCTGCAGAAGATGACGTTATCATACTAAAGAGCTTTGCAGAGAGGAGAGGGAGGCCAAAGAGGAAACTTCGGGCTCTGCATACACTATTCAACCTTTCTGCAGCTGTTCAACTGGATCTAGAAATAAGAAAGGAACAAAAGACAGCAACTAGGTTCAAAGCTCTGAAAAAAAGGAAAAGGGGTATGACAAGGCAGAAAATAAAACAAGTGTGGGAAACTCCCGGTCTGGCTCTAGGCCAGCCTATCAGTCCATCCAGCCCTACCCTCTCTGCTGTCTCCTCTGCACCCAGCACCCTGCTCTGCCCAAAGACGATGGCCAGCCATCCAGGCTGCAGCACACTCCTTCCCTTACTGCCCCTCCACCCCCAGGCTCTTCAGCCCATCTCTTCCAACCCTGCCTCCGGTTTCTACCCTCTCTTCGTGGATTCAAGCCCTACAGACCTCCTGTTCCTATTTCTACGCTGTGGTCTGTTTACCACTGTCAGTCACACAGGGCTCCTACCAAAAATAGGAAGGTTTTTGCCAAGCACTACAGTATTTCTTAGTTGCCTTTGCCTGCCCTAAAGGAGAGGGAGCTTTGGGGGTTCCCTAGTTAAAGACTGGTAATCTACAAGAATAGGTAAGGTGGTTCCTGACAGGTTTTTCAGCCATTTATTAATGCATGCAAGGAGCAAGGTCAGGGCCAGTGGGCTGGAAATAGCCTCTCCTTCCTCATTAGTAGCACTTCATACATCACAGCAGAAGAGAGGCACTGGTGCATAGCCCCTTCACATGTAGTATCTGCATGTAACCACTTGATTTCACCATCACTAAGGCACCTCCTACTCCAGCCTTCTCAAGCACAGCTGTGTAGCTGTGCTAATCACACCTAGCTTAAGTACAGCTCCACAATAACAGTTGTATTTCTTCCAGATTTCTTCAAATAGTACTTTAAATACAGTTACTTCCCACTGAATTGTAAAGGAAAAAAAGCAAACTTCTCACAAGAATGACCCTGAGATGCTGAAGTTTTACATAAAACACATACACTGTATTCCAGATCTTTTCATAGAAAATTTAAGGCAGGAACCTAAATGGAAATTATTCCTCAAGAGACTGAAATCTGAGGACTGAGGACTTCTCTTTACTTTTTTGGTCTGGTAAGCCTCGCCTCAGTTATTAAGCATCCAGTCCCTACTCAGATCATAGCTTAATTTTATCATTCTTTGCAGTCATACCACATTCCAGAACGTATTACCTGATGCACATATTTTTGTCTTCAAGATCTGAAACGATCTATGTGGTTGCACCTTCTGGGTCAGTGAAACTCAACAAGGATCTACCCAATGTAAAAACAAACAGCAACAACAAAAGGCATCCTATCCATGCATTATGTTTGACAACCTTCTATTGTTCTGTAACATTTTCCTCTACTCAAGGAAGTAAATTTCAGCTCGTAAGTTTCCACACCAAGAAAATGAAACAATTTAAAAGGCACTATTACTTCCCATCAAAGGAAACATACAGCAGCAGCAAAAAATACAAAAGCATAGAAAACACTTGTTAAAAATTCAATGAATCCAAATACTAGCCAGGAAACTAAACTGTCTCCATGAAAATATCAACAGTAAGAGACATCTTTATTTAAACACTATGACAAGACTAGTAAGCAGAACACCTACATATCATTAGCTAGAATTTTTATTTCTCAAAATAATAGTTCATTCTAAGCAACAGTTCAGGACATGCTTCACAAGCAGCCCAGCTTTCCTAACATAAGCAGATTCTGCCTGTCAGTCACAGCCCAAATTAATATAAATTACTGTGCCACACAGCACAGGTCTAATCAAAGCAGGCAGTAAAAGAGGCAAAACCCAGATACGAAAAGCCTTCACGGCAGAAAGTCAGCAAAATCAACACAAGCAGCAAGGAACAGCCGGTGAAGCACAGCAATCAGAGGAGGATGGCTGGCTGCGCAGCACCTGGCTCCAGCAGGCAGCAACGGGACAATTCAGTTCCTGGACCTCGGAAGATCCCTGCTAAAACACAGTCCTTGCTTGGCTATCAACTTTGAAGGTGATGTTGGCCACAACACTCAGATAAATTTGGCTGAATTAGCTGAGTCAGCAGAGGCAACGTCTATTTAAGCACACTAATTAGAAAACATGAAAGCAAGCTACCAAGGATGACTGATATAACCAACTTTGGGTTCCCAACAGGATCAGAGGTCTTACATTGTTAGTTCTAGAAAAGTATTTTTACATGGTTAGTTCTAGAAAAACACAAGGCATTGTCTATCAAAAAAGACACGCCTCTGAAACAGCAGCAACACTTCATAAGCACAAGGAAGCATGACGGGCTACCACCTACAGAACATGTCCAAGGAAACCAAAACCTACAAATCCTGCAAAGTCCACTTCGTTTCTAGGAAATACATTATTTCTAGATAAAACTCTGAGATGACAGAAATGTAGCTTTTAATTTTATCATTTTTTAAAACTATTTACCTCAATGTTTCCTACAGCATGAAATCCTTCGAGTTTAGCATGCTGCTTAATCATTTGCTCTTGACTGCGTCAGAAGATTTACGCCAAGACATATACTTCGTGCAGCTTCTAAACCCTCAACCAAACATTCTATGACATTAAGATCCATACAAAATACACCATCCTCAAAACAATATATTAAACTCTATACCATCTAGGTAGCCTTTACCACTGCTTAGGTGGTAACCACCGACTGATTACCAAATGAACCATGGGAAAAGATTAATGGCTTGGACCTGACTACTTAAGTTCAGATTACTTTAGAACCACCTGCCTGAGGACTGACTTTGAATTATTTTTGTTTAACTGACAGAGTGAAATCACCAACATTTTGTTTCTTCCCTTGGCAGCAAGCTAAAAAGCATTTGCTGTACCTAGACACATAAAGTTAGACCGGTGGGGGATGACTCTTAAGATGTCATGAAAAACTAATTTATGACAAAAAAAATACCAAACCCCAGTCAATCTAATAGCCTAATCTCCATATTCAAGCTCCCAAAAGAATGTACTATGAAATTTGGCCATAAGAGTAAAATACTGAAAAATCACTCAATTAAAAAGGCACATGAGCAGCAATCTCTTGCTATTTTCAGAAACTGTGAGCAATGAAGCTATAAACAGCTTTTTCAACTAGCCCACGTGATCACATTACATTTTCATATATTTCATTTAAACCAATTACACTAAGATCCAACCAAATTAGCCTATTAAAATCTGGACATACTTCGATCATAACTGTTACACCTGTAATATAAAATAGGAGTTTAATTCAGTAGCATCAAGAAAGCTAACTGCTCCTTTTTTTCCCTATAGGTGATAAATGTAAGAAATTACAAATGCTGTTGTAGACTTCAAGACACCAGAGTCAGCTGCACATTCCTTAGAGAAGGAGCTAAAGAACAAAGTGCTACAGAGTATGTAAAACTCACCCCACTCTTAATCGGATGCTAGGCTGAAGTACCCACAAAGCAGTAAAACCAAAAATCACAGATATACAGAATCACAGAACAGCCCAGGTTGGAAAGGACCTCAAAAGATCATCTGGTCAAACTTTTCATTGCAATAGAAGGGGCATGTATCCTTGTTAGCAGC
Organism: Ibycter americanus; assembly: GCA_035590275.1. Classification (NCBI taxonomy): domain Eukaryota; kingdom Metazoa; phylum Chordata; class Aves; order Falconiformes; family Falconidae; genus Ibycter; species Ibycter americanus. Next base: position 5,382,917 of record JAVJGI010000064.1, read on the forward strand.
AGAAACATTTATCAGACTAGAGAAATTTCAAAGGACTGCAGAGTCTTAAACCAGCTTCCCATGCTAGCTGTCTATACCTTGATCCCTCTCTAACATGCCTTTCTATTCAGCACCACTAACAGAATATCCACTTATCATTCACCAAGTAATCAAAAGTATTACAGTGTAAAAAATATGTTCTTTCATTTTCAGGGCTTCATATGGTCAGTAGACACACCATCAGTCATAGCAGGCTGCACTGCTAAGTTACCTTAAGTAATGCTTGATTATTTGACGCTTTAACTGAGCTCCTACAGAATTAGGATTTTTCAATTAAGTTACACAAAGCAATGAAAACGTGAGAAAAATGGAAGTATGGGACATGCCAGCCTCAACCAAAACTACAGGAGGTTTCATAACGATTTTCCTTAAGTATGAAAATTTGAAAATTTTAACACTTTAATTTTGCTGGAGCAGAAGTGCTAAGGAAGAAAAGGGGAGAAAACAACAGAAAAGAATTCTAATTACAGTGGAATCACTCTGACCACAGAGAAAAAATAGTGTTACTCAGCAAGGTGTTTCTCTAGCACTAACTAAATCTAGTGAAATCATTTACACAGATTGTTCTGTAAAGCAGCACCAGAACACTGGCTTCAGTTGCAATCTGATTTACACAGCAGAAGAGGCAATTTGAAAATAACCATTAACACTGTAAAAAGATCAGTAAAAAACCAGGATACTAAGAAAATGACCATCAACAGGCAAGAGGATAGATGCACGCTGTCTCAGGAGCACGCACGGCACAGCTGGCCAAAGGTCCTCAAGCTTAGATCCAGTTCACCAAAACAGAAAGCTCAGGGAGATGAGTTCCATTGGAACACCCAAGTAACTGGCCGCAGAGGAGAAAAAGAGGTTCAACGAGATAATTCAGGGGTATCACAGAGAAATCCTGTCTCCGTATTAGCAGCCCTAATAGGTGAGAAACATTTCCACGCAAGACTGCAGCAATCTAATGAAGATAAATTATTCCATAATCTGTCTGCTTGATAAAATGGCCAGATTTATTTTTGAGTTGATAGATACTTCTCTAGGGGCAAGAAAAAGGCAACTATTGTGTTAGGTGTTTCCACCATGAACCAACTGTCTAGATCTCTGACAGCATCAGGGAGGGCTGCATGATGACTTGTCACTTGGGTGTAAAGGGGAAAAGTTCTCACAAAGTATCTGAACGCTGTGTTGCAAAATACTAGAGATGAAGCAGCAGTAATGGTCCATGCAGGCACCACTAAGGCAGAAAAGAGATTTTACAGTTACAACTTGAGCTGTTTAGAAAGGGAACTGATGACCAGCACCATCATGGTAGCATAATCATTCCTGCTAAAAGACACAGAATTACACCAGGAGATGGAGACAACATGTGCCTGAGAAAACCATGGAACAAAAAAATGTTTCCAGTTAATTGGAACTGATAAGCTTTTGGAAGAACAAGCAACAGCACAGTAAGCAACAGAGCATGTGAAGTGTAAGGACGCAAAATTAACACTCATGGCAGACACCATCCCCTAGCTTCATCTCACTAATTAGATGAGTCTTGTCTTCTGTTTTAGACAGATCACTTCTGAATGTCTCCATACGTTCAATCCAAGTAAAATATTATTTTCCTTTCCAAACATACATTTCCTTTACAAATGCATTTGTCTCTTCCCTTCCAGTGAGGCTCCCCATTTTCTTACCCATCCCCCACCCTGAAAGTCTCCTCCAGGCATCTTTTGCTGGAGCTTTATCAAAACTAATGCTCCCACAGTACTATCTAGGAGATGACGGACTTGTACTACAGGCAAGAGCCAGAAAAACCCGCATGGGACCATCTCCCATTCCAGTCTCGCATCTCAACTTCTCCAGAGGGAATTTCAGCCAGAAATACACTAACATAGGAGGGACGAAGTAGCACCTGCGCATGTTCAGAGCAGAAGTCCCTCAGCTAACATCCAACACCAATCTCCTATTCAGCACAACACATCAAATGGAAAGGAACTGAGATTTTATGGTTGCTTTCCCTGCTCAGACAGCACCCAAGGAACTGGTCAGGATGTAGTCACTAACACTAGGTTTAAGCAAAGGGGAAAACTCTAAGCGAGCTAGAAAAATTGGCTGGTACTCCTATCTGGAGGTTTGTTTATGACAAGCCCTTTGTCAAACCTCTCAGCTGTTAAACTAACTAATTCCTATTTGACATTACCACACCCTTCTGCAAATATTTTGAGGAGTTTTGCAATATGATTCTTCAGGGCAGCCACCCAGCTTACATAACACTGTTTATATTGAAGAATAAACTCTTCCCCTGATGTGATTGCACATAACCCCCCTTCCTTTTGACTGTGCCTTGAAGCCAAAGGAAGTTACTTTGTTTTCAAGAATATCAACATAACAAAAAGGAGTAACACCTTACATGCTTTTAAATATTTCTTGGGGTTTAATGACCCAAACAAAGGAAAGGCATAAATGGAGCAGAGGAAACTGCAAACCAAATCATACCAAAGTTTATGCAGAAACACAGTACCTTTTATTAGAACCAGTAATAGCTGGGGCAAAGTTGATGAGAAAAAAACACCCTTGATTTCAGACATAATTCCTTTATCATACAATTCCTGTGCATCTGTAGGTATTTCACTTTTATCAGACATGCCAGCTAGTGGCACATTGCTTACAAGATCCCTGATGGCAAAATCTCCTTGTATTATGACTCACGAGCAATACGACCACTAATGATACTTGCGGTGCTTTAAAATTTTCAACCCACCTCTATAAAGCCCTCACTTATAAAGATGTTGATGCAGTAGAAAACATCAGTTCTTGATGCAACTGAGTAAAGGACACTGACTGAAGAGCATTTGTATTTTAGGCCTCAAAGAGCTCCTTAAAAGATCTATGAGAGAACAAGCTGAAATCACTTGTCCTTATTTTAAAAACAATCTGAACCACCATGTGTTTTAATAAAAAAATACGAACAGTTTGTTTCCTTTAAGACTATTCCATCTTAATTATTCTCCAATTTAAATATAATACAGCATTAGTAACAGAATTAAAAAATGTCTCTGCATGTGTTAATTTGTGGCAGATTGAAGCACTACGAAAAACTGGCTTAACTGATACCTTTGAATGACCATTAGATCTCACCATACTCCAGAGTTTTTGTTGTGTTAAAAAGCAGCTCAGGTTACTTGATTTGTAAAATGCAACATTTAGCATCACTTTTAACTCAATAAAATAACATGTGATTTGCTGCCATACAGGGGTTTGGGGTTCTTTGAATTTTAAAACTTTTTTGTTTAAATCCTGAATATCAGAAATAATATTTTGTTAATGACAATCAATTCAGGGATTTTTGTCTCACTAGTTACACTATCACTCTACGAAAAAGTACACTGGAGATGAGCAAGTCATCAAGTCTCATCAAAGCTTCACAAGGTAACAGCTTGCTTTTGTGGGGCAGGGGGCAGACAGAAATACAAGGAACTTGACCTGAACACCTTGGGTCTTGTAGGTCATACTTTAAACCAGATTTCACTCAGGTAAGCTTTCTCAAAACTACCATTAATCTAGAGTAGTTCTTACGTTTGACAAACACACCATGTCCTTTAAATAACAGCTCTCGGAGAAAAATGAAGAACATGTGTTTTGTCGAGTTTATAAAGCAGAAACATGTCTGGTTTAGTATTTACATATCCCTCCATTTTTGTTTTCTTCATATTTGTTACATTGTCACTAATAGTTAAGCAGCAGTGGCAGCTGCACTATAGTTAATGTACCGCTCATTTTCTGTCACAATAAATCCATAAAAGCAACAATAGTAAAAATTTATTTGCCCCAAAGTTCCAAATATCTATCTTCACGTGAAATCTGATGGCTGAAGAGATGAGCGTGATATAAGAAAGCTAACAGGAATAGACCACTGTGTGCTGCGGCTAATTACAATCATGTAGCTGATGCAGAACACGTCTTTGTCATTGGATGATTCAGTGCAGATCCACTACTGACTGCAGAAGTATGGCCTCAAGCTGAAGCAATTACCTCCAAGTCAATAGAGGCCTCCTCAGTCATCTCAGGATTAGATGGAAATCAACCAACGTATTTTTCATGTTTGATTTTATCTCATTTCTTCTGCTTTAGCTTGGAAGTGTTTTCCAATCTTTAAGATCACCAGGTTCCATTGCAGGTTCTTCCAACAAATTATTTCTTTTTAAGTACTTAAGTACATTTGAAGTACATTTAAGTACTTTTAAAAATCCCTTATGCTGCCCAAGACAATCTCTGAAATTCTTCTTTTCCCAGCAGAGCTCTCCCAGGATGGTTCTAGCTACCACACCAAGATCTGTCTTGGACTTTCTCAGAGAAGAATCTTGGAATTTATTCTTATAGTTCACACAAATGGCAAAAACAGGGAAAGGAAAGTTTACACACATCTTTTGTTCTCCAGAAATACAGGGCATGCAAGGCCTGATGACCCCGGGGTGCCTTGGCTAGGAAGAGGTCCCTGAGTTTATAACGAGTGCAGTGGTCAATCTGCAAATCCAGCACCGGCATGGAAGGTGTGCCTCAACAGAATACAGGTGCTCAAGGCACCGGTCTTTGACAGCTAGTCTACAATGTGACAGCTGGCCTCAAATGCTGGCATTGAGTTTTCTCAACCGAAAGCGTACTTAGACCAGGAAGATTTGACTCCTGAAACATTCAAAAGCTAGGAAGAAAAGTAAAACACAGACAAATAAAAAATGAATATATAGAGAGCTATATAGCTATTATTAATTATATAGCATAAATAAAATACATATTTTAAGTATTACATCTATAACAGTGTAGCTCTTTTATTTTTATATATATATTTTACATATACTGCATTTAAAAATTTAAAACAGTTACACTGGCCAAATTTTTACAACTACAGAAAAAGCTCAAGAAACAGCTAGTAGGTGAGCAGGAAATTACCACAGTAGCAAAGGATGGTGCCTGGATAATTCCTATTTAACAAAAGGGAACGCAGACTACCTTCAAGTGACTGACTGGCTACTGTCAGAACCTCTGAGGTTCTTATTCATCTTCCCCTTTGGTTAAAATAGCTTTGAAATGGTTTCAAGCGTCTGAGGTATCAGCACAATTCAGGTAATGGCATGGCAACGACTAAAAAGGAACCTACAGTTACCTACATATCACATTTGAGTCCAGAGAAGAAATTTTATTTATTTCATATCCAACAATCAGCTTGTGACATTCCACTCCCTAACATGCATTTCTTAATGCTCCCATGACAAATGTAACTGCACAGGTAGAAGTTACCTGCTCTCCCAAGCACAGCATGGAGATTGCTTATAATGAGGCTTTTGGAGTTGCCATTATCCCTGGTATTGTTTCTCATTCTGAGGTTATATTCCCACATGTGGGAATATAAAGTGATTCTAGAAAGAAACAGTTGCTTTAACCATCAAAATCTTCCTGAAATTCAACAGAAAAATGAAAATGCACATTGGCTACAAGGAAGAAAAGTGAAAAGGGAGTACAGTATTTGCTCCCCATCATGACAGTACACTCCAAGATGCAAGTTACCAAATCTCACTGTAAACACTGCCCATTTTACCATGGTATTTCTGAACCTTTTTACACCCAAGTTCTGTTGGAATTCAAAATGTATTTTTGCAATGTGTCTGACAGTATCCATCATTCCAAAGCTTGACCTAGCAGCACGCCAGGTTGCCTACAGATATAATTATTTCCTCAGAGTTTTATCTGAAATTTGGGTGCAGCGGTTGACTGAAGAAACACGGTACTGACTGATTACTGTTAAGGCTTGCTATTACTCAATACTTGTTTTTAGTTTTGCATAGTGCATTTGGTTGGATTAGTGAAAGATAACATATTTTAGCTAGTATTTCCCTGTAACTACATAGTTTTATAGTTCCTAAGTGAAATCTTAACATTTCTGTCAACTCTTCGTAACTGCAGGTTTAGAACTTTAGAATGCAAAACGGAGCCTACTGGAATGCAATTCCTGAATACTAACATGTTCTACTTAATTTTACTATTAATTGAAAACGTGCTTTGCAGACACTTCCGTCTTCTATTCACCAAGCCCTCTGTGGGGTTATTTAACACTCTCTATATAATGATTTGGTTCCCCACACATTCAGCTACACCGTGCAGCAGAAACTTAATGCAATCCATTTTACATGACGTTGGAAGAGCAGGAGTTCTCATATGATTAGCTTTTACGCGGCAGCTGAAGAGGTACAACATGAAAAGTTAAACATTCAGAACTCAAACCTTATGACTATGAGTATGCTCTAAGACACAAAGATCATACAACTTGTTGATTCCTAAATATTTGTTAAAAGAAGATGCCATCAACTACCCATGTAAATCTGAACGCTATGAGTACAGATATCTGTTTCCAATTTCTAACAAGACCGAAGAATCACGTACCCCAAAAATCATAGAAAACCCTGTCCATATTCAAGTCTTAGTCGGAGAACCTACATCAAATTCACAGAACAGTCGCTTCTCCTCTCAGTTTAAACCATCTCTTTCCACAGTTGCTTCCAAACCTGTGCCACCACTTTTTTCCTTCTTTACAAGTAGCACATCAACATGCAGTCCTCTCAAGTTCTCTAATCATTTCATATTTCATAAACTTGCAGTAATCAAAACCTTTCATTTCAAACAATCTTCCCATTACTCCTTTTTTTACTTTCCTGCCTCTCACCAGGAACTTGATTTCTTAATCAGTACTTTTGCTGCCCGCCCTACATTTTGTTAAAAGCCTTAAGAATCAGCAGAATTGTACCATCAGCTAAAGTTTCGTAACAAACCAAGTACAGCTAGGTATTGATGCACTATGAGGAAGACATCAGGTTTTGTGACATTCAAATAAGTACTGGAGAACATGAGGTAAAGACTGCTGACCAGTTAATTTCACCTCACAAACCAACAGAGAAAAGATGACAATGCATGTACTTGGAAGAGAAACAATGACCAAATTAGCTTTCAAAAGACACAAGTTACTGGTCCTCGGGATGGTCAAGTCACAGACTAAGAGCTCTTCAAATCTAAAATGCTGGCATCCATCAGTCTGCAGAAGCTTGATGGATAATGGCAAACTTAACAAAACCTGTCAGGAATACTACTGAGCAAAGGACATTACAAAAAATACCGCAATCAAATTGTTAATGATACATTACTGCAGGCTCAAAGCCACTGGGACTCCCACACATTAATCTGAGCCATGCTGAAGCTGCATCAATTAACAAAATTCCAAGCTAGAACTGGGTTAATGGAACATATGTCAGGAAACTGAAATAAGTAACTAGTTAGCTTAGGGTTTTAAGTAAACTTTGTCTTTTTGCCAGAGTAACATTCTTTGTGCTCAGAGGCGGACAGTCTGCTCACTCTCCTTTTAGTACATTAAAGCTAGATGCCTGTCAACTTAACGAAAAGCTAGGCAGAAGTGGTAAACAAATTGGGTAATCTGGTATTTCTTAGAAAAACATGGAATCAAGCAAGTAGGACAAACCATAGGATCAGCTAATTTTCAACCACTCCTTAAAATTAGGCAAAGCCTGACCGAAGAAGAAATTTTAAGCAGCTGGAAATCTAAAGGAACCTAGGATTCTTAGTTGAGCATAATATCAGATCACAGACAAACTAGGAGACTGCTGAATTGCACTGCCATCTCCTTAGGACATGCTTTCTTACAATTATAGTCCAGGATGTTAAGGTGTTAACCTAGATTCTGTGAAGTCACTTCTGAGTGAAACACTCCTGAACGCCTGAAGTTTGAAAGAGAAGCTTCAGTGAAAAACATTTCTAAAAAACTGCCATTAACGTATTTTTCCTACTCCTTTTGTTTTTTTAATTCCAAAGCTGTCTAACAAGTCAATTCTATAGTTTCATACACTGCTTCAGCTGCGTGAGTTCCTGAATGAGCAGGTTACCTAAACTGGATATTACAAAACACGTTCAGAAATCATACAGGCATCACAGCAGGCTTCTAGAGCGCACAACTGAATTTAATCGGTCTAACCACCCTGGAAATCCTGCACAGGAGTCAGTGTTGCTTCTAAGACCCCAAGAGTTAAATATGACACAGAGTCAACGGTATTAACGCAGAAAAGGGGAACAAAGGTGCTTTACGCTGCATCCTAGCTTTAAAACTTACTTTAAAAAGTATGGAAGACAAAGTGCTGTACTTCCCTAAACTACACTTGAGAGCTCAGAACCTGAACAATTTGTGCAAAGTCTTTCAGTTTAAGGGTTGAGAGGGAATAAAATATAATAGAGAGAAGGCAGAGTAAATCAATGGTTATGAGAGATTAAAACGAGACAGAAATCTGAAGACATGACTTTCTAGTAGACAGAGTTCCCTGACAGAACATTTCTCACAGCTGTTAATCCTCAGCCAAAATCCATACTCAGCCTGGTCTGAAAATCTTTAAGCTGAGTTGGAGGACAGTGTATTTTGAACAGAAAAGCGAGACAGCTCCTTAGAGAAAAATGGTGTAAGGAGGAGAAGCTACGGCAGGTGAAGACAGAGCTTACTGCCGATTGCAATATTTATCACAAAAACCCCGAACTGCTGCTATTCAAGGAATGAGCCATTTTATGGAGTTGAGTTAGGTCCTGCATGGTCTACAGAGTATTATAAATTTGCTAAGGGAAAAGCTACAGCTGTTCTTAAAAAAAAAACAAACCACCAACGACACAACAAACCTGTGCTAAGAAACCCAATGATGAAACACTGTTTAATGACACGTACATACTGTAAAACTTGTTCTAAAACACAACTCCTCAGCAGTCAGCAGAACTCATGAGAATAAAGCTTTTGTATATCCTGCTATGAAGAGCCACAGGGGTCACTACATCAAGATTTCAAAAGTAAAAGATATTATCATCTAGTTCAACAATATGCACAAAACTGTCTGGAGATGCCCATTTCTCCTTCAAATCAGTAACTTCTGTATGTATCAGAACCAAAACAGGACCAAAATCACAGCAGTAAATCCTCTGTTCTCTGATCTGAAAGCGTAACACTAACATGGTAAAATAATACCAGTTATTCTTTTTCTCTCATCTACCTAGTGTCTCATTATCAGTTCCACTCATCTCTGTTGTCTTCTCATTTTCCCTTATCTCAACTGGAACCTCTCAAGCTATGGAAGAATTGGCCTAGGGTTATTATACAAGTCCAAAGCTCAATGGCACCACAACAGCTTTAATGCCAAGTGATTTAAGTGTCCTAATATAAAAATAAATTTTAAAAGTTTGGCATTTAGCTTTTGGCCATTGAAGATAAAGTCTGATGATAACCAGCTTAAGAAGTAATAGTTTATAATAAAAGGTCAGTATTTTGAAGAAATTGGGGCAGAGGGAGGCAGAGGGCATGTGCAAAAGAGGACACTAAAGAACAAGAGTGACAACTAGTGATTGTTTTCATTTAATGAAACTGGCCAACATGCTTTCAGGAATAACTTTACTCATCTTTAAAGTTATCTTGAAGTCTTGGATGCAGTTCTCAAACTAAAGTTTGCTGACAAAAATGTTACTATTTAACATTTCACAAAAAAACCACATTTCAGACAACATTTTCTCTGGTTCTGCACTTCTCTACAATAGCCATTTTCCACTACAGGTTAGCTGCCACCTCAATCAAACGCTTTTAATTAATCTATTCTATTTAGTGAGAACTTTTCCATTACAGATTTTCACAGATTTAGTGCAAAAGATGTAACATATGCAGTCTCTTACCTTGAATTAGCGGTATGTACCGTGCTAACAGCTTTGCTCTTTTCTTTTCATAGCCTTTCTGAGTGATGTCTCCTAAAGAAACAAAGAAATAAATTTATATTGTTTTGAACAATTTTGAAATAAGCCTTCTCATTTTCATGATACCCATGATTAAACTCGCTCACTTTGAATCAGTCACATTAGCAACAAAGACCTGGGTCTATCAGAGAAATTCATGGCCATACACATAGCACCCATGCAGGACTATCTGTGCACATATGAAAATGAGCGTCTTGGAGGTATACAACAGAGGAACAGTGGGTTTGTCTACAACACCTGTGCTGAACCTGGTTCTGGAGATATTTACCGTAACACAGAATGCAGCACAAAAGACTTGTAGTGTAGCGGAAGCCAATGAAGCTGACAAACCTGGCTCTGCACCCTTCTGGGGCATCAGAAATGCTCAATACGCTAAGGCTTGAGAGAACATATCCTAGCACATCTGTGCAGTCCCTTTCAAACTCTAGACCATGTTGCCCACTCCGCACTGTACAGTATCAGAGTGTCCACTTTCAGATTCTAGGAGGTCATAATCTCCTTCTAGCACTAGTTTTTATTCACTGTTGTCATCTGATACCCTGTTTTAAACCCGTATTGCAGAATCCACTGGTAAAAGATGATCTCTTTTTACACAGGCTAGAATAAAAGGAAAACTTTTATAGAAACCCAAAATAAGTTTTTAAGACTTTTCAGAATCTGTACTTCCATGATTCTACCAACAGAACAAGGTGGCCTCATCCAAAACTAGCAGTAAGCTTAGGATAAAAAACAAACCCCACCAGAATTTTATGACCTTTATCCATTTTCTAGATCTCAGCATAGACGTGAAAACAGTGATCTCAAATAGCTTAAAACCACTCCCAAAATTCACACTTGCTTAAAGACTGTGAAATACTATGCATTTCCACTAACAAAGTGGACTTTTATCTCTCCATACCTGGCAAATATATCACAACAGCATGAAATATAACCAAGATTAAAGATATTAAAAATATCTGATGATATTTTTGAAAACATACTCAAGTAGAAGGTGAATTGTAGAAATTTAGGCAGATAATTACCTTGACTTTAATTAGGATACAAAAGTAAAATTTTACATTTAGATCTTTGCTTCAAGCACATTCTTCGAGCAACATACTGGTGAAAGAACATATCAAAGCAAACTAAGGAGGAAGAGGGGAAAAAAAAAAAGGCATGATTTACATATATGGATTAAGTAAAACTGCCTACCTCTGGCAATTTGCTTTCTGCCAAACCTTAAAACTTTTTCTCCATCCTAGTCACACAAGGAATTGAAACTTAGGGCAGTAAAATAAAAAAAAAAAATTAAAAAAAAAATCTGTGAGTCTTAGCACAATTGGTGCTTGAATGGATTTAGGTCTTGCATTTGACAGAACTCCAAGAATTCTCTGACCTCAGTCATCAGGTGTACAGTAAGAGCTGACAACATGTCCCAGACCTGGGACTTGGTTGGGTTATTTGTCTTCATCATTACCAGAGTTTTCTGCAGGCAACCAGCAGAAAGAGCAGCATGATTTACACCAGATTCATTCCCTTTGGAAATGAAGCTATAAAATTATATATATATATATATATACATGTATAAGATTATATGTTACTAGTAACAGTCATTTTTAATTCATCCAGACAAGTGATATGGCTTAGGAATGAAAAGAAGAAAAAAGAACCCCTTTTCCTCAGTCAGATTTTACACAGAAAAGTTCTTACTCTGCATTTTAAAATGTTTCTTGGGTACCTGCCTTAATACAGAAGGGTTGGTTTTGGGTTTTTTTGTTTAATATTGTCCATAGCAGTATGCGCTCTAAACACATTTCCTCAAATATCCACCTCCCTTCTACATCAGAAGACACTGCTAACAGAAACAAAGTCACTTCATTCTACCATTCCCCCTGCAATTAAGTGAACCTTAAAGGTCTTTTCCAACCTAAGTGTTTCTATGATTCTATATGCATCATTTAAAGTTACTGAGAGCATGCCAAAACAAGCAATGAGAGCTTCAAGACACTGTTCAAAACAGTTAAGAAAAAAAATGCAAATCCTGGAGTGCTTCAATCATTGCATGTATTACAACCTACAACCAAACAGAATCTATTAAGTTTTTACTCTTAAACCTGTATAAATATTTCACATAAAATTTGGACACAAGACAGAAATGCTTTGGTTATCATTTTTCTTGAGCAGAAAATTTTTAGCATAAGAAATACAGAAATATAGTTTTTAAATATGTACATATATGTATGTTATATAATCATATCAAAACAAGAATGAAATAAAAACAAAACAAAAACCACAAATGCTTGAGCAGATTTGTGTGCCTGGGAATAGCCGATCAAAATTGCAAATTACACTCTAAGTCATTTCTACAAAGAAAGAAAAAGGATACCAAAAAAGATCCATCGCTTTTAGCTGGGAGGGGGGGAACCCCCCAAACCACCAGACAAGAAGCACCAGCAGAAAGAACAGTTTATCTTAAAGCATAAGTAATTTGGAAGACTAAAGCAATCTCAGCAAAACTCTTTAAGTGACAAATGCTGTACGTAACACAAATTTGCCATACCATAACTTCAGTGAGGACAGTAATTTTCACAGCTTCATAAATGATTCAAGTAATCCTTAAATCAAACCTCTGCGCAGATCAGCCACCTTGCTGGGTATCACCCAGTCGAAGAGGTATGCCATGGAAGCAGCACATCAAAAGACAGGGTTGAAAAGAAAGTCTCATTTAAAACAGAATATCTCAAACTTTGGCATCTCACTGCATTTGGAAATTCTTTGATTTTGCTGGAATGCTGACTTGGAAGAATTTTCCTTGAATCAGGTTAAGAGAAGTCCAAAATCAAAAGCATCTCTGTCGACTTTTGCAGCCCCAATGGCAAGTCAGACTTTGCTGCCTAGCAAAGCTTTTCTTTGTTCCTTTCTCAAAGGCTTGGGGGTGGATTCCTCCTGACACTTGCTCCCCACCCCCTCGCCCTCAGAGCCTCAGTGGGATTAACCCATCATTTGGGGTCCTTTGTGATCCCTCACCTCTTCCAAAAAGAGCCGCTTAGCCACATCTGGTATGTCGGGGCCACAGCTGCTGTCATTTAGCCTCACTTTCTCCCTAGTTATTAGATTACACAAAAGCAATATGAGGCTCCTCAGTCTCAGCAAACCAACTGGGAAGCCTGGATAAAGCTAGACGCTGGGTCAAGCAGTTAGTTCTCTGCCTGGAATATCTGACATATTGTAAAATAAATCAGAGACTCCAAGAAAATTAATCTAGACAGAGATGAAAGTGTTGGCATTTCATAAAATTGTCTATAAAAATTATTTTCTCAATTCGTGCACAAAGAATCTGTCATGCAGTTACCCCAAATCTACCCAGGCATGTTTTTATTTCACAATGTTAGCACTATAGCTAACAGAATCTTTATGCTAAATTACCTAAATAAGTTACCTGCATTTTATTGAGTTTTCATGAACAATTTTTCATTGCCTATCCACTTGCTGGGTTCCAAAATTTCAAATAGCTTATTCTCCATTCTGAAAAGTAGGTGGTGAACACTAAGTGCTTCAATACTCTTCAAAAACACATGAAAAGGAAACAAGCACATGTTTTACTGCCTTGATACAGCTGCCATGCCTGATGGCATCGCAAAATCCTCACACCGCAAAATCCTGACTTTGTAAGCTCAAGTATTTTACTGTAGCTCTGCCCATTAGATGACAGCGCTTAGCAAAAGCTCTTTTTTCAAACTGGAAATTGAGCATATGTGAGCTATGTAGTTCATAAATCAACACAATGTGCCTAACAGAGAACATTATTTCCTTGACCACCACCAGAAAAGGACACCCAAGTCCAGCAGCCTCTCGTCTTCAGTGCATGAATATACAGGGCAGAGCACATCCAGTGCTGGTCCAGTTCCTTCGCAGCTTCGTATCCCTGCACTGACGAGTCCTTGAAGGCTTCTGATGGAGAAGGGAAGATGAGCAAGACACAGACAGACACTGAACAGCTCATGGAAAGGTGAGCTTTCTATGAAGCCAGCAACTTCTCCAGTCCTATCGGTAATTTGCACTGAAATTATCACTGGGAGCAGCTATAGGAAACCATGCACCACACTGTGCTGGCAAAAGGTCTCAAGAGTCTGTCATGTAGACACTCTCTGCAAGGGGACTGTGCGTACCATACCCTGTGAGAGCCTAGTACTTGCTAAAGTAAGGACATGGCTCCTGGTTGCGAATCTGCAGAGGTCAAGAACAGGAACATTTCTAAATGAGATTACTTGTGCATTAAACATGGATGAAAAGAGTAAGATGTGTTAGATCTGCAAGATGAAACCTTTAAGGGTTCCAGTGTTTGGCCACTGGCAAACACAATCACAATCTCAGGTGTATCAAAGACCACTGCAGAAACTTCTGCCAGTCCCTTCAGTATAAAGCAAAAGTCAAGGGTGTGAACATTGGCTTCTGCCTGAAGAGGTGATTCTTGGATGGTTTGAGAAGGAGGCAAGTTGTCAGTCTAAAACATAACTCAAAAGTCACCCGTGGAAAAACCTAAAGTAAATCTGCAGAGTTTCTGGGGACAGGCTGTCACTGTATTTGACGGGTTAGTGGAGTTGGAAGAATCAGTTCAGCAGGCATCATTACTAATTGAACCCCTTAGACATGCCTGGTCAATGCTTTTAAGTGAAACAACTTGTCAAGCTTTATTTTGCATCATCCTAGAAGAATTATAAAAGGAACACTGCATCACTACAAGATTTTGACTCAATTCAAGGTCAGAAACAACCAAAAACAGCAAAAGAAATAATTACTCTGACATCTGTGATTTTTGTCCCCCTGCGAAACAAAAATAATCAAAGCATTTTTAAGAACTATGATGAAACACAACAATATGGAAAGCCAGTAACACTTGGTGTAACAGCTGGGGAATCAAAAGATGGTGCTGAGGAACACTGAACCATGCAGCCACCAGAAGAAATGGCTCAGTTTCTCATGTTATCTGTCCTCCATAGCAAATGTGCCAACCAGTCCTGACAAAATCGCTGCCAATGGAAGCACACAGGAAGAGAAAAGAGACGCCACCAGTACAAAGACTGATGCCAACAGAACCGTCAAGTTTGTCTCCCATGCTAACAGGGCAAAGCTCTGAAACTACAGCTGTTACAGCATGAAGACTGCAGAGAACATGAGCTTCTGATTCATATCATGCATGTGCATTGCAAGCTTAAGCATTCTTTATACAGCCTCACAGAGCGCCAATGAGAAATCATATCCAGTATCAACAGGGAGAAAGTTCCTTAAGGATGCTTACTACTCAAAGACTCTAAACCAATACAGGCAAGTAATACCTAGTAACTGGTACATCTAATCTGTAATAAGGATGAAAAAAAAAAACTGAACAACAATTCCTGTTACAAAAAACTCAAGGACACTGTTCTCTCAAACGTAGCTCTGAGAACTGCAGTAAACAGAGTGTGAAAAAATCCACACTCCTATGAACATATTTATCTTTTCAGCAAGATGCATTTACAGTAGATCAGCAGGCTTCAGAAAGCCCTTGCTAATAGTAAACAACATGTAGAAGACTGAAGATGGAGAGAACACAACAGCAGGATAAAGCTGTTCCTCACGGGTGAGATGCACAGCAGTAGCTACATGTAATTCCTGAAATGAATGTTGAGTTATTATTCTATATCAAATCTACGTTCTCGGTCATATATGATACAAGCTATGTCACACATCCCTTGTCACCCAGCTTTCAAACTCCAAGGTATGTCATTTGTTACAGCACCCTAGTAGCCAATACCGGTTGCTGATACCCTGAGGAAAAAATAGGGTGCAGTGCTGAAATACAGCAGGATGGTTGTATTTATGCCTAAACTGGTAGTCACAAATGGGGCCCTGCAGAAGGGGTGGAGGAAGAGGAGCAGCAGCTCTCCTGGGTGCTGAACTGACTCAGCAGGCAGGGCCATACATCGCAGGGCATCTTCGTGCTGTGGCACTGAAAAGCTGGCAAAAAGGCAAGGTCAGTATCTTCCCAAACAGTTGGTCTCCTGTTAACACCCAATACCAAACCAAAGACCAAGCCATAAAAATGCTTGCCAAGGTTGCTGCTTAATTAAAATTAACATCCCAAAACCAAATATTATGAGGATGATTCCAAAGCCTAGCATTTTCTTTTTTGAAGAAGATGAACACAGCATAACTGTCCAAGTCTGCAGACATGTCTCATATGAATATGGATTCTGACAGTTACAGGTAGTTCAGGGTTGAAATATGTCCCTGAGGAAAGAAAGTCCCTGAAGATATACCAAAGATCAACATACAAATCCTTAAAGAGAAACTGTAGAAGTAGTGGAAAAGTTTACCACTGGATTCTTTCCCTAGTAGCTAAATTATTAATCAGCAGTGCGTTGATGAACCAGCAGGACACCTCACAACTGTCTGTAAATAAGCAGTCTATTAAGTATTCTTGGTTCTACGTTTTTAGTTACTCATATTTTTCCCATTTCAAACTTAACCTTTGATTCTTTTTCTAAAATTGTACTACAAGCTCTATTTCCATCATTACTGAACTTTATACTGAAATAAGTGACTGTATAAAGATTTGTTAGATTGCTAAACTCAGCAGTTTGGGGTTGGTTTTTTTTTGTTAATCATGGTAAGTACATCTGTTTCCAATTGTTTGCTCTTCTATAAAACTCATGCTTTGCAATCACAGCTATGAAGAAGCACTTTTAACTTGTCATGTAACCTGAAGTTCATTCTGGCATGCATTTTCTAGTGAAAAGTCCCATTTTTTTTCTCCTCTACACAACATACCTTCATTCCAAGACTCATTCTATAGCACAGTATTTCAGCCAGAGCTAAGCTTATGTTCATGTTGTCTTTGAAAAGCATGGAAAATCACATGGAAAATGACAAGCAGGTGAAGTTTTATCTTTAATATCTAGAAAAGAGTAACATAACACTTCCTTACAGATGCTAAGTTTGCAAAGTAGTCAAACAGCAGTCCTTTATCCCGAATCACTGCTATTTTCTAAAGTTAGGGCTATCAATTGATGCCTTAATTTAGTTTGCATACGATGAGCTAAGTGAAGTGTGAAAATATCTTGATTATAATCTTTCATATTATACGAATCTGTTTAAAATGGAAAAAAGTGACATCTGATCATTCCATATGGTGACAGATTTGCCTAACCTGTAAGAAATTCTATTTCAAAGTTCCTAATTTAAACATTCCGAGAGCATCCAGATGCCTTTTAAGTAATATTTGAAGTTTAGCACAACTTCACTGAAAATCTGTTATTGGTAATTCCTAATTTGTAGCAGGACTTCCATCCCTTTGACAGAATTTGTTACCAAAGTACAAAACCTATCTGCATGTAATAAATAGTAATGTGGAGATACACAACTACTTAAATATAGAGTTTCATTAAACCTTTGCATATACAATGAAAGCACTGAAACATCAAGTTCTAGAAACTAGACAAATATTGACTAGCTAATTGCATGTATCTTAATGACAGAAAGGGAAGTAATTTTATCAGTATGTTAGTAGTAGACAAAGTTTTCCACTTTGTGCACAATTACATAACATGACTATTACCATTAATTGCCTTAGTGTGTCTTCTCTTGGCCTAAACTTAGTCTGACCAAGTTATCAGCAGTTTTGCTATTGGCAAAACAATGCTAAATGTTAGAATTGAAAAATTCTATCCTGACACATTTATATACATCCTTGTCACCTCAAAGTTTCAAAGCAGTTGCTAGACAAAGGTGGCACTTAAATTTTACAAACTAAAAAAAAAGTCAAGGTGAATGAAATGTGCATTACGGCCAGGATGAGAAAAGTCTGTGCATTCCAGGTTACTCTGTTCTGCACAAATCCACACTTCCAAACTGCACACGTATGTTGAAAGGCAAGAGAGATGCTCCTTTTTAAATAATGAGCTGCCTGGCTTTAAGCCATTATTTGCTTCATCTGCCAGGAGTCTTCATTTGTCAGAGTAAAAGAAGGTTAAATAATTGCATCACAAAAGCAACGTGGCAAGTTTCCAGGCTCAGTTAGGCCAATTAATTAATTGTTCTTACACTGCTTCAGTAAATCCTTAAGCTCACTCCACAGGGAGATAGGAAAAGCTCAAACTCTACCACTTCCCTTCTACCCCATTAGGGCGCTCTGTAGAATACAGAAACAGACTGGCAGATGCTAGCTGTACATACTTCTGTGGGTGTACCAGTCTGACCCTGGCTCCTACTCTTACGATGATTTAGAAACTAGTCCTGTTTTATGTAAGTTGAGATGTTTCCTTTCAATGAAACATACTTTTATCTACCGTTGCACCAGGAAGACAAATGAAGAACCGTCTTCATTAAGCTTGTGTTAAATTACGCTTTGTATTTCCATAGCAGATACAAGCTTCAAAATACAATACACCCTGCAGATTTGTAAGTATGGAAACTGTTTCTGAAACACTTAATTGATATGTTCTGTAAAGTTGATTAGAATCTTCACCCAGAGGTTATGAACAAAATTTTTCAAACCAGAAACAGCTTTCATATCTCATTATTATGTAAATCATGAGTGTTGCCATCCCCTTTAACAAGCTGAGGAAAGCTATACACATGGGGGAGAGTAGTGGAAATCATCTGGTAAATTGGGAATGTACTGTCTGCTTCCCAGAAAAGCCAACAAATGAAGGTGAAAAAAACAGACTAGGAGTGGTTGGGCAGATCAATGAACAGTATCTTTTAAAATCTGAGCTAAAAAAATATTTTCTGACACAGCTGAAAATTATTTTAGTAAAATACAGAAATGAAAAGCTTTTGAAAGGATGTTGTATGCATGCAATGTGTTCCCCTTTTCAACGCTATTAAGAAAACGGCATTTCAAAATAACCAAAATTTCAGTGTACTGCAGAGATGAAAATATTCAGACGTTTTGCTTGTCACCTCCTTGATGCATCAGGGATACAATATCAAAGCAGAATAATTATGCCTGGCATGTAGTAATCAACCATTATAATGAATTAGGCCAGAAATAATTGTCTGAACCAAGTCATTTTAGCCTAGAGCATGCAATGGGGAAGGAAGGGGAAGATGAGTTGCTGCTAGGTACAAAGATGCTTCTCTTTTTTCCCTTCACATGGTTGCATTCACAGTTTCTATTTCTGCAACATTCCGGACCAGCCTCAGACCACATTCTATTCTGTGGTTACCTCAAAAGACACCCTGAAAACTGACCCCAAAGATGCAAATCTAGAAACAACCAGATACAGAAATGGGAGACCATAAAGAAAAAAACCCACCTTTCTATAGTGCTTTTTGCAACAACTTTAATATGCAGTCCTCTCTAGTACCACTGCTAATAGAAGAAAATTACTGGCTAGATAGAATTTTCTCTATATAATTCAGTTAAGACAACCAGTCACAAAACAAAATTCATATTTAACTTGGCAATAAATGCCTGATATCATGAAATCATCCCCTGCCTTGAGGAATGTCTGTGTGAAAAATAAAAGAGGACATATGCACCGTTTAATGCTGTTTGAAGCTGTTAAGTTGTAACCCCCTTTGCGATCCAAAGAGCCATTTTTTTTCCTTTCACATCCTCCACACACTCATTACGTAAGGCACAGTGATTAATGAGTAAGACGAAGACACTTCAGACTATTAAACTTCTACAACTTGTATGAAACCTTATTTTTATAATGCACCTTTTGGATGTCAGTGACATTGCTATTTTTTGTTCTCTCCACGAATACCCAAGAAGTTACCCGATCAGCTGCACATGTTTTACAAGCAACTGAGCACTTCATATCTACTAGTTGCAAAAAGCTCATATGAGTACTTTGGCAGCAACCACAAAGCCCAACAGTTCACAGCAAGTATGTCATTTAGGCACAACGTACAATACCAAAGACTGAAGCAGCCTGATTCAGAAATCCATGACTACAGGCAGATCCAATTCATTAATTACACCATGAAAATCTTTTAAAGACCTACCACAAAATCCCAAAACACACAAAGCACAGCACAGTATTCAAAATTCAGAGTACATTCAAAACATACAAACGGAAGTCGTGTAACCTGCAGTACCTAGACCATACACAAGTTGTTTCAATTTGTAAACTATGAAACTTCTTCAATGGATTTCTAGGTCTCAGGTTTATGTTTGATTAGTTTCTTGACACATTATCACCACACCCTCACATGCGTTGTCAAACCATGCTTTTAGAAGAAAGAAAGGCAAAAAGACATTTAAAGTTGATCTTGAAATAACTGGGGCGGGGTGGGAGTGGCTACCGGGCCAAGTTTTACTATGAATGCAGACATTGACATTTTAAAATAAAAAGGTAGTATATATTTTTAAAAAAAATCTTAATCAGTATCCATGGTAAAGCTACAAAATAACATAATACAATATAATTTTACTAGGAAATTAGACTTCCCTAAAAGACTTTATATTGGATCCACATAAATCATCTGACATGATCACAAAGACACAGATTAAGTGATTCAGAGTTCCTGGCTGAACTACAAAATTATAAACTACACTGAAAAAAGAAACCAGCTGAATTATTCACGGAAGCATGCAGAAAAGCAAGCCAGCTGGTGCACACAAACAACCTCTCATGGCAGGAGAAAAAACCCATCAATCCCTATTACAACCAGAACACTTCAGTGCTTACAAGCTTGGGAAGCCCCAGTAAGGGCCCCTATGATGACTACATTTATTTATATTTATTTCTAGTTGCAACATTACTTATTCAGTGTCTAGCTGAGGTTAGCAGCCTATAAATGATCAGCAAACAAAGTATTCAAATCCTGGATTAAGGCAAAAGTGCAAGAACATGGTTTCTTAAGGCTTTTCTTGAGTATTCACGAGAGTCATGCTTTACTAGTCAAGCTTATAGAATCATAGCATTGTTTAAGTTGGAAAAGACCTTTAAGATCATCGAGTCCAACCGTCAACCCAGCACTGCCAAGCCCACCACTAAACCATGCCCCTAAATGCCACATATACATGTCTTTTAAACACCTCCAGGGATGATGACCCCACCACCTACCCGGGCAGCCTGTTCCAGTGCTTCACCGCCCTTTCGGTGAAGATTTTTTTCCTAATATCCAATCTAAACCTCCCCTGGTGCAACTTCAGGCTGTTTCCTCTCGTCCTATCACACGCCACGTACCTGTTCAAAGTCAGCAACTGTGAGCACTCACAAAAATTAAACCGATCATCTCATGCCAGCTTTCTGTGTAGAAGGCTGTTATCAAGGACCATCCCACCCCACCCCAGCCTCCCATCAGTGCTGGTTATGGGCAAGTGGACTACTTCACTCCTGCATACCTCCACAGATGCTCAGCTCAGTCATTTCTTCTTAATGACCAGACAGGAGCATCAGCTTGCTGCTGATGCTAGGAAAATTAGTTTCTCAAAATGAAAAAGCTGATTACTTTTCAAATGTTTTCGTATCTTTAACTTGACAAATCTTCCTTAGAAAAACACACAGATGCCTGTTTGCTGATGAACTGGAGCTTTCCCTGAACAAGAACAAAATGTTGTCATTCCTGCCAGCTGCACTTTTTCCTCATTTACCTTGTCAGTAAGAGCCAAAGAAAAGCCAGGTTCAGTGCCTGTAGCCTTAGATGCTCAAGCCTACAACTAGCACCCTGTTCAAGGTTGAACATAACACAGTGATACCATGCTGCTGCTGAGGCAGTGACTACTGAGCAGTATCTGCTGTAAAATAAAGTTTGTTAAAAACAAAGTAGTGAAACACATCATTTTTATTACATTTGGTATTGAATGCAATAAACTTTTTTTAATTGGCAGCTAAAGAAGGACAAAGTATGCTAGGGAGAAAAAGTGAAACAACTCCATCAACAAAACAAAACAAAATGTTTCCAGAATTTCACATGCTGTGATACCCATAATCAAAGGCTGCAATGTGCCTTTTGCAGTAAAACACCCTTAGTTACTAAAGTAACAATGGTCTAGAAGAGGTTCAAAGCAACTGGTAGAAGGGAATCTGGGAACACCACTACAGCAATGTCCTGGTTTCAGCTGGGATGGAGCTAATCATCTTCTTAGGAGCTAGTACTGTGCCCTGTTTTGGCTTTGATGTGAGACTTTCCGGTTCCTCAGGCCTTGTTAGCGAAAAGGCTGGAGGGGCACAAGGAACTGGGAGGGCACACAGCCAGGCCAGCTGACCCAAACTAGCCAAAGAGGTATTCCACACCATGGGACATCATGCCTGGTATATATACCGGGGGGGTTGGCCGGGGCGTGCAGGTCATTGCTCGGGGACTGGCTGGGCATCGGTCGGCAGGCGGTGAGCAGCTGCACTGTGCACCACGTGCTCCCCTCTTCCTTTCGCTGTGGATTTTATTCTTTCCCTTCCCCTTTTCATTATAACTGTTATTGTCGTCATTATTACTGTTCTTTCATTTTTATTCTATTTCAATTATTAAATTGCTCTTATCTCAACCCTTGAGTTTTACATTCCTTTCCAGCTCTCCTCCCCATCCCTTGAGGTGAGTGGGGAGTGAGCCAGTGGCTGCATGGTACTTAATTACCAGCCGGGGTTAAACCACGACAAGCAGTAAATCTCCTTTCCGATGAGTGTCACCATCAATTCAGTAGCAGAAAAAACACTGCTGAATCTGTTAAATCCATTTAATATTACCAAAATATATCTGCTGTCAAATGGATCACACACACTCTCTGTAACATTCTTTCGTATAGTAAGCTAAATATTCAAAAACCGAGGAAAAAAGCTTAGAATAAAGATGTATTTGGCTGCTGATTCATATTTCCTCAGAAAGTTCCTCAGCCATGCACACTTCTTGTCTTGTCTTTTCAGAAGTCCATTTCTGAAATAATTTTTAAATCTCCTTCTGTGGATAAGCCACTGAGTAGGACTGCACCACTACTCACAATGTAGTATACACTGAACACATCACCTGCCGAAAAAACCTTTTTTCCTGCCATATTTGCTTTCAGACAGTTCACTTAGAAATGACAAGGAGAGCCAGCAGAAGGGGTCAGCAACCTTCCACAAACAGCACTGAGGGCTTTGTTGGAGTAAGTTAGCCCAATAAGGTTTTATAGCCATCATTTTACCCCAACATATTCTGAAGCACTGCCGTGGGCTTGGCTGCTAAATTCCATCTTAGTTATTCAGTGAAAACCTACTTCCTTATTTGGGACTAACCAAAATCCAACACTCACTTGGTAATTTTAGAAAGGTAATAAGAAGAGCAGGTCAGTCAATTTCATCTGGTTTTTGTTCCAGCAAATAACTGATTTTTATTCTAACACCTCTGGTAACATTGTTAATTTAATTTAACAACATGTATAGCCCAGCCTTTGCATTAATAAAATAGAAAGTATTTTTTACCTTTATTTTATAATTCACATCTTCCAATGCATAGACTTTGAAAAGACAAGGCAAAGAACACTGCAACTCCAAGCAATTTACCTCATCAATCCAATCAGCTACTTGACCATAGCCGAACAAACATTTGCTATTCATATGGTGTGCAAAGGCTGATTCAAGTGAACTACTCTGTTTTTTCTCTGATTTGAGCTATTTCTTTATTACAGAAATGTGTTCAGCAGAATCTAATCCCCTTTTAGAAGCTGCAGATGAGTGCATTAAATTGCAGAAATAAAAAATAACATAGGAAGAGTAAGGAATGGACTGGCAACTCAATTAGCTAGGAAATCAAAACTGGAGGGGGGGGGAACAACCCACAATAAACTGGTATGGTTATCTTTGTTTACTGATTATAGTCCACTTCAGCCCATGTAACAGTTCCTTCTTTTCTCTGTTAATCCCACAGTCCACGAAGACCTTGATACATTTAAGTGACTGTCAGCCAGAACTACATCAGCAGTATCACCCTGAAAATTATTTCTCAGTGCAAACTTTGAAATCTGCTAGGTGCCTGTGTTACTCGATGCATCCCAGTTCCTTCTAAATCACCCATTTAACGGTTCTCTCAAAGCTGTGGAGGGTTCCTTGTAAGCTTCCCAAGTCTTTTTCCTCCATCTCTCAAGCCAAATCTTCATGAAATAATTCCTCTCTTCCCACTCCTTCTAGCACTACTGAAAAATTAACATAGAATCTCAGAGTAATTCAGGTTGGAAGGAACCTCAGGATGTCTCTAGCCTGACCTTCTGCTAAAAGCAGGAAAATTAAGAGGTCAGACAGGGTTGGCTTAGGTGTTTACCCAGTTGGATCTTGAAAACTGGAACAGAGACTGCACAGCCTCACTGGGAATTCTGATCACCCTCATGGTAAAAAGGCTAGTCCTAATCCTTTTCCTTATATCAAGCCAGATCTCTCCCACTTCATTTTAAGTCCACTGTTTCTCATACACCCTGCATGCATCGCTCTGAAGCGCCTGGCTCCATCTTTCGGATAATCTCTTTGGAGGTAACGGACTCCAACAGTTTAAACATCTTCTCCACTAGCCTCTTCCCACCTTTTTCAAGGGCTCTTATGTGTAAACTGCCCTCAGCTGCTGATCTGAAGTTTTCTCACTGCAATGGACAAGGCTTAACACTCTCAATTACAGCTGAAAAAAAGGTATACAGCATCTGCTATCCCTTCCCTATGCTCAACAGGGAATTCCTTCGAGTACTTCTGCCTTTCCCAAATTATTTGAGAAACATGGGATTTCAATATAATTATGCTCCAATATTTCTTAGGATTCCTTTGTCCTTAATATAGCTATTCTTTCAGTATGAGTGGGCCACACTGTGAGGACTTTTTCATGTTTCTGCGCTTTGAACCTGGGACTTACATTTTTAACTATAGATAATACCATCTCATCCCTTCTTCTAGTGTTTGTAGTATTATCATCTCACCTGCCTCCAGTTACGCAAAATAAAATTGCTCTAGCTATTACAACCTGCCAAATTAAGCCTCTGGTTTCTTGACGGACAGTTTCTTGCTTTCTTGAGTCTGGGAAACAGTTCTTCCCAAATCAGGTTGGAGAGAATGATGACCACTTAAAACAACTCTCTGCATTGTCAGATCTTGTTTTTCTAAACCACAATACCTTCTTCCTGCTGAGCCACCAATACAAACCTCACACAGAGGAAGCCTGGCTTCAGGTCAGAAGGAGGAGAGCATTCACCTGCTGTTGATCAGCAGGACACCAATGCAATGTCTGCATTACAAAACATATGTCTCAAAACATCGTTGACCTCCCCTCAAGATACACTTGCAGTTTCAGCAGCAGCAAAAGGCAGGTGGAGATCCTCAAAGTCAGCAGATACGTAACAGAAGAGGACAGGTTAGTAGGTACCTACATTCCCAAGCCAAGGCCAAAGGAGATACTAAGGGAAATAAGACTAAAGAGAACAGATTAATTTCTCCAAGTCTGGTCACACAACACACCTAGGCTAATTTCAGGGCTTACTGCTGCTGAAAGACGTGGCCCTGCTTATAACTCCCATCCACTGCACCCTCCCACAGGGCAGCCATAGAGCTCACATGATCACCAAATATGCTCAATCAAATCACTAACCCGGCAAGGTAACAAACAGCCAGACCCATTCACTTTGCACCAGACAAGTTTTCTGTTCAGTTCATGAACTGAAGCAGCTCTTCGTTTGACACCAGCAAGCTGCTAGATCTCCTTAGTTCCTGCAGGGTAACTAGGTCCTCATTTTCACTTTTTAACATCTCCACACAAGGAATTATCAACAAAGTACACAGAAAATGTACACTGTACTAGAACAGCCATGAGTGTCAAAGCCAGGCAACTCATTCAGGAGGTTTTCCTTTTTCTTCTCTCATATTCGTGCTCTTTCCATCTTCTTTTGCATCTTGCCCATATCCAAACCATACAGCTTTATCTAGAGCTCGCATCAAATTTGATGTGCATGTTAGGTGCTGTTATTACTACAAGTGTTTCTGAAAGGACATTTAAATGTGCTGAAAATTGTTTCAGTTCATTAAGAGGGTGGCTGAGGAGGGGTGCGGCAGCATAACTATTTTTCAACCTGGCAAGCAGGCAAAGGGTGCGGCTACACAAGGCAGGATTGCAGCAGCAAGAGACAGACCTGCTCCCCTTCAGTGTACCCGAAACAACCACTTCTGCCACAGTCCTGCATCACCTCCACCTCCCAGACCCCTCCAAAACGCAAGTGATGCTAACCCAGGAAGCAAAACGTTATGGAAGCAAAGTGGGATGGGTGGGAAGAATTTGTTTTAAGTGAATGATTTGAACTAGCTCATAGAAAGGCCTGCTGAGTCCCACAGTTGGCATACAGAATAGCAACCCACAGCCCAGAGCACCAGAGGAAATAACAAGCAGCAAGGGACTATGCTGTCCTCAGCCACTGGTGAAATGCCAAAGTTACTCAGCTTAATAGCAAACAGTTAACGTTTTCCTCAAGCTCTTCCATTATTACGAGTTTTTGCCACAGCTCCTCAACAGTGATTGCTATTAAATGATTACTAATCACTTAATCACTTGGAATCTCTTTATTAAAATAAAGAGATTGCAAGCAATTCCTTTAAAACAGTACTCACCTATGAACTTTAGAAAGTTCACTTATTCCATGCTTTACCAGAAGCCTAGTACAACAAAATCCCTCATATGCAGTGCTACTCAGTACTACATACAAAGTCTGACTGCCCAAAACACAAGTTTAAACATAAAAGTTAAAGACAAATACGGGAGTTCAAAAATACCAGACTTAAGCTTGTCCGTAAAATCCAATGTAGTCCCTTGCATGCAAGTACTGGGAAAAACTACATGACCACATTTATTTTTCAACAAGACCTCTGACTCATCCAGCGCACTGAAGAGACATTGTTCAATGAATGGAATATTGAATAGGTTTGTGTTTTGTTTTTCAGTTCTCTTGCCAAGATAGGACAGGCTTCAGAATGTTAGAGCACATGAACAGGAAGGTCATGGTTGGGGGTATGGATCGTGGGTACTTGTGAAGGAGTTACTAGGCTGGCACCATGTGTTCACACTTTTTCATCCTAAAATAAAAAATCTGTAGTACACACTCAAAATGGTCTCAATTCAGATACCTTATTGTATGAAAAGCCACCTGATGCCAAATTCACATCTAGTCTGAGCATGGATTCATTTCAAAAGTCCCACCAAGATCCCAGCAGTGCCTCTCGTTGGTGTTCAGAACCTGTTGAAGCAGCAACAACCTGGTTGAATGTTTGGGACTGGAAGCAATACAGAAAGCAGGACCACACAAGAATTTAAAAACAAAACAAAAAAGATAGCACTGCTTGCACTCAAGTTGGTATCTTCAAACACCTGGATCTGGTTTCACCTTGTATAACCTGTATTAAAATAGTTTCCAGATATAAGCAGAATAAAGCTATCTACTGATAAGTTGTTTTTTAAGCAATGTCTTACTTAAGAGATTGGAATATAAAAGTTTCCACATTGGAAACCCATTAGCAGTGAAACTATCCTAGTTCAAAGCAACAGATTTGACATTTGACTCCAAAAGCCTTGGCAAACTTAAGGCACTGCTGACATTACCCTCACAAATGCCATGTTACAGAAGCATTTTTTCAGCTCAGATTACAAGCTAACATTTCACAGTAGCATGTTAAATTACTTAATATCTAGACCCACTTTAGCAAATCTGTAAATTTCAGTACAAAGATAAAAATGTCAGAGGATCATGCTAAAGGGCTGCTTGCTTTTTGCTTCAAAGTTAAGGCAAATGGTCTTCCAGGCAATGTAAGAGCTTATGGATGGGGATCACAGAAAGATGAACGGCAGCACAAGGGAGAGGGCAACGTAACACAAATGACATCCACACCATTTCATGTCACAATGCTTGCCTCATCTAAGCTTACCCAGCAGCACCTCGAGCCCTGGGTGCAGCTTGGGGCCCCGCACGTCAGGGGGGAAGGAGAGGGGCTGGAGCGTGTCCAGAGCCGGGCAGGGGGCTGGGGCACAAGGCTGGTGGGGGGCGGCTGGGGTGGGTTCAGCCTGGAGAGGAAGGCAGCTCAGGGGGGCCCTGATCGCTCCCTGCAGCTGCCTGACAGGGTCTGTGGGCAGGGGGGGTCGGTCCCTTCTCCCAGGGAAC
>JAVJGI010000064.1:5410923-5428542 GCA_035590275.1 Ibycter americanus
ACCGAAAGGGCGGTGAAGCTCTGGGACAGGCTGCCCAGGGAGGTGGTGGGGTCACCATCTCTGGGGGTGTTGAAAAAACATGTAGATGAGGCATTTAGGGACATGGTTTAGTGGTGGGCTTGGCAGTCCTGATGATTTAAAGGTCTTTTCCAATCTCAATGATGCTATGATTGTCACCAGAAAGGACTGGGGCATAGCTGTACATCCATACAAATGCCAAATACTGACTATTCTGCCTGAAAGTTACGAATCTGTAGTTGTTTTCCTCCCAGTGTAACAGTCACTACATAATAGAGTCATGATTCAACACTACCTCTTACGGTGGTGACTATTTCACTTACCGCCAAGCCTTTAAAGTTTTTTGAGATAAATGAAATGCACTAGCATGTTTAAATTGACACCCCAAATCATGTCTGAATTTTTTCAATAATTGGTTTAAACATCCATGAGACAAAGCCGTTCCTGTTCACAACAGAGAAATGCTTCAGGGCTCTATATTATTTTAGACTGGAATAAATAAGTCCCTACATTGCTAATACAAAAAAATACAGGTAACTTTTAGAGTTAAGCATTTCAAATAGCTATAATTAGTCCCTTTGTTTTGACTGACAATCAGAAGACACTTTAATGGCTTCATTGCATTTTATAAACAGCTGTGGAATTTTAAATCAATTAAATTCCTGTTAATCTAATATGTAGAAGCTGCTGACATGATCTGTACCAATGCTAAGTTTCATTTGCCTTGCCCATTCATCTAACTTGATTAGGTTTCTCAAGTTGCCCAGTCCTATCTCTCCAGTCTCAAGGTGAGAAAAAAAATCCACCAGAGCTACTATCCACTTATCTACCATGGCTTTTATTAATTCATTAGAGCACTTTGCTTTTTACTTCTGGAAAAATTAGATGCTCTAGAGGTCTGGTAAGAGTGCTGTAAAAACCTATGTCCTGAGTTCCCATCAACTTTCCCATTATCCATTAATTTGACAAATTTAAATAAATCTGGGAAGCAGCCCAACACAATTTTCTTGTAGAAGTCAGGCACTGTTACCACAGCCTGTTCTAATCTTAACCATTATTTCACCTAGTTTCTAGGTAACTGTTATTATGTTCTTTAAGACAGGGCCCGGAAATCTTAGGTAATAAGCTTCTAATAGAAAATGACAGGCAGCTCTTCAGTCCTCAAAAAAGCTACATATCATTTTCCACAGGAATAATCCAAGGATTAACCTCCAAGCTATCTAATAACATTCTCCTTGAATCTTTAAGTGCCAGAAAAGTAACAAATAATAAATGGCTAAAATGCCATCTTTGAATATATTGACATTACTGTAAGTAATACAGCCAAGATTGCAGGAACTCAGCTCTTCCATCAGAGCTCCAGCCTCTCAGAGCCTGAGCTGCACTTAAACATCACCTTGATTCCTTTCATTGAGATTTCTTACTCCTGAAAAATGTTCAGTGCAATCTTTATACTACTACATACATGTATTTGTACAAGATTTCTCTTTTGGAAATGCAGTTCCTTTGCCAAGAAAGTTGTCTTGTATACCATTACTAACAGCTCCATTTTTCAGCCAAAATTCTGCAGTTTTAAACTTTCCAATATCACCAAACTGCGAAGTTTTTCCAATTTTTGCATGTGTTTTCTGAGTATGTGCCTTGGTCTGTATGAAGACAACTGAATCCAAATAAACATATATTCTCTACAGTTTTGTGGCTAAATTCTCCTGTGCTTCAGAAATGAGATGTTCCCTTTGTAGCTTCTCTTGGGAATAAGGGCATCATAGTTTTCCATGATTCTTAGCTGCAACTTTTTCAGTATACACGACAACGCAAAAGCTGTGTTTAAAACACTCCAAAACTGACACAAGTGGATAATAATTCCAAATCCTAATATATTTCTATTAGATACTCAAGTGTTCTTTCAACAGCTAGACTGATTTCCTTGTAAATTTAGAAAGTAATTTTAGTTCCCAAATTATGAAAGCTATTTAAAGAGTTCATAATTCTAAAGCTTTTACAGTTGCTAAGGTTCCTTCTCCCCAATATTCTAGAAAGCAACATTATTTTAACCTTCCTCTCAGAAGAAGACAGACTGACATCAAGAAATTCTGATTATTCATGTCAGCCATCAGCAACATTCCTGAAAAACTCTGCAAGTAACTGCAGCTAGGGAAGAAAAAAAAAGTAATTTCAAAGTCAATATTCTCCATGAAGATTTTCCTTAAGGTCCTGCTGTTATTTCGTTGTTGTAAGCAAGAATAAAATTCACTACAAAAGCTACCAGTGAAGTCCCTTCCTGCAGAAGCTGGAAATCAGTAATGTTTTTAACATGGAGTCAAGATACAGTAATATCTACTGGAAACACCAAAAAAAGGTTAAAGACATCAGCGTGACATTCTTCTGCCAAGTGACAGATTTTATGTTTTCTCGTATTTTTAGGCCTCACTTCCAGCAGCTCTCGGTCATTAAAGGACCTGCTGCTCAGAGCCACCTCTAATAAATTCACATGTATTCAAAGACTCTCCAAGAAGTGTCACGTGAAAGCCCTGACATCAGAAACTTCCTTGAAAACCCTGGAAGAACTGAGGGGAGATAACATTTGCTAATTGGCACCTAAGAAACCTTAGGAACTAATAAGGGCTTGCCTCAGCATCCTTTCTGAACATAGGTGGATCTTCTCCTGATAGAAGCACCACTGGTTCTCCCTGTGAATGTGCAAACATCAACATTCTGAGGTCTTCACATGATGTTTTCCTGGCTGTTTGTAAAGCAGTAAGCATCCAGTGCAAAGAGTTTCCTTGAGTCCCAAGCTCCCGTCTTCCTTGGGTAGCAGAGGACTGCATTTGGCAAAAAGCTGCAACTTTCTACAGCACAAAAACCCAGCACTGAGGTTCACATCTGGGAACATACCCCTGCACACTCTTGAAGTCCTTCCCTGCCTAATATTTTGCAAATATTTGGTGTAAGACAACAAACATTTTTCAGAAAGAAAAATAAAGCCTATTTGAAACTGACCCTGGGAGAAGAAAGAGGTAGAATAAAAACTTAGCTAGCACTAGCAAAGAAAAGAAAACTTCTTCTCTGCTTGTCATCTGCTTTAAGCTGATCTCCAGCTGTCCTGTCATCTCACGTCAGAAAGGAATAGTATGCTGTTAGGTTTTCCTCCACGTGGTAGAAAAAGAAAGTAGTAGACAAAAGTTAGAGCGAGTACCAGACACTGGGCAAAAAGAATTTACGCTGAGCAAGTAGAGACACTGAAGAAAAGAGAATTACTATTTTGAAAGTAACCAGGAGGAAGTTTCTTATGATGAGGGTGGTGAAACACTGGCACAGGTTGCCCACAGAGGTAGTAGATGTCCCATCCCTGGAAGCATTCAAGATCACGTTGGACAGAGCACTGAGCAAGCTGATCTAGCTGAAGATGTCCTTGCTCGCTACAGCGGGCTGGACTAGCAGAACTTTAAAGGGCCCTTCCAATCCAAACCATTTTGTGATTCTAGACTACGCTTCAATTCAAGAAACAGCTGGAATAACAGTTCCTCCAGGTTTTGACAAAAAATAAAACCACCAAAACCAAAAATCCTCTTCAATTTCTTCAAACATTTCCTCCAGTAAACATACCAACAGAAATTTTTTTTAAATGTTTATGCCAGTTAAGTGTAGACTGCACAAACTAGCAATTCAATAAACAATTTAAAAATACTTGGATATACTTGGAATCAAATAAATCACTTGTATAGAAAAAACAAGTTCAAACCCTGAAGATGAGTCTCAAAGGAGTAACAGTAATTCCTATAAGGTTGGTAATCACATTTTTCTTAAATTTAAGTTTCCTTAGTCTTAAAATACAATCCACCAGCATTTACCATTAAACACCCAATGGCTTCATTCCATTAAACGCATATTACTTCACTGCTATTAAAAATGTCTACAAATCCATAAACCTGCAAAAGTTACTATTTTATCACCTGGTTTGTCATCTGAAGATAGTATGTCAACATGAGCAGTTTTGGGCGTTTTTTCCCCCCTTTGGTCACAAATGTGCTTAGAGAAATACCTCTATTTAAAATGATCTGAACCATATTTTGCCAAAGATACTTCTACCAGTTATGCACAACAGCATTATTTTCCAGTGAACAGTCATACTGTCCTCCTAGCACAAAACTAGGATATGGTCTTTACATGGTATCCGTTAATTTTACTGCAGTCATTCTACCAAATATGATACCCCAGTGACGGCTGCAAAATAAGTTCTCAAGTTTTGAAGTTCAGAATTGCCCTTATAAAAGGGCATTGAGAAGCTATTTCATGTGATGAACGCAATTTTGATCACATCAATACTGCATGAGTCATCAGTCTATCTGACAGTACCTTTCAGTCACCACAGGGAATTATCTCATGCCGATTCATAATCTCTCTTTATTTAGCATTGTCAAAACATTGCTTGTTTTAACACTGCAAGGCTACCTCTTGTTATGATTTAGCCAATGTCATTTATTTTATCACAACCACTAATTACAGGCTCAGTGAATAATAGCCAGTAATGAAAAAAACACTGGGGGACAAGGAAAGAAAAAATGGCTCACAGAATACCTGTCAGGCATGTCTCAAGGGAAGTGTTTGTCTGAAGCTATAAGATTGCTGTTAATTTCTACTCCCTTACCCAGAAGGGCTTATTGTGCTACCACACTTTTCACTGCAGCACATAACCATATTGCAAACACGACACAGAAATGGCTATTGAGCTTCACGCATTGCATCATGCTGCAAGAGATACCACCTACCTCATTTACAGTCTTTGATCTTTATTATTCAAAAAATACTCTATGTGCACTTAAACATTCAAAACTTGAAAACATCAACTTAACATTAAATACACACACGAATGCCCATGATTTAATTTATTGGGCTTGAGAAGCACAATACTGCACCAACACAGCAAGCATGATTGAAGCACTGCAGAGCACGGCTCAAAGTTAAGCATAAAGTACCTATGGGTTCACTTCACTACTTACAAATATCCACTAAAGAAAGGTAAAGCCACCAAAAAACTTGTAGGTTATTTACTAGCACTGACGACTTTGGACAGAGTTGGATAAAACCAAGAACAGGCTCTTTTCACAGTCAAGAAAAATCTACTTGTTTATAGCACAACAGTGATCAAAATTGCCCAAGAACAAAAGGAAACAACCCAAATAAATAGTAAAAGCTTGCCAAGTGGAAGATGCAATGAAGTGGTAGGGCACAGAAGAAAGGATTACAGGAACAAATTGTCAGACATCAGCTATTCACAAGTTTTGTGTTTTTAAAATTATTTTTAAATTATTTTTCTCACCTCTGGATGTATGCCACAACACTGGTCCTGCCAGGGGAGAAGGATAAGCAATACAGCAGTTGTGTAAGTACCTACTCAGCCACTGAATTAATCAAATTTTATTTATATAGATTCCATTTAAGAATTACTAGACTTAATTTATTTCTTACTACTATCTACCATTTACTGGTTTTCACTAGGCATTCTGTTCTTCCTCCATTGTCCCAAACCAGCCTGTCAGCTATCTTCATCAATATGACTATTCTGCTATGATTTTGCAACACATGGGACTTATCTCAAAGTTTAAGACCCATACAACTTGCTCAGGGCAAAAGAAATATATATCAGAATTCACACACAGCTGATTTATTATTTCTAATCTTAACAGTAGCCTAAGATCAGAATATAGAGACATAACTACAAGTGAATACGGAATACGAAAAATCCATATGAACAGAAGTTAACAGCTTAAGATGGACAGAAACTCTCAGTAACTAGGAATCATGCTGATGCCTCTACTACAATGCTGTCAGGCTGCAGCTGATTACTCCATTTCCCAAATCAAATTCATACAGCTAGTCCATAAGTAATTTTTTTTTTGTCACCTCTCCTGGAAAAGGAGAACAAGTGAAGCTCCAGTTATTCCACGTGGTTCTGGTTCCCCTTCTCTTCCTGCTGGAAAATCATGCAAGGTTTCTCTAGTTTAGTGTGCTGTGCCACAAGATTCTACTATTAACAGTAAGGCCAAAAAAAATATTTCCCTTTCACTGAAAAAATGTGATATTTATAGTGCTCTCTTTTGTAGATCTTCATTCTATGACTCTGGAGTAGACCCTGCCTCCTGCAAACAGCTCTGTTAAAAGAATTTCCAGCACCCAAAATTTTTCTTTCAATTAGTAGAATCTAAACATTCTGAAGGACACCTGATAAACACCTTCTGTTGGGAAGGAAAAATTCTCATTCGCTAATGGTCAGTCTCAGGCACTGATAAATTTATAAACTGATGTCCTATGGAAACAAACACAAACCAAATCACAAGAGTGTCAACATCTGTTAAAACCCAAATTTGACGAAAACTATGGCTTTGCACTCATTTAGGCAATAGTTGCTGATACATCCAATTCCTGCATCACACGTTTGAAAGTCTAGATATATAGATATAATTTGTTCTAAGTGTTTCCTGTTTAAAAATACCCATTTCCTTAACACATTCCTCCATCTGCCACACAATCACACTGGTCAATTACTATAAATGATGCTTTTAAACAGACCAGTTTACTGCATTATTCAAGAAAAGCAACCCAAAACCTCACAAACAAGGTGGGTGTCGCTGGAAAGGGAGAACAGGGACAAAGGCACACACCACCTCTATTCCCGTGCTGTTCCTCAAATTGACATATCCAGCTACAGCTTTGGATTTGACCCCCACAAAATAGATTGTTTCTCAGTTTACCAAACTGCTCAAGGAAAACAAATTCACAATCAGCAAAAATACAACACACAAACCTGCAACAGCCAAACTAATCCTTACCTCACTGGTCTCTTCTGGGTAAATGGTTAAGTATAGCCCCAAAGTCAACCGGGACCATGTGAAGTCAAACTGGGAGGAACTCCAGAGTGAAAGTTCTCAATGTGCAAGCTCCTTGAGCAGTAACACACTTGCACTAGAGCAAGGAAAAAATCTCAAAAAACCTCCCTCTAGCTCCTGCTTAAGGAGCGACTCTGTGTTCATCAGCTTGACTGCTAAGAAATTTCAAGGTCATGAATTCTACTACACACATGTATAATCCAAGGGCAGCAGAAACAAGGCAAAGAGCAAGAATGAATAGTCCCAAGTAGAGCCACTGTAATTCCCACGACATATACTACAACCTCAGCCAGCTGGTTTATATAGCTTAAGTTTCTTAGTGATTGTTACTTAGTAAATGAAAACTTACAACAAAAAAAATTAGAAAAAGATGCTCAAACCTAAATACTTGCTTTCTTCAAACAGTACTTCTGGAAAAAAAAAGAAGGGAAAAATCTTCACTGAGTTCTAACTCTGGAAACAGTGAATACTCTTTGCAAATGGAGTAATTCCCACAAATCATACACAAACATCTGAAATGAGAAACTTAAATATTTTTTTAAACAACACTTAATAGTAAACAAACGTTTTTCCCCAGTGATCCCAAATGTCGTTTCCTAACCCTGTCTCCCAGCGTGCTTTAATGATACAGTATGTCTGATATGCTTTCTTTGCAACTACAAACTCCTGCATTTTCTTAACATTTTTTATTTCTTGTTATGTAAGGCAGAGATCTCATACCGTGAGACTTTTAAAGAATTCAGGCTTCATACCAGGAAGCAAAATGGTCTTGAAGATAACAAGACAAGGCAGCACACTTTTTTAGCCCCCAGCTTCTTCTCCCTACTTTATTACAGCATGCAGCTTGTTCTGTCAAAAAGAGGTCAGTTCAAAGACCAAGGGTGAAAATCCTACAATCGTCATGGGACAGTGTGACGCATTCAGCTGGAAATCTTCCTTGCTTTGATACCTTGGGATCGTACAAAGCTCCAGGACAGTAGAGACCACTCTGGCACAGGGCACAGTAACCAGCAGGAGAAGCGTGCAGTGCAGTGTTGCTCATATGCAGCGTGTACCACTACAGCCACAGGATGGACCCACCGGTGCATCTGGAACAGGGAGGTCTGCTGGAGGGTAACGCGTCAGCACGAACACACAAGACAGCCGAGAACCTAAAGCCTCGTGAAGGGGGGAATTCACTGCTGCTCCTCCTTCCAATCCCCAGATGACATGTTCCCACCATGGACTTTGCACAGTGCACAATGCTTACCAGCATCTGTGAGCTGAACCTGCTCCGCACAAAAAAATTGCTCATCCATTATCTTTATACCATTCACAGGACTTCTCTCTTCAGACTCACAGTTGTACTGCCATCCTCCATGGTACATATATCTTTTTTTCATTGGCCCTGCCTACCTATGTGCCTCGCTGCAACAGGAAAAAATAGACCCAAACCCCGCAGCCTTCTTTGCCTCCAAAAACGCTGCAGTTCCCACACTGCCCTGCCGAAACCTCTTCATGCCAGGACAGAGATGAAGGCCCTCTAGTTATCTTCAAACCACCTACCACTACACATTTTCAGTTCCCCACATATAAATAGCTTTTTAAACCCTATGTGATAAAATAGTAAGTGGCTTGTATTTTCCCTGTATCTGATGAATTGCAGATCTGTGGGACACTAACAATATCGATCTTGCACCATGATTTATGGGAGTTTTTATATTTCAAGTTCTAGAAGGTCAGAATGCTGCTATAACCAACAAGGCCAATGTTTCATTCCAGGCTGGATCCAGGACAGCTCTGAAGAAACAGCAGTACAGATACAGGCAGACACTGAAAAAATTATTTCGGATATGAATTCATGTTGTAGCTAAGCTGAAGTACTGGCACTCTCCATCATTTTCCCTTCAACCCAGTCCAGCTCTGCGCCCATCTGGCTGTAACACTAAGTCAATTCAACTCACTACATTGCTTACAAAAAAAAAAAAAAAGCCTTCTCTTCTATTAACTTGCTGCCACTGTACCACAGCATCAGACGGGTATCAGATATAGCTCAAGATAAAAGCTTGGCGATGGGAATTCCCCTTTTGGGCAACAGCTCCTTCTTCAGTTCAGCTGCAGGGTGAAACAACACCCTGCCCTGAGCCCGGGATGGACAGAGGCCCCTTCCAGCTCCCTTCACAGCAGCAGCCAGAAAGCAGAGGAGCGAGGCAAGCACAAGATCCCCACTGTAAAAACTGAGGTTCTCTGGTGCGCAAGATGGGAAGTGGAAAGAATGAGCTCCCACAGCAGCAGAAGGGTGCCCCCAAACTTCATCAGAAAACCACTACACAAAGGATAACAGGGCGGAGAAAGGGAAGTAGCAAAATCTCAGTGTTACGTTCTTTCCCAGTGGTAAGGAAGGAGCTAGCTGAACGGATACAGCCAATATATACATATATGCATGTGCACACCCTTCAGGCTTCATCGTCAGCTTGTTAAATGCAATCAGCAGTTTCTGCAGTACTGTGAAATATTGTTGTAAGGATAAATAAGGAAATGTTACCCTCATAACTCTCTTCTGAAGTAGCTGTTTGCTTTGGAAGGGACTCTAGGGGGAAAAAAGATAACCAGGAAGGAAAGAAACAAGAAAACTGGCAAAACGGAAATAGAAAAAAACTCAAGAATTTGAGCCACAAGAAATTATAACAAAAAGCCAGAATAAAAGATGCTTTGTAGCTACCTTCATAATACTGCATCAGCTATTAGTGCATTTTCAGTGTCCATCAATAGCAAATACTAGAAGAGGCATAATTTTGTCAGACCCTTCTTGCTGGCAACCAGGAGGAACACTGAACAAGAAGTTCCTGCTAATGAAGGCATGAGGCCCAACTATATTCAGCAGCTATAAGAGGTCTATCCAAATTCTTAAAGGGATGCACACAGAGATAATAAAATGGAAACATCTCGACCTTTAAAAGGTAACAACATGACATGGAAGATTTTGAGCTCCTTCTTTCTTCACTGTCTTGACAATAAGCTTATCATAGACACTCACTACAAGATACAAGCTTCAACACAGGAAGACACACAAAAAATTCAGGGAAGTTTAAAAGAAAGGTTATTAAAAAGGAGCAGTGAATAAAATGCACTTGTTAGGAGGCAAGCCAGACAACACTGCATTTTTCAACAAGACTTCAGGGAAGGACCTGTCTTTGTGTCCCATTGAGCATTGCTGGGGTAACAACAGTTGAGAAAGAACAAAGGTGATAATAAACCAGTAAGAAGGTAGAAGGATACAGTGATGATTTTGAGGCTTTAATGATTCAGCCACACATTTCAACTTGGTGCCCTGAGTTCTGCATTGCAGAACTGCTTTCTTCAACCTTAGCACAGGAAAACCACACACTCACATCTTACTGCAGATCTTCAAATACGGGTCTGCAACCTTCAAGAAAACTCAGGAGAATGCTCCAGGTTTGTTTCCTTGAAAGCTACAAAATTCATGTCAAGAAACTGTCAAATACTTCAACATTTATTCCAAAGTAAACATACAGATTCTTTATAAGTGAATGACCGTCACGTAATCAGAGAGACTGAAATATTTTGCCTCTGATTTGCATACAGGTACAGTAAAAAGATCTTTCTTCCAGTAACAGAACTGGATGATAATCTGTAACTCAGCAGTATGAAATGTTATCAGGCTGGCATCTTGAATCTCTGTCTCATGCTGTTCTTCAGTCCAAAATATGCCCATAGCCCTTCATCAATGAAATCACATTTCAGAAGAAAAGACAAACAAAAAAACCCCAAACCCAACAAAACCCCACAACTCAACAGCATTTTAACTAGCAAATGAAAAAAAGTAACAAACCCAAAATCACTTCACGTTCCCAGGACTGGCAGAGCTTGATTTAGGTTTGGAGGGAAGGATAGGGAGGTAGAACACAGGACAGTGTTCAATGTTGATTTTATAAAAGTCTATTCACTTCATAAATACATGCATGTATAATTGTAAGGGAAGCTTACTTTTGCATGAGAACAGCTGGAAGAAAACGTATTTCCTTTAATTCTCTTAAAGTACAGGTTGCCATCATACCTCCTGCTCCTCAACAGGATTTAACCTTCCTTGCAAAGCAACATACAAAAGAATAACAAGGTTTAAAGACCAGCCCTCTGCCACAGAACAGCTGAAGACTGAAAGAACTCCTCAAGTTCAACCCAGCTCAACTCACTGCTCCGGCAGTGTCAGCTAGAGCAGCCTGCCCAGAGGTACATCTAAAGAAATCCTAAAGGAATTTCCAACAAAGGTCACCCATGTCTTAGCTAGATAAAACCCAGCATTTTACAGTTATTATTGTGTTGCCATTCAGACTAGCAATGAATTAAGGTATCTCCCAGAAACATAGTGACCCACCACTTAAGTCTTCAATCTCAATCTCCAACAACTGCAGTCAACCATTCAATGCAGGATTGGTTCTGAAAGAGGCAGAGAGTATTTTACATTCTTCCACTCAAACACAGGGAAGAGAATAAATTTAAACACTGGTTAGCTAAGGCAGAAATCCAGAAGACCAGAAAAAGAAAAAGCCCCAACCACCTAACTGGTCGAGTCTGAAATTCTGCTTTGATTGGAAAGAAAGTTGATGACCTAGCACTCCCAGTTCTCTTGGCTGTGCATTTTCTGTTTCCTCAAAGTGATAAAGATAACACAACAGTCCTTTTTTTGTAAGCCTTTAAGCGTATCGCCATCACTCCTAAGTTGGAAGCCACAGATGTCAACGTAAGAGTGGATGTCCTTATGTTTTCTGCAGATTCTCACTGCTCACAGAACTGTTTTCATTAGAAACATCTAAAGATAGAAAGTGCAAGGATGCTCTCAGCTAAGACAAGACACCATTCTTGACCATATCCAGTAAGGATGCTATTTCCTTTTTACATTTTAATAGCAACAGTATCATTAAAGTTGTCATAACCCGTAATGAAAAAAAATCTTCACTCCAAACATCACCTTATTAGACAAGTTAATTTGTGTTTTGTACCATAATCAGAAAGTTTTACCTGGAAAAGAAGTGGGCTTTAAAAGCCATCTAGTTTTCAGCTGCTGCTATAAAAGAAAATTTAGTTGTGACCAGAACACAGCTTCAAAAAGCTAAAGTCACATGGCACCTGCTCTTTAATGACATGGCCTGGCTGACCTGTCAGAGCAATGGGACGAGACAGAGCCATGACAGCCCGTGGGGCAGCTACTTCACAGCCAGCCTGTCAACGGCTGCAGGTGGCTTTGCATCCACTGATGCCATCAGCGAAAAAGAACGGCTGGGACAGCAGCTCCATCCAGCAGTAACACCTTTTGCCTGTGAAGCCACCGGCTTTCACAGCAGGCAAGAGATCTGCTTGCACATAAAACAAAAAGAAGGTTTTGGAGCAAAGGCCTACCACTGTGAAGGCAGCAGCTTTAATCTCCTAGAAGATACCCTCAAAGATGGATGTAAATGCAATTCCATATACACATTCACAATGCTCATTTCAAGTAGCAGCAGATCAAATCCTTCACCTGTTACAGACTACAAAAAGCCCCTCGCTTCCTCCCTAACAATAATCCCATCATACATGCATTAAACAACATAAAACTAAGAATGACAGGAGCTGAGAATGTGCTTAAGAGACCCACCACTGAAAAATTGGACTCCAACAAGGCCAAGCCATTATAACTAGATTCTCTGAATATTTCAGGAAGGTAATTTTAGTTACATCATTGTGTAGTTTTACAATCAAAATCTGTGAAAGCAAAACCAGTTTAAACACAGGTACATTTTGATAAAAGGATTAAAATATGCTTGTACCCACGTAAGGCGCATTTGAGTTGGCTGCCACTAGTTGGCTTATATACAATATAGCATTAAAGCAGCAAGTATTTATAAAGAGTACAGCAGTAGCTGACTTCCAGACAGGGCTGGCAGAAAAAGCTAGCCTCATTCCATCAATTGATAGCCATGAACAACTAGCCCTGAAGACCTTCTTCAGACACCTTACATGACCAGAGTTAAAGGATCCCTCGTGTATGGTAACCGTGAAGCTTGCAATGGCAACCACTCCTTGCCACGAGGCTGTTTCATAATAAATAAAAAAAATTAATCAGAAACCTGCTTCCCTTCGAACATTGCATGACTATTTCAAACATAAACCAGACCTAAAGATACGAGCTAGCCCGAAGGACGTCAGCCAGTCGCGGAGACCTGCACCAGGTGTAACATGTGAGAACAAGCTTTTAAGTCTTACTCGGTCCCCATGGGCATTTGGCAAGCCCCAAGTACTATCACACAATTAACAGTTTCTGTTGCAGAGGCCCAGAAATTAAGCAACAAAGATGCTGCAGGTCAAGTTTCACAGACTACCATCCACTTACCAAGCATCAGTCTCCCCAGTTCCAACAGCTCTTCTCCCCAACAGCCTCACATTGTATTTACTTCCAAGTATTAAAATGAAATCAGAAGTGGTAAACTACTGCAATTTGCAGATACGCTTTTTGAAGACTTTTGTAACAGAAAACTACCACTTTAAGACCAGAAAACACTTAACACCCAAATACCATGCTTTACCATAAAAATATCAGGTTAAAATGTGCGTGTATGTGCACGCGATTTCACATACAGTATTTTAA
The DNA here is from genome assembly GCA_035590275.1 of Ibycter americanus. Lineage (NCBI taxonomy): Eukaryota > Metazoa > Chordata > Aves > Falconiformes > Falconidae > Ibycter > Ibycter americanus. The sequence continues at coordinate 5,424,451 of JAVJGI010000064.1, forward strand.
TACCACAACAATACTGCTAGTGTAACAAAAGCAACTGAGTTAAAACTTTTCAGCTCTGACCACTACCTTTATTTTTTGTAAGAAAGGTGTTCTGCCCAAGAAGAGTGTTCCGTTATCAATTTATTTAAAAATAAAACAAAAACAACCAGACTGCTAGGATGGACTAATACTGGCTAGTTATTACAAAAAGTATTTGCTGGAGCATCGCTGGAATATTTGCAGTAGCCAAAAATGTCAGACACTAAATACCTTTAATTTTTTTCAGTAAATCCTTCTTAGCTGACACCTTCTTCCACTAGCTGTATGCATTACACTACCTGCAGTACTTCAAAACCCCCAAAAACCAACAGACAAAGCTTCTCACACACACCAATTCTTCTTTTCTTAAATGGTAAACCAAATCCATATATTTAATGTTTAAAGCTGATCAGAAATTCAGACACACAAAAAAAGCAAAGCGTTTTAACATTCACACGCTGGTCAAACAGCCGCTTGAAAGTCTGTAAATCCACATTTTCCTTTCCTCATGTTTTTATGTAACATTTACTGAAGGCAAATCATACATTATGCATCCAAATGACCCAGTCTCATCAGAACCACACAGCAACAAGTACCAAAAATTTCCAAGAAAAGACACAAGCGTAGTCATATGTTCTTGTAAGACCCTGAAAGACCTACGTATATTGTCCTTGGACTAGAAGGAACAAGTGAGGCATCTTGTTGCACAGATGACCTGGAAGAAGCAAAAAATGACCCAATTCCACATCCCCTCAGCTGAGGGGAGTGAAAGCGAAGCTGCTCAAACAGTGGAAGCACAGCACCTAGCGCTCTTCAGGAAGAGGTCTTTAAATGTCAATATTTATTTCTGCCAGAGGAAGGGTTTCACGACCTCTCAAGCTTATCTCTCTTACCCAAAACATACATCTCGTTGCATAAGTCAGCAAATTATAGCTATGTGCCACGGAAAAAACTACAGCAGAACATCTGGGAAAGCTCTGAAAAGGAAAAGCATAAAAATGAGGAACCTTTTGCACAAGACAACAGTCAAAAGCTGTTTTGAGGCGCAGCTTTCTAATAAAATGTGGTTTTCATGACAAATTACACAAGTAACATTTGTGTCCAAATGAAACCTGCTCTTCAAAATTATCATCCCTTAATGAAAAACAGCGTACAAGTACATTTAGACACATAAAAATATACACAAATATATGATGTACTGTCATAAAACAGGTACAGGCTTCAAACCAGCACATTAACGTTCTTCCTACAAAATCTCCAATGCAGATTGAATTTATTTTATTTTTTTTAAAAAGAGGGATTTATAACCTTAGTTCTCTTTCAGAGCACAGAAGAAAAAAACCCCACACATTTTATAGTGACTAATAAAAAACTGAAGCACTGGACTTTCACAGCATCACTTTCATGCTTTTACAGAAGATCCTGCCAGGCTGATTAGGGAACTCTGCATCTTTCCACGACATAGAAAGCTGCAGTATCTTACAGTCTTAAGGTAAGAAAGCTTAGTCTACAGATCAATCAGCTACAATTCAGCTTAGCTGCCAATCACCATCTCAAAACTGTCCTTATCTCCCAAAAAGGTTATGGCAGATCTCTTAGTTTTCAATTAAAGATTCACTAATTTTTTTTTCAGCAAGAAATTTCAGTGTTGATATAACAAAGCAACACAGCAGCATCGTTCCAGGGTTTCTTTTTTACCCCAAAGTATTTTTTTCTAATACATGAAGAATACAAACAATTGTCAACCAAGAGATTAGGATCTTGTAAAAGTGAAAGGATCCATAACAGTGTATGTGACCAGAACTGTAGCAAGAGCTGGAGTTCCCTTCCCATCCAAAACTCTTCTAAACCGAACACTTTACTTGGAATTTTGAGTTGTGATTAGAAAGTAGCAATGTACTGTGATTGTCTTCATTCTTTCTCTACATCTAAATGCAAACACTCTTCCCAAATTTCACTACGATGACCTGGGGCAAAACCAAAAGAAGTTTTTAATAATCTTCCTGATTTATTTACAGGTGAAAATAATGTAATCAAAGAGAACATACGTTATTCCTGCCCCAGCAAAGCATATATGACATTTCAATTAAAGTACACAGCCAAAGTAGAAAGGAACTTGCTCTCAAGTTTCTTCTTTTGCTCCCTTCACACTTCCTCTCAGGTTATGGTAACATCCTCCCAAGCACGACCTTCTCTAATTACAGCATATTCAGCATTAAAAATCCCCCATTAAATCTCCCCGTGGTCTGCCCGTTTTCACACACACACAAGCCTTCATTAAGGCAGAGGTCAGCTACAACATCCATACACAAAGTACAGAAGAACACTGTACATCCAGTAAAAAGGCTGCTGAAAACTTGAGGAAGCGGTTGTCAGCAGAGGCCTTCCACTATGGGCTGATTCTGCTCATATAAAAAGAAGGAAATAACTGACAGTCTCTACAGGTTATCAGTTTACTGCCACTTTACACAGATTCAAATGCAAGCATCTAATCCTAGATCACTATTCCTTCATCTCCAAATTCTGAATATTAATGATAGAGGGGTCAATTAAAAGCAGCATATACAAATGTCAAGTGATCGCAGAACACGACCACGTAACGTATTACCAGATGTTGAAGAACTACCTGCAAATGCTTTCAAGTCATTCAAGCAAGACAGAAAAGGAATCACATCCAAGATCATAAACTAAGTCTTCAGAGCGGTCAAGAAATTTGAGATAGGTCAAGAAATCTGAGATAACGTTATTACTTCATCTGATCACTTAATTAACCCAGCAGCTATACAGCAATACAAATTTCAGTATCAGACGTGCTGCACTAAGACACTTGACAATCACTTTAGGTGTTTCACACATTTAACATACTGCAGACCCATATATATTAAAAAACAATATATATATATATTCCAGTGATTAAACAAAGACACAGTCAGGACCTATACAAAAGAGGAGCCAACCCCAACATATCCTGGCGGATCCGCAAGTGCCCGCAGGCAAGAGCCGCTGTACAAAGCACGGCCACAGTGTGAGAGCACAAAGGTACGCGGTTGCACACTACTGCTGCTCCGAAGTCGCAGGAACTCCTCTTGCACAAGCAACAGTACGTGTCAGGTACCGCTTCCTACTCCTCTGGCAGACATGCAGTGACACGCTAAACTTGGACAACAAAGTTACTAATCCTATATTTTTCCTCTGCACCAAAGGTTCCACACTGGAGGCAACGACAGCCTCTGATCTGTGAATCATTTCCTACACCACAACATACATCAGCCAGCATATTAAGGTGAAATAACCCCAGTTTTGCCCACCTGAACGTATCGATCTGAGAACTGCACCATCTGAGCAGCAGACTGAACGCTCCTACGCCAGGACCACGGCACTAACAGGTTTTCAGCTCTACTATTCCAAGGTGCAGCTTGACAACATAACTAGGGAAAATGCCATAACCGCTCCCAGAAAACGCTGCCTCGGTCTTGTCCGGACCTTGCGTGCTCTCCCGCACTAAGTGCCTACACCTGCCTGTCTGCAGCATGGGCCATGCCAGGGAACCAATATATTAAAAAAAAAATAAACCAAGAAAACAAGTATAATTCCCAGAGGGGTCACAGAAGGCCTGTTATCACCAACCACAAGCCTGGAGGTGGGTGGAGAGGCACTGTGCCTTTGGAGGGCTGCAAGCCAACAGATGGGCACAAGGATATTGCCAAAGCCAACCTCAGCCTGGCGCCACATCTGTGCCACCTCCGGCCCAGGGCTCGTTAACTGGAGATGTGGAGGGAATGTCACCGTATTTCTGACTGGAATCTTGATCTACAGGGAAGGGTAAAAACTTGGGGCTTCATAGAGAGAACCGAAGCGAGAGACTTCAGATTTCAGCTGTAAGTAGGAAGAGGTATTTTTTTAAAAAAATGGTATTTTCAGAGTGTCCAGCTGCATGCTAACTGGCCACCTCGGTGCCAGCTCAGATAGCGCGGAAAAATACCTCAGGGCCGTTGCAAAACGCCTCAGCAGAGCCCCCCGCCGCTCCCCGGGCGCGGGCGGCAGGAGGCGGGCGGTGCAGCCGCCTCCCCCAGC
>JAVJGI010000064.1:5429185-5501548 GCA_035590275.1 Ibycter americanus
GCCCCCCGCCCGCCAGGGGAGCCGCGGCCCGGGGGAGTCCGTCCTGCTTCGGCTCTGAGCGCCGGACCCTCGGCCTGAGCTGCCCTAGCTGCCCCGGCGGGGAGGCACCGCTGCGGAAGGGCCTCAGCACAGCCCGCCCTCTCCCTCATGCTGCTGCCGCCCTTCCCCCGTCTCCACCCGCCGGTGCCCTGTCCCCTTCTGAAAACGCCGGGATCGCACGTGCTCCCGCTTCCCGCTTCTCCCTCTCAGCAGAAAATCGGGACAGAGCCCCGGGCCCAGGCTCAGAGCCTTTCCCAGGAGGGGGCACGGAGATTGTCACAGAGCACAATTCCCCTGTGAGTACCTGGAAACGCAAGAGCCTAGATGTAATGCGGTGTTTGGGGCTGCATAAATAAAAAAAAAAAAAAAAAAAAAAAAAAAGCGCCTTTTCTATGATTCTGTGACTATGATTTCCTTCGCAGTCCCGAAACGCTTCAGCCTGTGATGTCTCTGCTCACGCCACCGAGGTCAACACATGACAAGGGAACGCACACACCAGTGCTTGGAAAGGCAGGCTGCTCAAAACAACCTGCCCGCGCTGCGCACAAACACCTCTGCCACGGTGCTTCCACTGTCCTGCAGAAAACTCTCTGGGAACTAGGGAGCTGATGGGAACACAGCTGCCCACAGCTCACAGATCCTGGAAGACTGACGGGTTTGATTTCTTCTCTGCAGGTTTCCTTTCTGAATAGGGAGCTGCAGCGTCTGCCTCTTACTCCCCTCCACTCCGGCATCCTGCCTGTGTTCTGGAAACGGAATGCCTAAGGAGACTATCTCAGAGGGGCTGCTGCAGTGCCTGTGGGGTAAGAGGTCTCTATGAAGGAAGGAAGCAAGACAGGGGAATAATACAGCATTGACTGTCACGGCAAGGTTCCTACTGAATGCACAGGTGAATGCGAGCCTTGCAGAGGCTTGGGCTGAGGCAGGAAAGAGCGCTGTGGTCCAGTGGTGCCATGTGCTTGGCTTCTGCAGGTGGTGGTGGGGGAGCCGAGCTGAGGAAGCCTCAGCAGCCAAAGCATCAACTTACTGATAGCTCACCTTGCCTAGAGGTGAACTTCTAACAGCCTCAGCCTTACTTCATTCACAGCTCTCATTTCCGAGAAGGATGAAGTAAACTATGCATAGAACACTTAAATTATCCACTGTTCCGCTATGCTTGCATCTGGCACAAAGTGCCAAGGGAAAACAGCATTTGTTCTTAGGGCTTTTGTGTACACACTAAGGCAATACTAGAATTGTTTTCACCCTATCAGTGACTGACCTAAGAGCAGTGCATCTTTGAGACATTAAATTACTTGCCCTGTAGACTGATTTAAAAATGTGCAAATGCAAAGCCAAGTTCACTTGAAACAGAACTGATTCTTATGATGTGTCAACCTATGAACACCTGGGCATGCCAGAAAACTAACTAAATACACACATAAAATTTACCTTTCGTCCTTTAAAAGGTGTTTTTTATTGTCCACCTAGAAGTGCCAGATTTTAAAACTAGTCATCAATTACAATGTCACTACTTACTGGCTCATTATGAGTACAGGCCCTAAGGTCTAATAGCCCTCCTGCTTTCAAAGTCAAAATTGAAAGTGCAGTTTATGCACAAGTGTGAAATCACAGATTTGATTTAGTGCCAGTGCATATCTCAGTAACAGAAGAACTAAGGAGTGGTGGCTTCATGTGGAATTGGAATGCGGTAAGAAAAACTGAGGGAGGGAGGACTGACTTATTGTAAAACCAGAAGAGCAAACCCTAACTTCACAGAAGGCTACACACGTCTGATATTTGGGAGAGTATTTTAGCTGTTCTGTTAGTCAGAATGATCCTACAGAAATATTAAAACCCAAACAATTTTAGAAACAGCAAAAAAAAGTAAATAGGTGGAAACAAATAACCATACAATGTTAGAATTCACTAATAAAATGCCATTTTAATAACTTTTTTTTACAAGGAATTCACCTATACACTATAGAAAAATAAACACCAAAGAGACTCTCTCCAACTTTCAGTACAGTGATGCAGGCACACTTCAGCTGTTAACTTAGTAGTAATTTCACATGAGAATGTAAAACATTGTTCTTACTGAAAAGTAATTTCCTCTTAAAGTACTAAAATACAATAAAAAGGGTCATATAAAAATCTCCTGCAAAAGCACTGCCCTTTATATTCAGTTGCACAAGAGACCACAAGTGCCTCCCCGTTCAGTATGGACCAACTTGGAAGGAAGCAGTAACTCAGGGGGGGTCGCAGTACAGATTTCAGAAGCATTCTCATCACTTTTTCATGTTTCTCTGGCGAGGTGGGCCTGGAACTTGTCCTAAATTTAAATAAAACAAATGAATATTAGAAAACTGCTTGTGTTATGAAGCAACAGGGTGCAGTTAGCAGCAAGTAATTTCCTCAATGTGCTTCATGTGAGCTACACTGAAAGCAATTACCATTTTCACGAGCCACCTAGGAACAATACAAAACAAGATTTGAAAGCTTACGCGTCTGCCAAAGCAAACCTTCACACATTAAGACCAATGCTCCACCACAGCCCTGCTTTACACACAGCAACAGGGCTGCTCAGTTCAACTCTACCACTCTAGTGGTTACTCAATACACACTCTGCTGCTGGACAAGGTCTCATCACTGAGTAAATGTTTTGAAGTCCATTAGAAACTGGGAAATCATTCTGCTCACAGCACTGTTCTAAAGGGTGCAAAATCATTCTGTAGTTCCTGACATCATCATCATCATCATTCTGGTAACGTGAAAATTACAGAAGTTATATGCACTTTCCACAGAATTGTTATTAATGGTGTCCCCGTTGGGGAAGACTTATTCCACACTTACCATAAAGCAAAATACCTTATTTCTATAAATGCTCTCAGGTTTCAATTCTAAAATTCGTTTATCTGTATCTGCCATATACAGTTGCAGTATTTGGGGGGAACACACACACACACACGACACCGCAACAAACCCCCACAAAGTCCCAGTATTAAGCTTTCTAGGTAAAATCCTGCTGAGAATAATGTCAAAGTTCCTATATGGAAGTGTACTGTAGCTGTTGACTTCAGTGATATAAGCAAGACCAGATCTGTAAGAAAAGCTTAGCCTTTTTCTAAAAAACTTTTTTTTAAAAAAAAAAAATTGGATCAGCTCAGAGAGCCAGAAAAACAGGCAATGTTTTAGACTTTTCCCAGAGCTGTTGTCCAGCTGTACCAGGCTCCTATGAATATTGACAAAGCCAAGTTTCCTCTCTTTCTAGAGAAACACATAATTTTAAAGTTTAATTTTTCAAAGTTAAGACTAAAAATGTGTTAGGAATGCAACATGTACTCATAAAAAAAATTGCCTTGGAAGTTAACTTAAGAATCATTATTTTTCCAAAAGCAGTAAAGTCAGCAGTCACAATAAATAATACCTTTTCTAAATCGTAGGGCAACTGAATGAGAGAAACACAGCACCTCTACAGTACAGAGGAAGTGTTCAAACCTGGTACTGCTGAGGAACCAGTGCAGTAGATGCGATTTGAATGAGCATCTGCAATGACTGCAGGGCCAAGAGTCACTATTTAATGCTGTGACCAGTGATTCAATCCCTGCCCCTTCTCCCACAAAAATCAACGCAGAGGTGATCTGCTGACGGTGACAAACCGGAGGAGGGGCCTGCAGTGAGAGTACTGGTGACTGGCAGAGATTCTTCTGGATATGGTCAAATATTTTTCTCACCTTAGCACAACCAATATCAAGGCATACATCCTTGGGCAAAGGCTAAAGGATAATTACAGGAGGCAAGTCAGCCTGGGAAGCAGCAGGTGACAACGGTTATGTTTAGCAAAAGGAACGTAAGATGCTGTAATGTGCAAAGGAATCCATACAGCCCTCCCACAGTGCCACAGCCAAGTATCTACCTGGTCATATTCCCAGCTTTTGGCTGAAATTATGGGAAGCCAAGGGTGGTGGCTGGTGGAAGGAAGTAACCATCTAGTGCTTGGCTAGAGATCAAGGACCATAGTGACCCAAAAGCAGCATGATGAAGTAAACTGTGGGGATGAGCAGCCAGAAGTAACATGGGGAAGAAGCCAGCCATAGCCGATGAAAGGGATAAAGGCTGGATGAAAACGTCACTGGCATTATCTGACCTGGTGGCCCATATTAGCTCAGACCAGGAAACTATATAAACCTGGATGGGTGAAGCAAGCTTTGCAGAAGATGCACCAAAGACCCTAGGGGAATAGCTTCTCAGGAGCCTCCACACAGGAGGCAGCACTGGAACTTTCTGCTTCTCCCTGGGCCTGGGTTGAAGCTCTGTGTTATATCCCAGCATGGACCGTGGTCATCACAATCCCATTCCTGTCAGCCATTTGAGCTAAGATGGGTGCCCTCCCCCAGTCACCTGCTGGCATCAGTGTGCAGGAGCATGGCACGGGCTGTGTGAGCAGCCTCTGTGCGTATATTGTAATCGTATATTATAAAAGTATATTGTAAATACTGTGTTGCTGTTTAATTTATGTCGCTGCCCTGTGGTGGGAAAGGCAGGCAGCAGGAGTCCGCCCCACAACACAATGGCTACACATACAAACAAGGAACAGGTTATCTTTGTGTTTGGTCTAGCACAAATTACACTGCAGCTGGAGGTCCAGCTCTGTTGTTCATAATCCAGAGATACTAATACAGTGCAGAAGGTTTAGACAGAAGTCTCAAAAATAACAAAACATTGGAAAACACATGTAATCATATCTTGATAGGAGATGATTTGAGGATGATGTGATGACAGTTTGTAAGTTCTTCCCTGGGACAAGGAGTTTCTGTGATATAACTAAGATATAACAAAAGTGAGTAACTAGAAGATTAAATTAACTAAATTAAGTCCAGAAATTAGGTGGAAGTGTTTTAAATAGCAAAGGTAGGTGCCACCACCATCCTTTGTGTGCTACTCCGTCAATTTTAGAACTAGATGGCTGTTTTTACCAGCATCCAAGGTTTTTTTTTAATCTACTGTTGAATATAAGGAAGCAATAAATGAGGGAAATATTATATAGTTTGTGCTGCAGAGAAAGCCCTGTTCAGCTATTACAATGGTTGTCTTTGACTTTAAAGCAAATAAATTCTATACAGAACTTCATTTAAACTGCAACACTTGCTTACTTAGATGGTACAGGAGGGGGTGCGGAAATCACATGAAATTATTCAGCCTTGTATTTGAAGAATTTCACTAAGAACTTAATTTGAGAAATGTCACACTTGGACTAGTTTTAGCTATGATTCACAGAAAGGTCTCATTTCAGAGACTTACTTAACCCCCCACCTCCAATTACAATTATCCATTAAAATGATGCTCTTTACATGTTTTAAGCGTTATAGGCAAAATGTAGGAAGAACCTTGCAAAAAGCAGCCCAGGCTTTTGGCAGCTGTGAGGGATAACAAGGTTGTTCTTACCTTGCACACCCCCTAGTCTTTGCTGGATAACCTCCAAGCGATGGATGTATTCCGTTAGTGATCGTTCAGGATCCTGAGTAGACACAAGTGACCTTTCTGAAGCTGAACTTGTGGATGGATGCAATCTTGAAAGGAAAACACATTATTCATTTCTTCTTATGCTATATTCTCAAATAAATATAATAAAATTTACATTCATACTGGCGGTAATTCGGTACAAAGCAAACTGGAACAACAGTAAAAACCATCACCACCACAAAGTTACATATAAAACAATATGGACTGGGTGGCTTTGTATATAGGGGAGTCAAAAGAAAGCATGTTTTGATAAAAGCTGGAGTATCTATGAATCTCTCTCTACTGATATGCAACACAGAGTCCCTCAGGTAAGAAAGCTGCATTCAGAGGCAAGTCCAAATGGGCCAGTGAGAAAGGACCCACTTCTGTGGAGAAGGACTGAAGAGGAGCATGCTGCATCCAGGCACGTCCTCTCCTATTCAGCAGGTAAAATGCCATCTTGAAAGACGAGGTTGAAAAAGGGGACCCTTTAGATGGTACACTCTGTTTCCTTTCTGGACATTAACAACAAATGTCAAATATTAGCAGAAATCTACATTGGAGGGGACGCTCTGCACAAACATACTGCTATTTGGAGTTAGGATTTATTCCTTCCCTCTGCACTTTTCCATCAGCGGAAGGTAGTTCCTGTCCATCCCTCCCTTCTGCATAGCTTTGCTAGCAAACAAAAGCAGCAACAGGCGTCGTTTAACCTATTGCAGACCCACATTAGACTTGAGCTATCCTTAGCCCAGTCACACCGAGTAATCGGTCACGGGCTACTACTATTAATACCTCTGTTCCCAATGATACGGATGACTTTTCTTGACCGGTAAGCTGCCAGCTACTGTTTGTGGCTGTCAGACCTAGAGACGTGATGGGGCAGAGGAATAGGGCAGGGATAGAATTAAGTCTTTTGGGAAACGCTTGCAGGTGTCTCAGCTCTCCAAAATGTTTTGCTAAATTCTATGCAAACCACAACACTACCTGTCCTTCATGACAAGCACTGTCCTGTCCCCCAAATCAGTCAGCAATGTTAAAAACCGTAACATAATTTGGAGCATCTGCTGTCGTTGCGTACCTACAGATCACCACAGCTACTTCCTGGCTAGTCTTTTTCTTTATGAAGAAAATTCTTGCCTGCTGGTTGCAAGTTTCTAATTTAGCAAGGAGGTTAAGAAACAAACAAAATGTCCCAAGCTGACAGGACTGAGAACAGCTATTTTCCACATCAGCTCCTGCAAATCCTCACTTTCAGGAGGAAGCTGCATACGAGGAGTGGCTTGGGAGAGGATACGCTACACCCAGTAACGGATTATGCAATGCCTGAGGTTACTCTGGGTCCCAGGAGAGCCTGGGAGCGGGAAGCTCAGCAACGACTGAAGGCCACCTTTTGCCAACTCAAGCACGGAGCTCGCAGCTCAGGCATTGTCATAGCAGCACCATGCAGAATGTCACCTGTGACATCCAACCCAGCAACAAGTAGCTGGTGTTGCATTTCTGTGCAGAACTGGCCATAAGTCATGAAAAACTGCAACAGCACACACCTTGCAAGTTCTCCACCTCCCATTCTGTGTGCACACACAGAGTCTGAAGGCTGCTAATACTAATGCAGCACTGTCATATGGTAGGGGAGCTGCTTCCACAGGATGCTCAGAAATTAATTTCCAACTTAGACAGCAAAGGCAACAAGAATTACTCCTCAAAGGCTAACAGACATAGCCACTGTAAATCCTGTAGCCTGTCCAAAACAGATTGGGGAACACCACTAGGAATGCTCTCAGTAAGAACATCAGACATGCTTAAAGCAAACAAGAAATTTTCTTCTCCTGTAGCATCTTGAAAGAAATAAAACATTTACGAGATCTAAGAAAGCAAATTCTTCTTCTTCTTCAAGTACTTCGTCCAATAAGTGGTTACATTTTTATGAAAGACCATCCATCGGGGTGATTAAACACAGGCAGAGAGTGCGACTGACCTGTTGTGTAAGCAGTAAGAGGATCTGGGGGAGTGGCTCACAAATCTTGCAGAGCTGGTTCTGTGGCACAGCCCAGTATCCCTGGTCGGGGGAGAGCTGACATGAACAGCTGGGGGCTGCTGCTCTTTCAGGATTTCTGTTTTAGCAGCAGAGGCTGTGTAAAATATGAAACAGTTAAAAAACTATGCGCTGGGAACCATTCAAAACAGGCTATCGTAAACATAACCAATAAAACCCACGAGAATTACAACAGACTACAACTGTGGTTTTCAATGCAGCTAAAATACACTTTCCACAACTAGCTGCGTTTTTGGTTTGGGGTTTTTTTGTTTGTTTTAACCAGATTTAACAGAAGTTTGACATTTTCATGTTGAACAGCTGCTTCCTGCAAATGGAGAACTTGCACTCTTTTCTTTCTCCAGACTTGCTTTATCTGCACAGGGCACGTTCCAATGGTTGATATGAGCAAAATACTTTTTTCCAATAAATTTTAACGTTGTCTGCTCTAAATATATGTTACTCTTGACTTAACACTCTTCAACTTTAGAGAGATCAGAGTAAGGAAGAGGGCTCGTTGTTTGGTTTCATAAAGGTTTGGGGGGTGAGGATGGAGTGTTGTTTTGTTTTCATTAAAAAAGAAAACCCCCTTCACATAAGCCCTTTAAAATCACAAAAAGAAATCAAGTATTTTTTTAATAAGGCTACCAAGATGCTATTTTGTAGTGAGGTAGAAAGTTCAGCATGCATTTCAGGACTCAAGTTTCGTAGGAACTACACCACAGTGGTTTTATGGAGGAAGCTAAAATACTGTAAGTATCTCCAGGGACGTAGAAACAGTGAAAATTATGTAGTACCAGGTAATGAAAAACGTACTATTTTGTTTAGTGTTGAAAAGCCACAAGTAATGGAATATTACATAAAACGAGACAGTTCCACAATATTGGGTACTGCAAGAAGATGTATATTTGAATTCTTACAAACACATCCCTAAGTAACTCCAAGGAACACAGTCCTTACTGAACTGCACCAGGCTATCCATCCACTCCACTTTGTCGTCTCTGACAGCACTTAATTGAACGCCTAAGAAAATAGTTATGGGACACGTGCCATCAAATTAAGCCTCTTCTGAACTTCTAGAACCACTTAAAACCCTTTTTCACCTCTGGTAACACTAGCAAGTACACCACTTCTAAGACTTATTTTGATACCACATGTACCCATTTTAATACTATTACAGCAGTATTTGTCTCTGCCTTATGAATAACTTCTGGCACTAATTTCCATTACAGGCAGCTTCAAACTGTCCAAAACATAATTCCCCGAGTTTAATGAACACGGGACTTAGTTTTGCAGCTTCAGCAGTTGCAATAAAGGGAGAAAAGGAGGAGCTTGCCATTATAAATTCTGAAAGCTTTCAGTTGTAACTTCTTATAACATCCTTGTAAACTCATCATCACTGTGTTCAGCAAATGGATAAACACATTTATGTGAATAGATAAGGAGATTTTGCCACTTCTGTGGTTATTTTTTTGGTTTTGTATTTAAATGAAACTCATCAATAAAGAGAAATTACGATTAAAACAATGTACTTGTCCAAAACGCTTACCTGTATTACCTCCTACACCGTGAGAAATGACTTCTCCCTGTGCACTCTTCCTGCTAACTCTGTTCCACTTTTTCACTAAAAACTTCAACCTTAGTAACAAAAGAAATTTGTACAATCATTAAAAATAAGCAAAAATACACTGAATTTTAATATTAAATTCTTTGTTGGCATGAAACATATTAAACAACGGCAGTAACAATCCTTGCAGGAATGGAGTAAGAATTCTTCAACTTCAGCCTTTAGAATGAAAGTTTATCCCATTTTATCCTGCAACAATCCTCTAACTGTTAGAAAGGTTTGCTCGCTTTGGTACTGCCCCTCCACTTGTCCCTAACCTCCACAGAGTTCTGTGGCAGCTCTTCCTGCCTCAGAGGAGTGGCTTGGAGGTCACTGTTCCTACATCTTTTAACATTGCTACCATTATAGCATCCATATCAAAAACAACAGCCTAAACACATCCTGTGCCATCTCCTGAAAGTCTTAAACTTGCCAGTAATCATTATTACTAGACAAGGAAATTGCTCATAAGTAACTATTTTCTTCATTAAATGGACTCAAAAGCCATCATGAGATGGCATATTGTCCCAAGGACAGCTAACAAGTCCATTTGAGACTAAGTGACAGAGTATGATAGAATCATATCCACTGAAACTCAGGCTGCTGGATTCAAGAGAGGAAAACCATCACTGATGAGATAATCACATTCTGATACAAGACAGACTATTCAGTGAGTCAAAACAGAGAAGGGTCAGACCTGAAAGGATATCGTTTATGATGGTTGTGTACCAATTCTCAAATATATTGCAGCTGGGTATCTCTCAAGAAAGAAGCAGCTTTTTACAAATATTTAGTTTAGTACACATCCCACTAGCGTAGACTCTGAAATAGCAGTTTGGCCAAAGTTACAGCTAACAAGTCACGTTTGAACTAGTTTTGGCAATAGCTTTTGCTTAATATTAATGTAGGATAAACCATAGGAACTACCAATTTTTAAAATTTCCAAGAAAACACCATGTATGAGAGATGGCAAGTGTTTTGGCTTTACCTTGATACTGCGATGATTGCCCTGACTGCACATCTAAACTTGGTAAAAGGACGGGAACGCAATCCAGAAGGCTGCAGGTCTGCAGGTGAGGGGTAGATTCCCATACGTGCTATTAGAGAGAGGGTTGCTTGCTCACAGTCCTGAAATCCACCAAGAAGCAGCAAGAGGTATTTCTTCTGATAAACTAGAGCCTTTCTAAAGCTCTCTGCTCTAAGGTACTTCCTATATAATCTCTGCAACTAGAGAAAGAAAAAAAAAATCTGTTAAGATTTGGCTGTAGAAAGCTCAGAAAAGTTGGTTGTTTTTTCCAGCAAAATCTCCCACAACTTGAACGTACACGGGTATCTAAAACTTATTTTGCTTTACAAAATTGTAGTAAGCTATTTAATAATTATGAAGTATGGAAGCAGTGCACACTTATCTCTAAAATGACATTTTGAGCACGTATTTGTATAACAGACTGTGACATGGCCAGCTTTCGTGCAAAGTAGTGGTATTACACTCTGGCAGTTTGGACACCATACATGGAGGCTTGTACCAAGTCTACTGAATTTCTGCATGTGTATGAAGTCTTGGCTAGGATAGGAAGTTTTAGCATGATTACTGATTGCTGTACAAAAAACAAAAGAGCCACAAACAAGCTGTCTTCACATCAGACATCCGTACTGCAGACACAAGGGCAGCTGGAACAATTCTGTACATAGCTAAAAAGCACCCAAATTCAGACAGCCTTACATCTCCTGAATGTTTCAAAGCAAAATAACATCATCTTTAAATAAATATTAACCAGAAAGCATGTTGGGATAAGCACCCATCAGACTTGATTACAATCAAATGTGTCAGCAGAATAAAAAGTATTTAAGATTAGAGGGGGGGGAATTAAAAATAACTGGCATTTAGTATTTTCATGCTTAGACAAGAAATCTGATTCTCCCTCTCATTTAAGAGTAGAGATTCCAAAGAGCTAGCTTGCTTTTGGTGCAAGTTCCTGTCTAACACCAAGAAAGTTACAAAGGAACTTCTCTGATGACGTACATATGGGGAAAGCGTTCCTAATTTAGGAAAATTAGGAAATTCCTAATTAGGAAAATTAGCAGTTTATTAAACTGTTCATCTGTAAAATCACCTTTTAAAATAGCAACTGAAGATTACAGCGGTAAGTGAAAGTTAAATGCCATAATCTGACAGATACTTATAACCCTAGAAATCTGAGCTGTACACTTCCTGGCTCTGCTGCAACAGCAAGTTTTATCATATTTGTTTTTAAAAAAAGAAAAATTACTAAATTGCCTGTTCAACATTTGTCATTAGTCCCTTAGGCAATGCCCAAGAACAGGACTACCAAGGACAGAACTCTCCAGATGTTTTTATGATCTTGAGTTGGTAACAGTTCTCACAGAGCAAATCTGCACAACACGCAAGACAGCGAGAACAAACCAAGCATCAAAGGTTTAAACAACAGGCTGATGGCAATGACACTGCTTGCTCACCAAGCTCCAGACAGCCCATTTGCTGGCCATCACATGATCATTTTACCTTAGGACTGGAAGTTTCTACCACTGGTTTGTTCTCAATTTCAACACTCGCTTTAGCCAGTTCAGATTCAGCTTGTTTCAGTGCATTCTGCAACATGCTTTTCTCTCGCTGCCAAGCATTTCTTTCCAGTTCTTGAACAGAGTCAGTATCACCTGTAGATCTGATCTAAAAAAGAAACCCAAAGGAAGTGAGCCGTGATGGTTTTTGCACATTACTTCCACAGCCAAACATCTCAAACTGAGCAATAATCTAAGTTTATGGACAAGCTAAACCACAAAAATAATGAGCCTGAAAATGAGTAGTGGCATTCAGGTGCTAAACAGTAGGATGGGAAACTGAAACACACAAGCAGCCCTTCTTAAGAAGCATCAAATTAATTGTTAATCAAGCTACCCCTTTTCCACAGTTCTGTCTGATCAGCTTTACAGGAATCCTATTCCCTTTAATTAGGGAGAGTCTCCCAAACACTTGGAAACAGAAACAAATCATCTGGCTTTCTCCCACATCCACAGGCAGCACAGAAACTGACGAAAGGTATCTCTCTGTGTACATGCATGCACAAAAACACATTGTGAAGCATCTACAGAAGTAAATTCTGAAAAATCACATTCAGTTCTGGGAAATTCAGTTTTGTGGTAAGTAATCTCTTGTAGGAATAAGACCCACAACTCCAGGTCCAATTCTTTATGGAAGTTCGGCCTTCATAACCCTCTTCGTATCGACTACCAATTTAACAGTTACATCAGTATGTGATGCAGCAGATCACACACTGAGAAATAAAAGGCGGTTAGTGTTCTATCCCTTGAAACAAAATCTATTCATTTGAGGAGCCAGTACACCCAACTGACCCCAGTTTCTCCTAGCAACTTATTTTAGTACAACCTTATTAGGAGTTTGAAGTTTTTCAGAAGTCTTTTCTTCTGAATACCTTAACATACTATCACGAGCCATTTACATTTGTCTTCTATGAAGAGCACAACTTGTCAAGTAAAAAATCTTATATAATAAACCTTAATAAACCACAGCCATCTAAGTCTTTTTACTGCCTGCAAAACACACAGCAACAAGAGGAGATTCCAATGCTATCCATACCTTCATGGCACATAATCCACCTCCCTCCTTTTTGACTTTGCAGCTTCTTTAGAATTTCAGAAAGCAAAGGCTCTCCACTTCTGAGCATATTTAAAATTAGTTTAAAAAAATGCTTCAAGAATCTAACACTTACTTCAGTATTGTTTTGAAATTAGGTATTTATTTCTGTGCAAATTAAACTCCTGTCCTGTACCTATTATCTAATTCACAGATGTTCTATACAATTTCAGGTTTTTACACTGAAACTTTTCTAAACTAAAGCACGCATTTCCCTACGTATGGCTTTCACTGGCACAGC
The DNA here is from genome assembly GCA_035590275.1 of Ibycter americanus. Taxonomy (NCBI): domain Eukaryota; kingdom Metazoa; phylum Chordata; class Aves; order Falconiformes; family Falconidae; genus Ibycter; species Ibycter americanus. Next base: position 5,442,261 of record JAVJGI010000064.1, read on the forward strand.
AGTTGTGCCGTACCACACATGGACATGGCACAGAAGACCATTTTGAGAACAAGGGCAGAGATAAGGGCTTCAGATACAAAACACACTTCAGATAAGTATTATTAAAAATAGTTCAAACACAGGAAACAACCCATCTGTATTGTGCTGAAGTGAGGAAAGCTGCTTTATATTGGTCTTCTCAGTAAGCACACCAGTAAGGACTATAGTCCCATCATCCTAGGCATTTTACGGACCTAGAAAAGCTCAGTTTGGAGGTAGTAACACATACTTGTAATATCTGAAGAAGTTTTACATGATTCATCTACGCATTTAAATTTCTACTGCACCATTTGGCATTTGATTGACCAGTTGCCTCCATATTCATTTTGGAGCAGATTTTCAATTTTGGCATTTTGCCATTTTCCCGTCTAATAGTGTCGCCAGTTTATTGCAAGTCAAGCAGGTAACAGCAGTAAAGTCCTTTGGTCTCCAGAATATGTGGTTCAGTACCTTAAAGGAAGGAGAAATTCAGGGAGGAGGCTGAAGCAAAAGGTGATTCTGTAAAGAAAAAAAGCCCAAAGCCTGAAAAGAGGGCAGAGAGGAGGGACTGTTTGTGCCCAAATAAGAAAGGATATCGAGGTAGAGATTTTGCTCTCTAAGCTATAGAAAGGCATATGTTAGAGTCCTCCACTAAACTCTTTTTTTTTGTTAAATAAAACTTGTCAGAAAACTTGAATCCCTTTATTTTGGCGTGGTCATAGTCCCTGGAGGAGCCAATTGCAAATTCTGGTCCAACAGGAGAAGGGACTGCTATTCTGCACAGCATTCACGGGCTTAATGTTAAGAGGCCTGCTAACCGATGGCGACAAGAGTCTGGAAAACCTAGAAGTTGTGAAAACCCTTTCCAACAGTGTTTCTAACGCAGAAGAACTAATAGCATCAGAGGAAAAACAAACAACTCAAACTATTTCGTTTCTTTTCCAGTAGAGTAACAACTTGGAGGGAGCTGAGCCAGAAAAATAGCTCAGCTCTGGAGGGAGTTCTGCTAAGTCAGATTTAAATAGAGCCATAAGGTCGTCTAGTTCCCCTCCACAGGCTTGCTCAGCTTTTTGTCCGCAGTAGAGGACTCTAATGCTTTGTGAGAGGAAGGCTTAACCAAAGTAACTCCATGAACACCTGCCTGGGAAGAGGTTACATCGCCCTGCTCAAAGCTGGAGGTGATCCATTTGGCAACCATCTTAAGTGGCTGCACAGGTGACGGGGGGAAATATTTATTGTATTTTGTAAGCAGTTAGACACTGGGAGCATTTGCACCATGCCAGGCCAGCTTGTTGTATATCACACTAGTGTTGCAGAGCACACGAGGATGACAGAAGTTACAAAAGCCTCTTCACGTACCAAACAGAACTCTTTCTCAAAGGTGTGTTTTCTCGGGATCTGCTATCAAGTAGGGGAGGGAACAGAGAGAGGCTGAATCGAAGAGCCAAGACTGTTAGACCTAAATCCCAAAATTCTGGCTGAAATGTGGTTGAAGATCTCTTTCTTTATTACAAAAGACAGACGTAAATGATAAGGCAAAGTTCTCTAGTGAATAAGATGGAATCTAAAAGCTATGTTTTCATGATGTATTTTGCATCAATAGACCTGTGTTCAGTCTTTGATAATCCCTACGCCTATTATAAAATATTTGCAATACTGCAAACATCAGTCAAAACACCCCTCCTGAGATGACAAAGCACTATTGTGCTTTTTGAAAATTACTTGACAGTTTGCTGAAAAACAACTGTTTCTGGATGCATACAGAAGCAGCGGCAACACATCCCAGGCTTTTGATATCCTTGGACATATTACATACCTAGGAAAAAAACTGCATCAGAAGCAGACTGCAATACAATAAAAAAGCAAGAACCTGGTACTAAAATATGTTAATATAATGATAGTGTGAGTACAAGAGTATATCTTTTTTTCATCCCCAAGACAAAACACAATTTTCCTCAGAATGTTTTACCCAGAAAGGAAGGGAAGGGGGGGAAAATCAATCAATCAACTTACATGTGTACTGCAACCCAAAGAATACAGAACAACTTACCGATAATCAACAAATATATGTTGTTTTCCTTACCTGAGATGCAGGAGAAGACAATAAATCTGATTTTATTTCCTCTAATGTCTGCAGTAAAGAGGCTACGGCTTCATCATTTGATACAGACCAATCATTAACTGTTCTGTTAAACAGAAATACTTTTTCAGTATCAGGTTGATCTGTAGTAATGTTAACACACATTTGATTCATTCTCCCCACTGGACAACCTTTAAGTTTTGAGGCTGTACTTATACACTATTCAGCACAAAAATACTATGAATACACACAGAAATCAGGAAGTTTTGTTCATTTTTAACAGTAGAATTTCTAAATAGTGCCACATAGGATGTATTTAGAAGTCTGTATTTTATATCAGTCTGAAATTCTATCATGCAAATTCAGGCTGCAGCAAAACATCACCAGTATTTTACTCTGCTGCCAAAGAAATAAGAAACTACTGCTACCTGGCCACTCATTCCTGACCCATAGCTTTCCCTGCCACGCTCAGTGGAGTTTCCCATTCTAAACATGCAGATTTGCTGCTTAACCTGTTGTTTGGATTGCTCTCTGATCAGACTGCTGCAGTTGTCAAACTACCAAACAACTCCTTCCAGCAGGGTTTTGGGTTTTGTTTTTTGAGTTGTTCGTTTTAAGCAGGGCCACTTCACAGATCTAGTTCAAACACCGGCACGCAAGCTTCTAATGGGAACGGCTGCAGTGGGATGACACTAACCAGAGCCTGCTGCCACCACAAAACCATGGTTTCACAAAAGGCTGAGTCTTGTAAGCAGATACGCTGCTCACTCCCTTCAGCACAGGGCTCTCAGCCAGGACCCACACAAGTTCAGAAGCAGGATGGAAAGAAAACTACTATTTTATGAACAACTACTCACTTATCTATGGTTTTATATATGAACTCATTCAGGTGCACAGCTACAAAAAGCAACTGCTGTCTTATCTTCTCTAGCTGTTGTTGCTGCTGTTGCAAATGCGATTTTTCAGTTTCTTTTGTTATGGCCTGTTTGGCATTTCGATCTTTGTTTAAGGTACACAACAGTTCTTGCTGATGGTTTGAAGAGGAGAGCTTTCTTTCTCTTTCTTCTAATACTGCTAGTATTTCCTGCAGCTCTTTAATTCTTTGTTCATCCCTCTGGTGTTGCCGTTCCAAGTTTTTCTATTTGAACAGAATAAGTAGTAGTTAATTGCATTTTCTACACACACACACACATATACACATACACCCATATAAGTGGGGTTTGGTTTTGGTTTTTTTATACACACACAGACTGCAAATAAAAGCATCACATCTAACTAGCATATTCATCTCAGGGTTCCTTAACTCACAGACCACTTTTAGGGAAAGGCTTACAGTACTGCCTTCCAGGGCCACCGGGAAGCCATTTAATGACTCTGGAGTGGGCATTTTCTTCATCAACAGATGTGGTGACTGACAAGTCTCCAGAAAGCCTGCAAAGCCTCCCTCCTCCTCTAATGGAAGAGAAGGAGCTGAGAAACAAGAAAGGTGAAACTGATACTGTTCCAAACCATGATTAGGAGCCTAGCTCAAAATAAGAGCAGTGGCATGAAACCTAGTTGGGTTCTGTTATGCATTTAAGTCATGTTCTACTCCATCTGTTACCAACCGGCAGTTCCCAGCATAGGCAAAGATGTAAAGATCAACTGTCATCAATAAATCCAGACACAAACCCCTGAAAACAGCTGTGTTTGAGAAATGCAGGAAAAGAGCTCATCTAATGTGTTTTTCCAAGTGCTTTGTTTAAGGGAAGGAAACATTTCAATTAAAGAACACCATCCACAGAGTTAAATCCCAGTTTGTGGCTATTTCAATGTAAGGCAAGGCTTGCAGCGGCATTCTCACCAGTCTCTCTTGATCTCTCTGCCAGTCCTTCTGTTTCTCTAGCTCTGTTTGTTGCTGCTGTCTTTGCTCTCGCTCTCTCTCCTCTTTCTTGCTTTTATCTTGCTCTTTCATTGTCTTCAAGAGCGACTGCAGTTGTTCCCAGTCAGCTTTCAGCTTCACCTCTCTTTCCTTCTGGGCCTCCAAGGAACGGATTACCTCTTGCTTTTGAGCCTGCAGAGATTCCAGCGTAGCTCGCAATTTGTCACTGACCTCTCTCTCCTTCCGGGTTTCCTCACAGCACATCTGTACTTCAGCCTCGAGCTGCCTTTTGGAACGAATGGCCTTCTGGTGCGTTTTCTCAATAATAGCAGCAAGCTCCACAGTTCGGGACCTCTCTTCTTCCAGCTGGGCTTGGAGCTCTCGAACAAAGGTTTGTTCCAGAAGTGACTCCCTGTGCTGACAAGAAGCATCTTCTTTCACTCTCACGCTCAACTGTTCTGTCAAAATACGTTCATGATTCAAGGAATTCAGGAGCTCCAAGGAATGATTTTTCTCAGCATCCAGATTTCTCTGTAGCTCCAATAGTTTGGCCTGTTCCTGGGACAGCAACGCTTCACAGCGGGAGTGCTCGATCTGAAGTTCCTTGCGGAGGTTATCATTTACCGTCTTCTCATGATCTAAGGATACATCCAGCTGGCGATTCTGCACTAACTGCAACTCCAAGGCAGCCTGCAGCTCCTGTTCAAAAGGGGGAAGCATGTATCAACAGTCCAGCACAAACACTCATTTGTGGGGCTTGCTGGCATTTGGCACTTTTCAACCTCCTGTTTTATCCAGGAAGAAACTCAAGACTAAGCTACAGTAGTTTCAGGTATTAAAAAGTTTAATTTAAAATTACATGTTTAATTTTCTAATTGTTAGTGCCAGAAGCATGCTTGTTAGAAACATGACACCAAGTAACAAAACCAAAGATTGTAATGTTAAAATATCTTTTGGCACATTCTTTTTTCTTCAGTTAGTGAGACCCTCATTAGGAAATCACTATTCTTTACATCACTCAATCTCATTAACAGGTGACATCTGAAGCAGAAATAAGCCACGCTGATTTTAAAAGAACCAAAATTCTAAGCAGTAAGAGTAGATGTAAAACCTCTGGACTTTGCAGCCCATCTGTTTAAGGCCCACAGTACAGACCGATGAAAATAATTCATCCCTAGGTCCATTTTGGGAGCCAGCCTTTCTTCAGAAGGACGGGGAGCAACTGAACGGGCAGTCCCAGGCTGTTTGCAGTCAGAGCTAGCATTGCTGTCCTCCTAGCAGGGGGGTCTGCCCTACCTCCTCAGCCAGCACCACCTGTCCTCCGATCTGGTAGAAAGCCAGGTCAGATGCTATGTGGCATCAGCCTTCCCTAGTAGGGCTTCAAGGGATGTTTTAGGAATGCAAGACTGCAGCCATGTGAACTGTGAATAGTTTAATATGTTGCACAACTACGGCTGGGGTAATGCACTTTTCTCTTTGGCTAAAATGGTCCCTCCCTTCCCTGCACAAGCAGTCTTTCCAAAAAACAGAGGATGTTAGCACCATGTCCTACGGTGCAAGTAGTAACAAAAATCCCAACAAAAACCACCCACAACCCTAAACACCTACCAGAAAGATGATGTAGAGACCAAACTACAAGGAAATAGTCAGAATTGTGTTTCCTTACTTAGGGCATTTAACTAGGAGCATCTGGAAGTTATCTGCTGAGTTTGGTTTTGGTTTTTAAGTTAAAAAAAGGTTTATGTTAAATCTTCCTTTTCCAGTCACTGTAGGCTTTTTACAAGAACTGAGTCATTGCTATCACAGTATAAGAGAGAAAGCTGTTCATTTACTTTCTATGCAATTTAGAATAAAGGGAACAAAAAGACTTTGGTTAACCTCCAAAAATACATGTTATATTGGAAAGGCTCCAGTTACTTTCTGCCAAGCATATGTATCACTGGGTGGTTTTCTTTATAATCTCAGTTGATTACACACATCACATCCTCATAGCACATTTGCTCTGGAATAAAGGGTGCAGTTAGACAATTGTACAATCTGGCTCTTCCTACACAGCAAGGGGCAGTACAAAATGGTGATAATGTGCAATGTGAAAGCATAAGGCTGCAAAAACACTAAGACACAGGGAGGGTGGGGGATACAACTTCTGCTTATTTCTGCATGTGCAATTAAGAAGGGTAACTGAAAGCTTTAATTCTGTGAAAGCAAAATAAATGCTATGCACATTCAGTAGAAGTTTGGGCAGGGTTTGAACAGTTATTAAACAAAAAAAAATTGGACATGAAAAAGACTGCAAAAATAACTTGTTAGTTAACTTATTAGTTAGTTAGTAATGCACCAAGGAGGTGGACTGAAGCATAGAGATGTATGGCATTACCTCCAAGGCCTTTGTCTTTTCATCTTCTTCTTTCTTATGCTGAAGCTGTTGTTCCTCAAACAAACCTCGTAGCTCCGTTTCCTTCAGATGTTCAGTCTGCAAGTCTTCAAGTGCAGCTGTCAAATCCTTTTCTTTTTTTCCCAATTCAAAACTGCAAAGTTCAAAATGACACTTCTATCTATGTTCAGAACAGAACATCCTTCACCAGCAATGCAAGCAAGACATTTTGAATTACTTGTTATGAGTTGGTCTATTGATTTTTTTCTTTAAGATGGCCTCTACTCTTTCTAAAGCGGGTGTGTTTTCAAGTCACAGCTATTCAGCATCTGAAAACATTTACCTCCCTGCAAGCAAAGCTAGAATTGCTCTATTTAGTAACAATTAAGAGATAGGGAGAAGTTACCTATCCTGGCAGAGCAAAATTGTTGTCCTGTGAGAAGAAAGAAAAGCACTGGTATACACTAGCAATCTGGGGTGGGTGGGGCAGAATCATACACAAGATGACAGGCAAACAGAAGTACCAACCAAAAGACTAAGACAAAAGCTGCAGGAGTCAGGTACATCAGGGATACAGGGATCTAGTCTGTTCACTTTTAATAACTTTTAATACACCCATACAACACGCACTTGTTTCCGCAACCTTCTCAATCAAGGCTACAGAAAAGGTAAACATACATATTTGAATTGAAGAATAAATAAATTTAAGCGGTTAGTAAAAAAGAAACAAAACAACAACAAAAAAAACCAAAAACAAAACATCCAAGAAAAGTGAGAGGTTAGTTTTCCTTCCTGTGTTTCCAAGTGCTAAACCCTTCGTGGATCCAGTGAGTATAAAGCTCTTTCAGACCTATTGATATATACAATAAATGAATACATCTCCTTCTCACCGTAACTGCTTTATTTCCCTCTGAAGCTCTTCTAGGGATTTCTGCAGCCTTTCATTTTCTTGCTTACTTTCATAAAGCTCCAATTTCAGGGCTGCTTTTTCTTGATTCAAGAGATCACATGTTTCAGAGGCTCTCTTCTGCTCCTCAGACAGCGTGCTGTGCAAGTCACTTACAATAGATTTTTCCTGCTGAAGCTTATATTCTAGTAATTCAACTAGGATAAAAAAACATTAACAGTTATTTGTATTACAGAGAATTGGACAGCATGTTATCACTTACACTGGTTCAAATTAGGGGAAAAAAAAATCAGCTCTGTTAAAGTGTTCTTGTCTGGAGAATTCATTTCTTTTCAAACATGAGATGAATCAGCAGAGAGATGCAGATACATGCTACAGCTCTGCTGCTAGTGGACCAGGCAAAGCAAGAAGAACATGAAAGCTACGTGAGACTATGAGAGCTACTGTGATATACTTTAAGTAACATGTTACTAATGGATTCTAAACCTCCTCGAGAAAACCCATCCATTTAATAGCAAACATACATAAAATGCATTTCCTGAAAACCAACAAGGGTATTTTACTGTCCTTGATGGGTTTTCTACACATATATACTACTTAACAAAGAGTCTCCCTTCAGTTCTTTGCTTTGGAGTTTTTTTAAAGCTTCTCTTTGCTTTTCACAGAATTTTCTTAACTACTGATATTAGAATGAAGAACTCCTTCCTCTGCTAAAATTGTAGGAAACCTGAGCGCATTAGTAAAACTGAAGAATTGTACAGCATCTGCTTCTTTGCAAAACAATCTTTTTTTGCCTTTTATCTTCTAGGCAAAAGAGGAAAGAACTGACACAGAGGACCAGATAACAAGAACTTGGCAGTTAATACCTTTTCTTCGAAGGTGATGTTCTTGTTTGCTCCCATGATCTTCTGCATTGGTAAGGGTTTCCTGTAACTGCTGTAGCTTCTCCTGGTTCTGAAGATGTGTCATGCGTAGCTGAGCCCGGAGGTCCTGTATTTCAGAAAGCAAGCTATTCCGGTCTGAGGAGAAAAGGTGCTCTACAACCAGCTGCCTCTGTTCCTCCTGAAAATGAACCAAGTCCTATTAAATCTACAAGGCTATTCTCATATTTTCTACAAAGATATACCCTAGAGAAACCCTTGCAATACAAGTTTTATATGAGACTCTTCAAATGACTAAGTTCACGCTTCATATCAATGCAAAATGTTAATATTAAGTAACAAAGAAAACCGCCACTTCACTAGCTTCCAAATAGAATAATAGTTATGAATAATAGTTTATACATAACAGTTACTATAAACCATCTGGTCGGAACCTAAAACCTCAATATTATCAGTAAAAAATCCCAGATTCAGAGTTAGCTCAATATATACCCTTTGCAAGAGAGGCCTGTAAAGTTCTAGATAAAAAGGGAAGGAGGGGAAGAATTCTATAAATTATCTCCTTTTCACTGTCACTACCTTTCTGGATGCCAGCTAAAATAATCACTAGGCTTTGTAACACAATATACAAAGTTTGAGAAAAATGGTACCAAAACAGACTATAAAAGCCTACTGATCCCACACAATCTGGATTAATGCTCAAGATAATATTTAACAATGGAAGTAACAAAACTGTAAAAACCTTATAAAAAAAAAATCAGGGAATAAAAGAAGTGATTTATAAGCATGACATTAAAATGTTTTCTTACTTGTTTCATGATATACTCCAATTTTTCCACTAATGAACCTTCATCACCAGACCCAGGACTGGAGAAGTGAGACTTCAAGTCAATTTGCAACATGTTTCTCTCCTTCTCAAACACGCTCTGTACTGCTTGCAGAAGCTCTCCTCTCCAGTCAGCAGCAATATCTGAGAATTCCTGTTAAAAATAATTATTTTGTTTAAATGGCATCTCCCTCAATCTCTAACCCATTGTCTTTCATATCATTACTGTGTAAGAGTATACCTATCTGTTAATTTAAGCAGACCAAAGGTGTTTAAAACCAGGCCTGTTCAAATCATGGAAAGAGTCCCTTACTCCTCATACATACATATATATACACACACAAACTACATAACCATATATATTTCTATATATATAAAAAACTGTCACCTTGCTTGAAAGGATATTTTTATTGTCATACCTTGTCTCCTCTATCTGTCACCTTACTAAGGTGATCTTTCAGCGACTGTATGGCATCCAGCAGGGCTAAGCCCTCCTTCTGCCATTCCTCCATTGCCACTCTGGTCTGAGGAACATTTTTCAGCTCCCTAAAACCAAAGGGATGTTCTGACAAAGCCAATATTTTGCGGCTCTCCTCATACACCATCTTCAGCACAGTCTGAGAAGGAAAAAAAAAAAAGATAATGCATAATATTAGGAAACAGGAACCAGCATCTTGACAGTGTACGAGTAGGATGGGATAGCACTAGGCAACAAAAATAGGAAGGCTGTCCCAGGCTGTGATAACAAACAAAGGCACACAGGTCTGCCCTGCTAATTGGTATGCTTAATAAACTAGGAATACACATATACACACACACATAGAGAGCGAGCCAACAGTTACCAGAGAATTTTTATCTCTTAACAATTGAGGTCAATATTTAAGAATATTGGCCACTGTATTCACGATGTTAAAGTACAAATGGCAGCCTCAGCCAGCACATTTTATTGCTGTGTACAGCAACATGCTACTATGCAATTAAGCCAAAGGACTATACTTTATCTTTGTGGTTTCTGAACTATTTAGCTAACTTTCCCGGGAATAAATCAAATTCTGCGAAGTCTGAAGCCATGTTACTAAACCCCAGTGATGCCAGAAAACTGAATTACGTATTTAGACAACCTTGGCTTAATTTAGCAGATACATACAAATAACATCTCCCAGAATAATCAGTCTTCATAATTTACACAGTGGAAATCGTTTCCTCTGACATTGTCAGGCAAAATAATCTCTTTTAAATAAATTCCCTGTTCACAAACTATTACATCATGCACAGATGTTTCCTGGTCTCTTTTCAAGGAAGGTCACTGGAGAATTAAGTCCTTTTCTACATACATCTCATCAGAAATATCCCAGCCTCAGTGTGGAGCTGTTCCTCACTGCTACTCACTTTAACAACAATACAGAGTGCTTTAACTCTTGATATTCTTTCTTTGCACTTGTTTGAATGAGTTAACTTTTGAACCAACTTGAGTTGCTTTTCTGTCACTGGAATCCAAATACCAAAAGACAAAAACCTTTAGTAAACGTTAACAACAGAAGCGCAGTAAAGTGTTCAAACTAAGCATGCAGCACTGGAATATGCACTCAGATCTTATAGCCAGTAAAGTCTAGACTGATGATCCACAAAAGAAACTAAATTAAAAAATTCTCCGTTTCTTAGAGAATTACTGACTTTTTAGATACGGAACCATAGAATGGTTTGGTGTGGAAGGGTCCTTTATAAAGATCATCTAGTCCAACACTCCTGCCACAGGCATGGGGACATCTTTCATTAGATCAGGTTGCTCAAAGCCTCATCCAACCTACTTTTGAACACTTCCAGGGGTGGGGTCCAGGAGGTTCAGGGACTTAGGATGTGAGAAGAGATTGCCAGTGAAAACTTGACAAAAAAGTTGTTGAGTACCTCAGCTTTGTTGGTTGTCCCTAGTTCCCCTGTCTTATTTACCATGTGTCTGTGTGCGCACACACATTTTCGTTTTCTGTCCAAGGTACTTGTAGAAGCCCTTATTATTATTCCTCCCCACATTCCTCGTCAAATTCCCCTTCAACTGTGCCTTAGCTTTCCTGATCCCACCCCTACACATCCAGGCAGTGTTCCTATGTTCTTCCCAGGTTACATATCCCTGGTTCCGCTGCCTGTGCATTTCCTTCTTACCCTGTAGTTTGACCAGGGGATCCTTACTCGGCCATGTTTGTCTCCTGCCTTCCTTGCCTGATTTCTTACACATGGCAATCAAAAACTCTGGCACTCTAAGAAAGGTATCCTTAAACAGCTGCCAGCTCTGTTCTGTTCCTTTATCCCTGAGGGCAGTTTCCCAGGGAATCCCATTCATAAATTCCTTAAAGCTTGCTCTCCTAAAATTCAGGGTCCTGACTCTGTTTTTCAAAGACAGATCTGTACAATCAATCCCCACTGACTCCTATTTTTTTTTAACATAGAAACCCTGCTGCCTCTCCTTCCTTGCCTGTTTTTTCTGAACAGTTTGTAGCCATTAATTGCATCACTCCAATCATGTGATTTATCCCATTAAGTTTCAGTGACAGCAATTAGATCATGGCTTTCTAGCTGCACAGTGACTTCCAACTCCTCCTGTTTGTTACCCATGCTGCATGCATTGGTATAGAGGCACTTCGCTTGGGCTGTTAGCTGTGTCACCTTTTTGGTGGAACAAGCCCCAGTTCCTTTGACACATGTCATAGGTGTTTGTGGGTTCCTAATATATCAGCAGCCCCTGACTCTTTGTTGCTTAAAACTCCATCCCCCTCTCTTGCTAAGTCCAATTTCAAGCTCTCCTTACAGGTTTGGCTAAGCTTACCTTACAGGTTTGGCTAAGCTTATTGGTGAAGGTGCTCTTGTCCCACTTGGCCAGATGAATTCCATCAGCTCCAACAGACCTGGCTTCTCAAAAGGTAGACCCATGATCATAGAAACCAAAACCTTGAGTATAGCACCAGCTACACAGCCAGGCATTCACCTGTTCGTGTCCCCTACCCTGAACCCCTTCCTCTGACTGGGAGCATAAAGGAGAATACCACCTGTGCTCTCAATCCTTTTAACATTGATCTGAGGGACATATAGTCACTTTTGATGGTTCCAAGTTGCCTTGTTACAGTATTGTTAGACCCTACATGGAACAGTAGGAGAGGAAGATAATCTGTAGGGTTCACCAGGCTTGGCAGCCTCCCAGTGACGCCACGAATACAAGCTCCTGGTAGGTAACAGACTTCTCTAGAGAAATTGTCTGGACAGCAAATGGGTGCTTCAGTGCCTCTCAATAAGGAATCTCCAATTACTAATACTTTACATGCTTTTCTGGTAGCACTGGTTCTAATGTGAGTGGGTGGTTGCATCAACTTTGCATGGTTGGCTTTTCCTGGACCATGTCAGTTACTCAATGTGCTCTTCATTCTCCAACCCCAGAGCATCATGTCTGTTATGAAAGAGCACTTCAGAGGATGGATGAAGGTTCTTCCTTATGCCTTGAGCAGAGCTAAAGGTCCAGTCTCCTTCATCTTGCAAGTTACTTGTGTCGGTCAAGTTGACTTTGAATTCAGGCTTGAATTCCCCTTGCACAGCTTTATTCATTGCCCAGATCTTCCTCCATTTTGCTGAGAAAGCTGAAAGAATCTGCTAAATGTTTTAGGCAGCAGCATTCACTTTCTAGGAAGTGTATTTCTTCTAATTCCTTATTACTCAGGGACTCCCTGTAGCCTACTGCATTGACCCATGTACTTCTCACCAGCCTCATAGATGAGATGATTTGGAGCACTGAATTTCTCCCTTTCACCAGCTGGTATTCCTGGAATGGCTGAGAGCCTCTTCAGCTGCAGCACCAAATCAGAGTCCCAGAGACACACTTTCTTAAACTTGCCTTACTGACTAGAGTAAGCAATCACTCCTCAGTCTTACATTCTTCCTTCGTGCTCCTTGAACTGACTTTGAAAGATCCCTCCACACCTTGCAGTGGTGTTTCCATAGCTCTCCATCATATCAGAATGACAAGACTAGGCAGGGGAGTATGATGTCAGCTAGCTGTGTTTACTTACAAAACAGCGTTCTGTAAAGCCTCCAAGACAAACCTATAAATCAGATCAATTAGCTCTTGTACTGCCACACTCTGGAACATCACTGGTGCTGTCCTAGCAAAACTTTTTTAGTTCTAGCAAGTACAAGCAAGACAAATGTCAGTGAATCTGTTGCATGAGAGATGCAAAAATGACTCAAGAACCATAATCAACCTGAAGTTTACACCATTACAGAACTGTTAAGGTAGCAGCTAACACTATTTCATATTAGCATTTCATTTTTGCTGTTTCAGTTTTAATTTGCTGGTATGCTTATATTAATCATCTATTACCTTCAGCTGTGGTGAAAGTATTTCTTTGTCTCTCATTGATTCCATAGTATCTGGAAACATTCCACGATACCGCAGATACGCCATGAAACTAGCATCTAGGTGGTCTGATGTTTCTAGTTCCTGCTTTAGTTTCGCTGCCAAATTTGAGGTGTTATCTGAAGAAAGAGACAGCCCCCCACCACACAAGTGTTACAAAGATGAAAAGAACTTGAAATCAACATATCCACTTACAAAATAACCATGATTTCTTCTGCTAGTATGAATGCAAGGTCAGCTGAAGTTAGCTGGCTGAGATCTCAACTATCTTAAGTAAAAGGGTTGTAAGTTGCCTTTAACACCAGACAAAGTATGGTAGTTAAGTCAGGACTCATTAAAACCCCATTAAAATCCCATGCCTCCTTTTCAGTATGTAAAGATGAAAAGGTAAAAGCAGACTTCCACTAGCACAAATATACAAATCTTCCCAAACAGAGAACCACCTGACAAAGACATAGATTTCAAATAAAAGACCCACAGTAAAAGAAAATGGGAGAAAGAGGAAACATTATAATATTTTTATATGGAACTTAACAAAAGGTGAAAGGAATCTACAAATGAAAGTTAAACTTACTGCTGCCATATCCATCGCTCATCACATCTATGACAGATGCTGTTGATCTTACATCATCTTGTAAATCAGAAGGGGTTAAAGTTAGATTATCAGCATCTCTCATCTGCTTGGAAATAAATTTTTCACATTAATTTAGTTTTCTGAATCCAGCTGTAGTTTTCTGCATTTATAACAACTTTGTTACTAGTGCAGATTTCAGCAAATGCCTATTTGATTGTAGTGTTAGAGGTGGCAAATACCATAATGAATGAAACCTCAGTGCTCTTTGGAAGCCATGCCATCTCATTTTTTTTTCTCCCTTTCAGTAGTCTCAAGAGATAGACATGTACTTATAATGAATTTCCCTTCAAAAGAAAGGCACAAAAATATACAACTGAAGAAATTATACAGACACAATATATAAAATATTTCCATTAAAAAGAAAAACCTCTATTCTCCGTTTTGAAAGTCTCTTCTAACAGCCAATGACATATATCTCTAAGTGGAGAACTGTTACAGTAAATTGAGTACTGTGGTAGCAAAAAAGTTTTACGCGTTTTAGCTCAATTACTTGCACGTGAAATATTATGACAATTTTATCAGTTATTTCTATGTAGCATCACTGCGAAAGTACCAGGACTTGAAGAGTCCTCTCACCAAATCTTCTGAGAGCACAAGGGCAATATCTGTATTTTTACTGACACCACATCAGCAGCATATAGACGTGCAGGACACAAAGCTTGTCGTAAGCAGCTTATAGATCAATTTTAGGATTTGGAAGACTCTTCAGTTATTAAAAGCAGTGGTAAGCAGTTTTAATACAGGCCAAAATGTGCTCCACTACCTGACAGTAAGAGATGAGCTAACATCCAGAATATTACTGTACCAACCGCTCTCAGCGTGTAAGTTTCTACTACTTAGAGACACTGGCCCAACAGTGATCTGAGGGGCACAGAGCTGAGCAGTCTTGTTTAATTAGAATTAAATCAGACATGAAATATTACTTACCAAAATCCTCTTCTCCATATCTTGGTCATCATCAACAGAGTAGGTACTTTCAGAGAGCTCTGGAGGTTTTTTAACTACTCTGACTGCTGCTTCCTCACTGCCACTTTCATACAGGTTAGAACAGCCCAGCTGTACAGAATTATCTTCTTGCATGGATGACCTGGTCTGCATCATTTCGAAATCTGTGCTTTCAACTTCCGAAAAGGGTGTCAGATGCAGCACTGGTTGAAGTTCCACGCTTATATCTTGCTTTCTCACAATCTCAGGTGAGCCCCACGTATCTGCCATCAAATTCTGGAAGTCTTTCAAAGTGTCCTTGCCTATGTTCAAATTGTGTTTTGGAGACTCAGGAGTTTGATGAATTTCCAACATTTGCTGGCAACGCTTTTTTAAATCTTGCTCCTCTTCAGAGCTGTTGATCACATCCAATTCCTGAGTCAAGATATTTTCTTGTGATTGCTTAACCTGAGGTTTTGGATTTATATTGTGAGTCATCAATTCAAACATAACTTCATCTTTTTCCTACGATGAAATAACACATATTGTTTAATGGAATTTAAATATGATTTTACAAACTGGAAAATATGCATTTGAAAAGACAGTCTCAAATTTAGTAGTCTTATCTGTTATAATTCCCAGGTTTTATGTAAAAATGATCCGACACTTTAGTACATTCTATATGCCAGCTAACCGTGCTTTTTAAACAAGCATATCATCAATAGCAAAAACAAAATCAAAATTCTTACAATAAGGAAATGTATTTCTGCAGAGCTGAGTTTTGTATCCATCAGGAAAAAAGGGTATTCCTTGTAGCTCTGTAGATAATCTTCCCACTTTCAAATAAATACAAATCAAAACCTATTGCTTTCCTAACTGGACAAATTTGAACTATCTTAAGTGTTAATTCCTGACCCAGGGCACCAGGAAAAAGTGGTTAAGAAGTCTAGAGATGGTTCCTGTGCCTGCCATTTCAATGCAGGAGACACTGTCAACTGTCTGCTTCTGGTCACTGCAGGGAAGAGCAACATGGATTCATGTTTCCCATCATGTAAGACGCACAGCAGCCATACATACCAACACGCTATATTCCAAATATTGGTAAGGCCATACTTGTACCTTTTAGCACCCTGTACAGGGGTACTCTACCAATTTATTTTTTATTTTTCAAAGCATCAAACAAACTTAGGCCTCTGCTGATCAGCAACACTACAGATCATTTCCCAAACTCTTGACTCCATAAAAACAGACACACTAGGTCAGACCAAAATCTTTCTAACCAACCACCATCTCCACCAGAGGCCGACAGGGAGACGCAGCTAGCATGGACACTACAGGTGCCCGTCTTTCTCAGTTCTTGTGATCCTTGCACACAACTAGCTATTTTCCAGCCTTGAGGGCTTGGGTATCTGAACAGCCACAGAACCTTTCCAGCATCTTTCCCATAGCGTGAGGGCATGGTCACTGACCAGGCCAAGGCTACATTTCCACCTTCAAACTGCACAGACATCTGAATAGTGTCAACACTGTGCCATGGAGTATGCAGATACATCTCTGCTTGCCTTGCTACAAGGGCTCCCATTTATATAGAATGGCTGACTAGAGAGCTTTCTTCTCTTCCCAAGGCCTCTTGAAGTTCTTCTTCTTCTGTCACCTTAATTCTCTTTTCAAAAAAGCAGGTGTGTCACAGACACCATGGGAAGGCTGCTGTTGCAGAAGTCCCACTGCTTCCTCCAGAAGTCAAGTCAAATCTTCTTCCTGTCTTTCAGCCTCTAAACCCGTTACTTACTCCATCTGGAAGATGACATCCAAATGGAACATCTCGGAACTGCATCATGAAAATGCCTTTAACTTCATCCTTAGAACCTCGGGGACCCACTGCGGTAGGGCTTGCCATCACTTGCCATCAGTAATAATGGTGGGTTTTCATTAGGCTTTTGTCTGTTATCTTTAAGCTACACTAATGTATTTAGGAAGTATCTCATTTAAATTATACTTGAATGCCATCTCTCCTTATTTAAAGAAATAATAGGATAATTACTATGATAAATGACTTATGTTTATTTTTTAAGTCAAAATGAAGAGTGTAACTACTCAAAACATGATCGTTACTGGTCTTCCTAGGCATCTACCTCTAGCCACTGCTGGAGGAACTACAGAGACAGAGAGACCCTGCAGCTGACCCACCACAGCTGTTTTTAGGCCACATTATTCACCTTCACCCTTTCTTACAGCACTGAAAAGGATAAAATAGAGGGCTTCACATGACACACAGAATTGGATTATTTTAAAAAACAATACCATTAAAAAAAACAAATCACATACCAGTTTATCAACAGGGGAAGCCAGTACTGCAAATGACTGATTAGTATTTGCTTCCAGTTCTTCCAATTCCTCCATTCCTTTAAGGTCTACGCCTTTTCTTTTTCTCTGGCAGGACATCTTGAGAAGGTTAGTCTCTTCATGATCACATTGCTCCTCTGACTTGTACAACTCCAACTGTGAAATAAGTTCACCTCTTTCCAACCGTAAGGCTTCAAGCTCTTTCACATATGCCTCGATTTGATTTTTCAGTTTTTCAGTGCTACCTTGCAGTTCATTGATTTCTCTCTGATAACCTACTTCTTTCTGATTCAGTGCTTGCACCTGGAAATCGAGTCTAGAAACTTCTAGTCGAAGATTATAAACATCTTGAGCCTGACTTGCATCTCTCTTTTCCAACTCAGTTTGAAGATCTGCTGCCTTTTTTGTTAAGTACTTCAATTCAGTTGTGTCAGCTTCTCTTTGATCTGCCATTGTCTTCATTTGCATATCTTTCTCTAGAATATTTGCTTCCCTTTCTCTCACAGTATCTTCAAGTTCTTGAATGCGGGAAGAAGTCGCCCTTGCTTCAACTTCTCTCTGAGCAAAATGAGTTTGGAAAAGACTGTGGTCTTCCTGAAGTGCATTGTACTGTATTCTCAGAGAGGTTAGCTCTGCAACGTGCTGCTCTGATGACTCTCGTAGGTTTTGGCATTTTTTCTCCAAAATTTCCACTTCCATTTTAAACTGCAATTCCTTCTCTTCCAGTTGCTGCTGCAGAGCTTCTCTAGCAGCTGAGACAAGCTCTACTTCCTCTTGAAGTTCTCGCACTTCGGAGAGTAGCAATGCATTTCTTCTGCTTAGATCAGTATCACCCTGACAATCTACCAGTCCCTTCTTCAACTCATTCTGAAGGTTTTCCACTGCCTTTCCCAATGCAGGTTGATAGAGATCATCTTGGTTGTCACTAACTTCATGACATACTGGTCCAAACTGTGCCAGCTCTTTCTGAAGCTTCTCAATTACTCCATGGAGTTGCTCAACCTCTTCATCTCTGTCCTTACGCAGCCTTTCCTGGTCACCACGAAGGTGCTCAACAAGTGATCGGAGCTCTTCAATTTCAGACTTTTGGTCTTCCACAATCTGAGCAAAAGAATAAGGTCTGAATATTACTGCATGTAGGCACAATTACTGTTGCACATAGAGTTTAAATACCATTCTTCCTCTGAATCAGGCAAGCATTAAATCACATGTTTAACAGCAAGAAGAACAGCATACTACAGCTGGCAGCTACTCAGAACACTCTCTATTTTCCTAATAGAATGGTCAAATAGATTTCATTTACAATAACATTCTGTATACCTTGCTTCCCCCCAAAATCAAGCAATGAACATATAGTAAATACTCTTACTTTATTCTCCTGAATATTCTCTAGCTCCTGCTGGAGTCTCTTCATCTGCTCATTCAAATGATCAATTTCTTGATTCTTTTCTTTAAGCAGTGCTTGTGGGAATGACAAAGCTGAGGGATCACTAATACTCAGGTCCTGATTTTGCTTCACTTTAAGTTTTTTTAGATCCTCCTGATCAGAAAAAAACAGCACTCTCATTAGAAAGGACTTACTTTCTCTCCCAACCTTATGGCAGGACAGAACTAAGGGCTTGAAACATTCTCCTCCTTACTGTAATGTTAAAGAACTCAAGAACACAACTACAGCTACTTTGCTTGGGTTTGTACCACCGGATTAGATTGACACAATATTTCTCAACTTTCAAGGTAAGAGATGAACACACTAGTTGCCAGACTGACAACCAACCAGTTTTCTAACTTGCAATATTTGCTATGGCTGTAGGGGTCAGGAATGCACACAAAACCATGTGCTGTTTACTGAATGACAACACTGTAGTTCATTATCTGCCAGGGCCAGAAAAAAGCTAAGCTTTTTATTTAAATCAAATGACTGTAGAAGATAATGCCATAAGCATGAATCTAGAGTATAGGGGCAGTTCTGTTCCACAATGTCCAGCATTAGCCTTGTCAAGGGAATATTGCATTACTGTTACGAGAGAAATAAACTAAGTATCTGTTTATAAAGTCAGGAGATGAAGACCACAACACTCAAGAAAGGAGGTCTCTGAAGTTTTAGCTGGTGCGCACTAACACTAAGAAAACCTACCTTCAAGTGTGCGTTCTCTAACTGAAGCTGGCTGATGCTGGAAGCGCTAAGGTTTTTTTGCATCTCTAACTGCAAGTTCAGCTGCAATATCTCCTCGTTTTTACTGATCAAATTATCTTTATATTGTTCTAGTTGGTCTAACAAGCTTGCAATCTAAAAAAAGAAAACGCATAGTTGTTTCAATTAAGTCCTCTTATTTAAGCAGAAAAGATAAAACTTCATTCATCAGCTTATTTACTGAGAACAAGTAACTTCAGCAAATTCTGTGATTGAAACTCTAATCAATTTGCATTAATGAAATACTTGAGACATAAAAAGAGAGTGAAAAACTAGTGTTCCAGCTCCTCAGCTGCAAAATCGAAGTATTGCAAAGGTGGTTTTCCATGTTGTGTTAAAAAAAAAAATAAAAATCTAACTGCTCATAAAAGATATGTTAATCTGTGTTCTGAACAATCAAGGCTTGACTGATGTCTCCTATTGTTATGTCAAATTACATGTTAGCATTTGATGTCTAATGTAATCACAAGCAGTTAACATAATTACCATTCTCTTCCTCCTAGAATACAGAAATTAGCCCTGAAGTCCGAATCCCAGTAACACAGCAATCAAAAATAGTTTCGGAGCATTGACTCCTTCAACCTGTGAAACTCAATAACTACACATTTCTCTGCTTGTAGCTGTTTGAAAGCTTGAGAGCAAAGAGCTATTTGGAAACACTGTGATCTTGCCACCCACAGGTTTTATCGTCTCTTGCCTTAATGAGGTGTAGGGGTTTTGAGAACAAAAAAGGCTTAGTGGCTCCTAAAGTCAGCCTTCATAAGAGACATGGAAGTTCCATCTGTAAGAAATTAGTTTTCATTATCTTACTGCTCTTAAAACAATTAACTGGAGGATCACCCACATTTTTCTTGCTTGCACATCCTGAACTGAACTGTATGTTTATGTATTACAGATACTATAATAATTATGTAATATTAATCAACATACAGCAGGGAGGGTGGTGGTGGTGTATCTGTGCATGTAAATCAAATGTTCTAAATGTGACCAGTTACACTGTGTTTCAGCTTAACTTGGCACAAAAACTCACAGCCAACATTCTCTGGCTCACAAAATAGGAAAGGTCAGCTGACACCATTATGGGTAATTGTCCCTTCTATTCTTAACGGAATTAGCACTAGCTCTCAAAGTCAAACAAAACTCTATCTACCTTCCATTTCACTTCAGCTTTGGAAGGCAAGGGAAATCAGTTTACAACAGATACTGATCAACCAGTTTCAAAGTTGATGTGAATCATCACAAGACAGTTTCCAGCAGGAGGGAAGAGGGACAGACAGGGGGATAACAAAACAGAACAAAGGAAGAAAATGGAATGTTAGTTAACACAAAAGCACAGAGAATACTGGGTAAGAAGGCACATTTCCTACAACATTAGTTACTGGGGTTTTGAATGGCTTAAATTCCCAGCTACAAATTTGCACAAAATGTTTCTGCAATTAAGTGAGTGACTCCACAGTCTACAGAACCCCACCAAAACTCTTACCTCTCTCTCTTTCATCTGAAGTTCTTCTTGCTCTGCCTGCAACTGTTCCTTCAGCACTGGGGCAGAACTGCCATCTGCCGGTACTCTGTGCCTTGCTTCATCCAATTTAGACTGTAGGGCAGAGATCTGAATCAGGTTATTGTACTGTTGCTGTTGCAATGCCTCTTTATCCTGTAAAATATTTTTGGTTTGTATGTCAGAATTAATTGTCATCAATATACCAATCTGACCAGAACAATCCTGCCATAATCCTTCATCATCATGATGTTTAATATTCATTATCTTCTCAGGAACTTCCAGAGAAGCAAAAGAGCAGCTCTGATCCATGCAAACATGACAACTGTCAAAAAGCAGTCTCTATAGTAAGCAGGCTTATAGTTTGTAAAACCAAAGTTCGTTTTAAAGTGTGGCTGTGATACCTGTCATTAATACAACAATTAACTCACCACAAGGTGCCAAAGATAGTCTCAAAAAACACTAACACAGTCACTCATATCCCCCATGAAGACACTGTCTGCATAATGCCACTCCCATTTAAATAAGTATTTTAAAATTACTTGTTTTAATTCAGTTTCCACTTTCTTCATTTTTTGCAGCTGTTGTTCCAAGCAGTGTACAGTCTTTGAGGCTTCAGTACTGCTGTGCTCCAGTTCTCGTATCCGTGCCACCAGTTTTTCTATCTCTTTATCACGAGCTGTTATTTCTTGGTGGTTTTGCTCCTTTTCTAATAACAGCTTATTGTAATCATCCATCTTCTCTTTTATTTCTGCTTGCAAAGATTCTACCTGTACAGAAGTCACATTATACTGATATTCAGGCAATATAATAAACTTCCAATTGGAAGCAAGAGTAATTTCATGGCAAAGCAGGTAGAGTTTTACTATGGACTAAACTAGCACTAAAATCCCAGATGAAAGTAAAACTAAATGTGGACAGAAAGGATGAAAAAGTAACTTTCTGAAATCTTGTTTTTCACATGCAGCAGCTCTTAAATACACATTTGATTACACT
Organism: Ibycter americanus; assembly: GCA_035590275.1. Taxonomy (NCBI): domain Eukaryota; kingdom Metazoa; phylum Chordata; class Aves; order Falconiformes; family Falconidae; genus Ibycter; species Ibycter americanus. Next base: position 5,464,190 of record JAVJGI010000064.1, read on the forward strand.
CAATATTTGCAGTATTCTCGCTAATAAGTATTGGATGCAGGCACACTCGCAAGGCCCAGCGGTCATCAAAAGGGACCTTGTCATGTGTAAGGGTTTTGGGTTGGTTGGTTGGTTTGTTTAAGATTGTGTAATCTTGGGATTTTTTTAAATTATTGCTAATAGCATTAGAGGTATTTCTGTAACCTCAGAACCCTCTTTATTACTTCAAGGAATTTCAGTTTAAAGGAAGATACTAAGACTTAAATGATAAATATGCAACATAACATACTAAATGTCTGCAAATCGGGGATTCGCAGCAGTCAACATAGAACGGGTACTTGTTTTCCAAACATCGCTTAAATATGAAAAGGATAACAATTCTGCATTTGAGCTCGCTCAGATCCAATCAGGCACAGAGCTGCAGGAAAATGGTCACTCATTCATCCCAGTAATTAAAGTGAAAGCAAGGCTAGGCGCTTTGGTGGGTAACTCAGGCAGGAGAGAACCGAGTGTGACAGACTGACTACATCAGAAGGCATAAAGTCGTTAAGCACACTGAAAGCAAGCTCAGATAGGAAAGCAATTGGAACCTTTCTAAAGAAGAAATAATTTGGTCAATACCAACGAGCAAAGAAGATGAGATTATACAAAATAAATGCTCTGCTCACCAATAAGTGTCTGAATTTATGCAAATTCCACTTCAATATTATAAAATAAAATCTTTGTATTAATATAGTACTTTGCATCTTCAAAGTATTGTACAGCTATTACTAAATCAGAAAACCACTGTCTAGTAAAATACAGAAGAATAGAGTTAATTTGGTCAAATTAATAAGCATGGAGAGTGTCACAGACTAGTTAAGAATATCAAAATTGATTAACATTACATTTTCAGTGGCTTACAGGCACATATACATTTCCTTAATTCGGTACATACCTTATTCCCTTCTTATCTCATCAGCAATTAATTAACTGTTAAGCATAACACAGGCCTTACAGTAAAGCCTTTTGGTATAGAAAAATCTTGTAGAAGTCTAACACTTTCTAATGCTATAAAATTTTGGCATCAGAATCCCAGAAACTATAACACTTTACACATGAAAAGCACGTTTTTTAACACCACATTGCCAGAAAGCTGGTGCTACAATCCTAAGAAAACACTTTCACAACCTTCAACCGTCATGGCACACTCTCAGATGGTAACTCCCAGTACCAGTCAGCACTCTTTTCACAAAATAAACCCACTTACATATACCATGAGCCTAGAGAACAGCAGAAAGAACTATGAACTTCTTGTAACTCCTACATGCAGAAATTAGAAGTTCGCCTGAACTGACTTGTTTCAGAGTTAAACAGTTACCAATGTTACAGCTGCATTAAACAACTGTACAAGAACTGTCTAAATCCTGACATTTTATTTTGGCACAGATTGCATGCATACCTCACCCTACCCAGAAATGTCACTTGCTTAGTTACCTTCCTTGTGTGCCTTTCTCCAATTAAGTTTTAATCCTTTCTGAGAGAGGCTGCAAAGTTACAGCAGCTAGTCTTAATTTTTTCAGATATTCCTCTTTACTAAGCTGCAAGCTCACTAGTAACTGTCAACCACCTAACATCTCGGATAGAAAGCAGTTTGACGTATTTTGAATAACCTAACATATATCCTTTATGATCCTGTATGCCCAAGACTGCCACAGAGGTGTACCTTCTGGGTACAAACAGATCTTCAACAAGCCATGTGGCCTTCAAAACAAAAATCTTTGCCACAGTTTAAGTAACACGTAGGCCATGTGTATGATGTACTCAGAAAATCTTAATGCCAGATAATGGCATCCATACAAATGAGAAGCCAAGACAGATGCAGAATGATATGTAATCACTCAACTTCTTCAGAAGCCTAATGAAGTCTTATCAGAGGTTACAGAAGGCAAGTGACAATCAGGTGCCCTCCAGCATGCAAAATTCACGCTATCAAAGATTCAGTTGTTCCTAGCAGACCATGTACCTCTGTGTTAGAGAAGCCAATTTCACAAACTGTACATAAATGAAGAGATGAAAATGACATTAAGTAGTACGAACATTGAAGTTTCGTTAATAGCAGGGCCACAAACAAAAGCTGGAGGCTAAGGTACAGTGTATCTTCGTAATTCTATTATCTTTGTTTCATACTCCAAACCTCAACTTTTCCTTTCATGCCAAAAAGCTTTTTTACAGTAAGTAATGCCTGTAATACACCTGAACAATCAGACAGTAGAATGAAATGCTTATGTACAGGGAATTAAATGTAAAGCAGTTCTTCACTGCCACAGTGAATTCTGCCACCCTAAAACATGTATCTTTATCTTCAAGCAAGTTCAAGCAGCCTTGACATACCAAGAACAAGAAAAAAAGCCAAAGCAGATCTAATTAATAGAAAGGATTGAAAGGAAAAGGAAAGAAAACTTAGAGATGTTCATGCTCTTTTCCATACCTGTAGAATCAATTCATAGTTCTGTATAACGTTCATTTATGGGGGATGGGGGGGGTGGAGAGAGAAACAAACAAAAACAAAAAACCAAAAGTTAATATTTGAAACCAAGCATCAAGCAAATGAACACGTGAAAAAAAAGGACTGACTTACAAACTTATAATAGGACAAGGCATGCAGACAAAGAACATCTTTTGCATTACAATGGCTAGAGCTGCAAAACCAAACACAGTTACAACCCAGAAATCATCCCTCAGGTGTGCTCTGTAGAGCAGAGTGCCTGTATTGTTGTCCTCCTCGGTGAATTTAAACCAGACTCGTAGGCTGTGAAACTTTACTGTAATGCACAGACATTTCTTTCCATCTCCATAAGAAATAATGTAAGTTCACTCTCACTGCCTAAATGTAGTCTAGTCAGCTAGGGGGAAAACTGCAATCTGGGTGACAATAGAAGAAAAAAGAGAAAAAAGAAAGAAAAGAAAAAAAAAAAAGTGTCTCTCAAGAGCCAGTCCCCCAAGACAATACAGGTTTTCATATTTAATTGTAGTAAACGAACTCCTTTGGCCATTAAGTGTGATTTTACTCACCCTATACTCTCTGGGCTCTCCTGAAGTCTGTGATTTTGCTGAAAGTTTTAATTGTTCTTCCAGTTTCTGAATTTCCTGCTGAAAATCATCACGTTCATGTTCCCTTTCTATAGCTTGCTCCTGTAAACCCAACCAAAGATAATGAAAATCTTTTTTTAAGAAACTTTGCATTTCATTGAAGTATTGAGTACAAGAAAAACTTGGGGTTTGGTTTTGTAGTGAAGAAACTATGACCACTTAAAAATAATTAAGATCTTTTAGTAGTCCTGAAAGCATAGCTAAAATTACAGGGAAAGAAAAAAAATCACAACACCTTTTTAAGGAAAAAATATCCTGTAATACTACAGAAAGGGAATTAAAAAACTACCTTTTTTTTTCTTTTACAAGACTAAAATATCAGGGTCTTAATTTCAAACAAAATGGACCATATCCCATTATAGGAATCATCTTTCAAGTCTCGGTTACAAACTAAGAGGGGTATTTATCACTTCCAAAACCATGGAAATGTGGTACCAAGCTTGCTTACATCCATGAATTGCCGTTGGTTTTTGAGCTGTTTTTCAAGAACTTGAATTTGCTGCTTTAATTCAGCAACCTCCAATAACTGTGTAGCCAGGTCTTGATTACTATGCAGCTGTTCTTCCAGTTCCACCTCCAAAACTTTCATTTGAGAACGTAAGTTGGAATGGTCCTTTTCTGCCTGACATTGAAGCTCTAACTTCTCCTTTGCTAAAAATTCTACTTCCTTGAGTAAACCTGAATAAGAACACAAAAATAACAACTAAGTTGTCAGTGCAGGGTACAAAAATCAAATTGAGGTTAAGATGAGATTAAATTCAGGTACTTTGGACAGCATCAAAACCAAAGAAAAAAAAGTCTCCTGAGATAGCCTCTTAAGAGACACAAAAGCAAGTCTGATACTTGACTGCCCATTGTGTCTCTGAAAGCCATCTCTGATAAGACTACCGTACAGTGCAGTAAAGGAGGACATGGGCATCTGTTCTCCACCCCCAAAGTGAATCCTGGATGGAGACATTCTGGGAACATAGAAAGCTTTCACCTCCACCGCTGGCGACCTCACAATTCCAGACAGCCTCATCTCACCTGACCAGGAGTTCTTCAAATTCCCTCCCTAGGTCCCTGCCCTCTCAACGCTGGTTCCACACTCTTCCTGCCCCTAAGGCTCTTTCCAAACCACACCAGATCCTCAATCTTCCAAGTTCATTCCATTCCAAATGTGCTCCACCCCTAGTTTAAGCCCCACACCTCACTGTCAGCCACCTAGTCTCTCATACCCATCCTCCCAACTGCCCCATCCTTCGCTGTTCTATCCTAAATCTTTGCCACCCCTTCCATCCTAAATTCCCATCCTACTTCAAATCTCCTAATCAAGCCATCCAACACAGAATTCTCAGTTTCTCCAAACTACCATGATGAGATCCTTCCTTAGACCTCCAACATCCAGTCTCACAACAGCTTCTCGTGCCACACTGGATACTGCTGCTGACGCCTACAATGTTGAGTTCGCAGCCAGTGCAGCTTTTCAGTGGCCACCAGTGCCCAGCCCCACCCTAAAGCTAGCTGCTATGAGAAAGCAAAGTTAATCTTTTTCTCTGAACCTGAGTGGGGATTAAAACCCAGAGAAAAAAAATCACACTTACAGAGAATTAGTCTAGTTCTGAGGCTACAAAGGGAAGAAACACCTGGGAAAAAGATGGCACATATCTGCCATATACAGACTGCAAAAGAAATACCACAAATATGAAAACATGCATAGCTCAAAATTATTTAAGTTATCAAGAGCTAATTTATACCTACAAACTGCATTTTCAATCAGCTGGATGCACTGAATACACTGTTTAGGAGACCCACACTGAGACTCTACTGTGAATGCACTTAGAGCAAAGCTGTTTTAATGTGGATAAAGCCAAGTAACCTGAACATGAAAATAGAAGTCTGGCTATTTAGTATTTAAAGCAAGGTCCTACAAGAGCTCATTATTTTATTTTTCAAATGTTCCATTACACATCTTAAATGTTTTCAGTCATAGAGAAAAAGGTAAGGCTATGATTCCAACAAGGACCTTAATTGGTCATCCAGCCCAGTTCCCAGAATGGGACAATTCCCTTTTCCAAGCATGATCAACTCAATCCACATGATTTCTGACCTAACACCATTTTAAGCTGCTGTAACAAACCTTCAAAAACAAAGGTGATGCCACAGCCTCTTTACAACATCTTTTCTAGTGCTCCACTATCTACAGGTATTTAATTAAATTTCTAGACACTTGAAAATACGCCAAGAAACACAAACATTTCTATGTTCATGCTTAAGAGAATAAGCGTTACAAGCTTAGAATGATGCAATAGCATTTACATTAGACATCGAGGAAAATGTCACCACAGCAAGGATAAGTAAACAGAAAGTACGGGACTATGAAGTCTCTGTCTCTGGAAATTAAAGAGGCTGGACAAAGAGAAACAAGTAGATTCTCTTTTGAGACAAAAATATGGACAAAACGAGCTCTCGAGGACCACAGCAAGCCTGTGATTCCATGAGTTAGTCACCTTGGCCTCTTCCTGCAGCAACTAGACTTTCCCTACGTTAAGACAATATTAAAATATACAAGATAAAACTAAGAGGTTAATGGAGCAAAAGAAAACTTCGCAGATATGGAATGGTACCAGATTCTTTAACCATCTGTCAGCTATACTAAGCACCCATGGTAGCTTTTGAAACCAACTGAAATGGACACAAAATTGCTTATCAGCCACTTGAATTCTTCGAGATGCATAGCATACATGTACATTGCCAATGTGAGAGCACGACACACACCAGCTGAAGGAAAAAAAACCATTTTGTTTCGCAGTCACCCTAGACAACATGTTAAAAGCCTCACCCTCCCTTTCACACAGGTACACTGGCACCAGGCTTCTCTTGCCATTTTAAGTTTGCAAATAGTAAATACAAATCACAGGATTAATAGAGGACTTTGAGGAACTTGCTGGAGATCTACACACAGACTACAATATCTCAAAAAGCTCTAGTTCTCGTAAGTACTTTCTGCTTTTGAGTGATAATTGACAACTATATTCCAACTACATTGCCCTCCAGGCACTAATTTTGCAAACTCACAATTACCAAGAGCGCTATCTCAGATACCTACATAATAACAACAACTGTGCAATTGCTGTGCCTCACTCCCTACTTTTCCTAGCACAGTGCTAAATAATCACATACACAAAGCTTCAGGTTTCCTAATCAAGTGTTCATTGAGTCACGGATGTCACTGAGGCTCTGGCAGAATGCACAGAGGTCAGTGAAGAGCCTCCCACAAAGGAATTTCTCTCACAACCCACTTGGAGCTGTAATAGCCACCCGCCATCCTGAGATGCAACGCAGCAAGTTATCCAAGGCTGAAACACAGTCCAGAAAAAAAGCCAGCGACAGTTTGACTTCCAGTAGGAGACTGAATCCCAGCCATAGCTGCACAACAGAGAATCCCTTTTACCAAGTACTGTGTTTTGGCAGGCAGAAGGTGGGAATAAAATAGCACTCCGGTTGCTTACACATGGTGCGCAGAGAAGGGCAAGGTATAGCAGGTACAGATAAATGTGCACCCACAGGACGGGCACGTGTGTGGAGTAGCCCTTTGTGAAAAGAACTGACTCTTTTGTGAAAACAAGCATAGGAATTTTTCCTTCTGTAACCTAAGAAACATGGTCATTAACAAGTTGAAGGCTTCTTTTTAGCTTCGAAAGGAACACTATTGCTTTCTGACAAACAAAATACTGATTAGCTAAAACTAAACTAAACAGTCACCTCCTCAGACGGAAACGTAAGTTAATGAAAAAAAGCAATTAGGCTAACAGATTTGACATAGAATTGAGAATGTTTCATGGAACGCAGGTATCAAATTTCAGCAAGCTCAAATAAGTGTAATTTGTTTGAACAATGATTATTTTTTTTAAGCACATGTTCCCCAAGTGTATAAATATAACTTCAAGCAACATTAATAGAACATCAGATCACAGCTTTGTTTCTTTGTAGGGACAAGCCTGATATTTTATTAATGCTAACTCAAATCATGCAATTCCACTTCGGTAATGCCCCAGCACACTCCTCCCCACTCCCAAGATCCTCATTAGCAAATGCCAAGCTCCATTCTAAGCGCATTTTATTAGTGAGGCCATTCTACTCACATTAGTGCTCCACATCAAAAAGGGGAGGAAGCATCAGCTCTTCAAGGAAGAAGCCATGTCAATCAACTCCAAACAATATGACTTCTATTTATTATATTTTCCACATACTACAAACAATTCCAAGCCAGAGGAAGAGTACTACTGATAGCTGGGATGGGAGAAAGGGGGATGAATTTTAGGGCTTAGCACTTGCAGCAAATGCAAACTGTTCAAGTTCTAACGAGCTGCTGGCAAAAGCTGGCCTGCAGCTCCCGGGAGAACGTCAATCTCCAAATGCACTCCAACCAGCTAGGTTAGACATTCCCTCTCATTGAGCCAGCAGCACCAAATTTCACGACAGTGAGGCTGTTACCAAAAATATGATAAATAAAAATAGTGTTTGAGGGAGATCCGAATGGACAGAAGGAATAAAGATATAGTAACGGACAAGACAACCCACTGCAGCTTTTTAACTCTAACAGGAATTTACCTAGACAATTCTTTTTTTTATTCACCTGATGGACTTGGTTTACCCAGCTCACACGTTCTGGGAGAAAAGTAAAAGTCTAGAAACAGGAGACAGTGAATATGCAAGAGAACACATCCACGAATATATATGTGCATACAAATAAAATTAATCTAAAAACATGATAAGGGAATTATATTTTGAGTACATAATCATCATCATGGCCGCTATGAATTTATCAGATCTAAATGTTAGATACTCAGGAGTTAACTATGCTTTGGTTTAGGAGGGGGTAAGAATACCTCTTTCAGTTTGGCATTTCAAACTTTCAACTTCAGCATTAGACCTTCAAAGTCAGTATAAAACTCTATGGATCCTTCTTGCTTGTTTTTGGTTTTGTCTTTCTTCCCATAACAGGCCTTCCTTACCATTCTGCTCTCCTTTTTTCTCATCTACCTATCCATTCAATTGCATTTCTCTAGTCTCCCTTAGACTTCCTTCAGTTCCTGCTGTATTTTTTTCAGCTCACCATTTCACATCACCTCAAATATTTTTCCCTCCCCTTTAAATTAATCTAATAATTTTGCAGCCCACTGTGTATCATTAGAAGCTCAAAGCAAGCTTACAACCTACTCCATCCTCTCAAAAGGAAAACGAAGCTGGCAAACACAAACATAACGGCTCAAAGCACTTTAAGCCTAATGACAGCAAAACATTTTTTTTTCCTTTAAATACTGATCAGTGAATTGAATGTTCTCAGTTTTAGTTGTTTTCTGATGCATCACAGAAGTCATAACTTTTTTTTTTGCCAAGATATGCATAATCCCAGTAATTTGTTGGGCCTATTTATGAAGTACTATTCCTCTTTGTTAAAATAAAATTAAAACTATCAATTCATTCACTCAGTGTTACAGCAACACAAACCAGAAAAAACCCACACTCGTCATTACAAACCTGAACCTTCTTTTTGTGCTACATTAGCAATAGGTGTTCCTAGACATCAAAACACACAGACACGTACAAGACAAGAATGGGACATTGTGATCCATTCCATCTTCTAAATCACTAAAAATTCATATATAATACAGATAGCGCCTACCTTTCATTTGGCAAAAATGCATTTCATCTTTATTATCACTCAAAGCTCCTGATGACATGCGTTGATCCATGCCTGTAATTGGACTAGAGCTACTATAGAAATGGTTTTACATTATAACCACGCAAGTTTGTTGCAACATTCTTGGCTAGTCACTTATGCATTTTCTAAGACAATCAATATTCTCTTTTTGCAATTTTCCCCATAGAGAGATAGAATAATTAATGCCCCAAACCCCCATTTTAGTTCCTGACAGGAGGTTCAAAACAGGATTCAGTCCAGCAGGACTCACTGGCACAGACTTACAGACTCTGTGATCTGTCATACATTTCGACCACACACAGATGTACTTGTGTTCAACAATATCACAGACTGATTTTGCATTTCCTGTGGGACATATTGCTCAATGACATAATCACTGTTGTAAAGCAAGCACAACATGCATTTAGTTTCAGTTAGAGCCGCTGAATCTTTTTATGTTCTCCTGTCCCTCCCCTGAGGAAGAGAGGTCTTCACCCACCTCTTCCTCTACTTACTGGGGCAAACAACTGTAGGCTCTGTAAGCCAGCACAATCTGCAAGAGACCACTATCCAATTTTCTGTTAAGGCAATAGGAAGTTATTATTAAGATGCCATTATGAAAGGTCAGAGACAGACACAACACTAACAAATGCGTACTATACTTTTTAATAGGGCCAGTAGTGACAGGACAAGGGGTAATGGCTTTAAACTAAAGAGGGCAGATTCAGACTAGATATAAGGAAGACATTTGTTATGATGAGGGTGGTGAGACACTGGCACAGGTTGCCCTGAGAGGTGGTAGATGCCCCATCCCTGGAAACATTCAGGGTCAGGTTGGACGGGGCTCTGAGCAACCTGATCTAGTTGCTGGTGAAAGGGCTGGAAGGCATGTCGTATGACGAGCAGCTGAGGACTCTGGATTTGTCTAGTTTGGAGCAAAGGAGTCTGAGGAGCGACCTCACTGCTCTCCACAGCTGCCTGAGAAGGGGACACAGAGAGGGAGGTGCTGGTTTCTTTTGCATGGTATCTGGTGATAGGACACGCGGGAACGGTTCATAGCTGCACCAGAGGAGGTTCAGACTGGACATAAGGAAGCATTTCTTTACTGAGAGGGCAGTCAAACCCTGGAACAGGTTTCCTAGAGAGGTGGTCAATGCCCCAAGCCCGTTAGTGTTTAAGAGACATTTGGACAATGCACTTAGTAACATGCTTTAACTTCAGAACTGACCAAAAGTTGTCAGGCAGCTAGAGTAGACTACTGTTGTACCTCCTTTCCAACTGAAAATACTCTATTCTGTTCTATTTGAAAATGTCCCTGCTCACTGCAGGAGGGTTGGACTAGAGGACCTTTAATGGTTCCTTTGAACCCAAACCATTCTATGATTCTATGTACAACATAAGCATTTTGATTGCACTATATTTGAAAGGCCCAGTGCAGAGCCAAATGGAAGAACACGGAAGGATGGTGGTCCACAAGAGCAGGACAGTGCTAGAGTCAAGACTCAGAAGAGAGGTAAAGAGCAGCAAGGTGAAGAGAAGATGAGGTGGGGTAGAGAAGAGAGGCAGGCAAGAGTTGCAGAGGAATGATACAGTAGGGCTGAAAGGCAGGAGTCTACAACAGAGGCTCCTGAGAAGTGGACAGATAATTGCAACATACAGACTGTGTCCAGTCAGACACATCCCTCCTACAACATTTAGGTCCATACCCTGAAACCTAGAATCTTTACATTCCTCTACTACCAACAATGGAGAAATTCACTAGAAAATTCTTTCTTGCTGTCTTTACTTCTGACCTAAGCATGCACTACGTACAACTACCTGTTACATAGTCTGCTCAGGCAGTAAAGATCTATGAAACATAGATGAAGGTGGCATTATGGTGACATAGCTGAGGGCACTGTAATGTTGGCATTAGCAGAAATGGAAAGGCAGTAACCCCAAATGATAAAATTTCTATTGGAGGACAATACAGCGAAATTCACTTACAGAAGTACTAGAATGACATTAAGGCTGCAAATTCAAGAAGTCAAAGCTATATAATGCTATTTAAAAGATTCACAGATTCATTAGTAAGAACCAGCATAACCTGGTCTAGAGTTCCTGTGCAGTGCAAGTCACATAACATCTCTGAATCTTCTTCTGTGAATGAAAGACATATCTTACATGTAAGCCAGCTATATTACACTCTGATTCTTCAGGGTCTTAATTAAATCACTGCTGTTACTGTTAAAATGCGTGCTCTTTCATTTGCAGTGTGAGCTGTCACAGCGCCAACTTCCACTCATTGAGTGTTACTAGACTCCATCCAGGATATTGAAGAGTTCCCCCCATCCTGTAGTATCCCTCCCTGCCTGCTCCCCCATCTCCCCTATTCCCTACAGGAGCGCCTTGTAGATAACTTACATTACAGTCACACACTCTGTGGGGCTGAGGGAGTGATGGAGTGAGGGAAGGAGTTATATAGATAGCTTATTTCAACCTACTTATCTGAGTTTGATTTGGTATTTCAGTGGCTGGCTGTGGCTTGCAGTGAGTCACCCTTTACATAAAAGTTAAAGATACTTGCCTCACCTTATCTTCTCCAACACTATCTCATTCAGCTTTTTCAACCCATATACTTTCCTTTAAAAACCTAAACAGACTTTGAGCTTGATCATTAAAATCTTCCCACAGTCACCCTTACTGATCATGTGCATGTGTTTTCACAGGACAAGGCTGGGGAGTGGGGGAAAAGCTTATGTATGAAACAAAGTATACTTCATCATCACAATTTTTTCATAATTCAAATAATCTCCCAGGAGTATTTTATTTCTTCCATCATTATTAAGCTATCCCCTTAGTCCTGGAAGCAGACAAAAGCCTTGAAGCTCCAACTCTTCTCTGACTGCAGCGTCAAATAACCAGCATTTCACTTATTAACTAGGTGCTAATTATCTGTTGCAACTAACTATCGGTATTTAATACATGCCTCATCTTCTGAGACACTTGCCATTAAGACTAAAACAATACACTTCACTAAGAGTACTACTGTGAAAGCAAAGAACCTGCTGCTTTATTTTATTTTCTGCTTTTACAGGAAGACCCTGCTAACCTCTGTATCAGGCTGAGCTGCTCACTAAGCCATAAAACCAGACTGATACGTTACAGAAACATTGCAGTGTGCCCTGATTGGAGACAATTTTGTTTTCCATTAATAGCATCATACCCACTCCTCACCAAGAATTGCTTGCTCCTGTGTTAGCTCCTGGAAGCGTTCATGCATATTCTCCAGCTCCACAACAAGGCGACGTTCAGATTCCTCTTTCAGATTCAAGGCCTCTTCCAGTGCAGCTTTTTCTGCAACATAGCCTTCAATAATGCCTAAAATCCCAAGTCAGAATGCAAATAAAGCAACAGAGAAACTCACCTGTTGGAAAAATGCAGCTTGAAAACATGAGTAAACATTTTTTTGTAAACAGTGGAAGGTGACATAGAAAGGAAGAAGTGCAAGGTGACTTAAAGTTATACTGTAGCTAGGCTTTTGGAAGTATCTGAAGGAATAAAATGTACCAGTTAATGTATTCTAACAGATTTTATGAGGCTGCCATGTCACAAAATGTCTCCAAACATGTAGAATATATATGGGGATTGTTGAGCCTTGATGGCCTGGGATCACCTCACAACATAGGCCAGCTTGACACATCCTCTGCTGGGGGCAGAGGTTCAAAGAAACAGAATCTCCAGAAAGTAAGATCAAATTTAGATTCAGAGCACAAGAAATCCAGGAATGATTCATAGAAAGGAAGGAAACAGGATTTTGGAAAGACTAAATAAGCCTAAAGGAGTATGACTGAAGAGGAATAGAAAGCAGATGTCATGATTAGGGAGAGAAGCTCAACTTGAAGGACACAGAAACTCTCAAAGATTCTCCTATATAAAGGTGAAGACCTCAAATTGTAATCTTCACAAGGGGGAATTAGACTGATGATATGCAGTCTGTGGTAGCATTGAGATCAACAGCCTCAGCCTTTCTGTCTCTTCTTACAGAATCTCTTTATGGCTGCACTACCATCAAACATTGCTCTAGTTCATGCGGAACCCTTCCAAGGTCAGACAGGTGGACTGATTTACACTGGGAGTATATCTTCTTTTCAAAAATCCAAGCTCCCATGTTTAGACATGCAGGACTGCAAACTGCTCTTTGAAAAATTATGGTATTTTTCACATGCAGTCAATGTTGTAAGTATAGGACTAAGCACGATGACACTTGCCCCAGGGAAATGCATGAACACAATTAAGCAGTACATTTGCAAGAGAAGACCCGGCTTAGCAATTTGAAATGCAGAAAATGGATTATAGGCAGGCACATCAACAACAAAAGACACAGAAAGCATATCATAGATATTTGGAGGAATGAGCTATGAATAAGTTATACTGAAACCTCTGCATTGGTTTCATTTTCTTACCCTCTGCTTTATGAAGCTCTAGGGCCAGCTGATTCTTGGCCTCACTTTCCTCGCTGAGGCACTCCATTAGTTCCTGGTGCTGACTAACCACGTGGGCAGTTTCCCTATTTCGGCGGCTGAATTCTTCTTCAAATTGCACATGGTTTTCATGCATTTTCTCCAGCTAAAAGGAAACAATTTCCCCTAGCATCAGATCATGGATGCACATGCAATGTAATAACACTAGACATTTAAACCAAAAGCTTCTTAATTTTTTTATAACATTTATACATTAAAGTCCAGGTTTTGAAGTTTCATTTTAGTACTAGGTTGACTTTGCTCAAACCCCCTGGACACTCTGGTGACTCCCTGTACTCGCATACCTGTATTTTTACCACAAATCTTCCTTAGGCACATAGGTTTCTTTACTGTGCATAAATAGAGATACCTCCCTGTTGGCTCAACTGCTCAGCTTGACCCCTCTTGAGCCACTTGACATTCAGAGCATAGCGCATCCTTAAATGCTTCAAAAGACTCAGGCATATGTAATAGACAATGAAGTCAACACATCATCAGGTTTCCAAGGTATGCTACCAGTTCTCTGAAACTATGTATCTTGCATTCCTATATGCAATGTCTCAAGTTCAAAGAAAATGACTAGAGCAGCCCCATTCCCATTTAGTTTATATTTAGCTTATCCAGGTGGATAGAACATTTCACAAACGTAAGCAAAGTCTGTGCTTAAATGCAGCTAATGAAGGTGACCTAGAATCTAGATCTGCCATGGCTTGGCCAAGTGCTTCAACCACAAGTTAGCTACATGCTAGTGGAACCAGCATCAGTGCCCAAAAGTACAAATTTAAGCACCTCATTCTGGGAGGTATTTTTAAGATGGTGAATATACATCAAACACAGACACTTAAAACTGGGTTGCACAAAATACCTGATGAGAAGATGGAATTTCAGACATACTCCTTCCCTTCACATTTTCTCTTAAATTAGGGGCTTCCTTACTCAACAAACTAATTACTGTAGCACTAAACTCTATCCTGTAAATGTATACAGTACTCAGACATCTACCTCAGAATTACAGCTTCTCCTCCCAAAGCTGAATGACTAGACACTGCAAAAATCAGTATTCAAAACCACTTAGCTCTTGGTCTCCAGAAGTTACCAAATGCATCTAAAATCTACTGAAGGCAAGCAACTTTCAAGTCGTTAAAGTCTCATTAATAAGAAATGATCAAATAAGGGCAAAACCTTCACTGTAAGAAGCAGGGGATGCATATGCCTCCCTATACTGATAACTTGTCATGTATTCAGACAAAATCTATTTCTTTTTAGTAGCCAGTCCTACAGGGTGCTAAATATACAATCCTTAGAGCAGATTTCAAATTTTCAGTACAATTACACATCTATACAGATTAAAAAGTTTTACTTGTTCAGTTGATTCTGTAACCAGTTCCAGAAGTCTCTCCACTGCAGTGCGCAAACGATGACAAATTTTCTGTATCATTTCTTCATTTTCACATGCCAGTTCTGGCTTTGTAAAAACACTTTCACATAAATATTGGCTCAAGTCAGACCCCTCATCAGTCACTGGAGACAGCTGGTTATGCTCTGTGAGAGTTTCATCGAGCAGCTCATCTACTGAAGACAAGGAAGCTACTTAAAAACACAGAAGAATTACACAGAACTGGCCACACAGATAACAACTGACATCAGACAGTGACATTGGTGGGTCCTGAAGATGTATTACAAGGTGAAAACTTGTACAGATCAATAACTCAATGTTGACATATCAAGACAGTCTTTCACAATGTTTGAAAATATTGTTCTATACACCAGGGTCTGAAACTCTGCATTCACTGAGTTCATCTCTCCTGCCCTATAATCTATTCGGCCTTCTCCAGCAACATTTTAGTAGTTGCACTATTAAAATTATTAAAATGGAAGAACACTCATAGCTACTATCTTAACTATGGAGAAACTTTGAAAGAGAGACAGAAAACACTGCAACAAGAGACAACCCCTTTCTAAAACTCCTCCATAGAAAAGGAAATGAAAATACATTTTTCAAGAACATGAATTGATTACATCCAGTTGTACAAATTTGTACTCACCTTTTTCTAGGTGATGCTTTTCTTTGGCTTTGATATACTGCATGAATCCCATTTCTTCCATAATACTGTGACTTTCTCTAGAATCTCCACAAGCCAGACTGTCATCAAGGCAAAGACCAATCTTGCTACAGGTAAGGTCCTCAATAGCTATTGTGGCTTTCACCAACTCCGTAAGCAATTTCAAAACATGCTGATAAGATTCCTGCAGCTTTTTCCTAGAACAAAAGCGTATCAAACACTTGAAAAATTGCACGCGCTTAATTCAAAAGACACTTTTAACCTACTGAAAAACCGACAGCCTAAAATGGATATCTTGCCATAGTCTGACAGTTACCAGTGAAGACTATTCAGATGACTCAGAAAAAAAACAAGGCCATTTCACAGAGCAGGCTCCGCAAAACAGCTCTGTCCTCTCCACAGGTAGATGGAGAGATCATACTACAGCCACAAGCACCAGTAGGGAGAACACATCTACTATGTGACATCAGAACAACTAGGGGTGTTCTGGCAGAGTAGACAACAAAAACTGTATTTATGAAAACACTTTATTTTTAAGAAAAACAGTAAACCAGTTTCTTAAAGGTGAGAGAGGGAATTCTTCTAGAAGCTTATTCAGTATGATAGCTTCTCTAACCCACACATTCCAATGACATACCACACCAGTCCACATTGCACTGAAAGGTTTCTGTAACCAAGAGGCTTTCTCCATTTACTAGCTTTTTCCCAGATTGAAACCCCAAAACATCAAAGACTCCATCAGATCACAAGAAAAAAAGGAAGAAAAAAAAATATCTTGCTCTCCATATCAAGATAGGCTGTTAATTAAAAAAAAACAACCTCAAAACCCCCTTGCAAATAAAACCATCATCCTACACTATTAAACTGAGCTGGCTTAATTTTGCATAGTTATTGATTTCTTTATGAAAAGTGAGAAAAGCAGCAAACAAAACCACAACTACTAATCATTATGTAACCCGAGACAGACAAACCTTTCATCCTTGGATTGCTCAATATCAGCTCTCAACATGGCTACTAAATTCCCTCCTTCTTCGTTTTCTCTGTCCCGCCGCTGAAGAAGTGTCTCCAGTTCAGAGTTGGTCTCCTCTATTTCACGGTTTAAAGACTCCACTTTCTTTTCCAGCTGTGCAAAATACAGTAACAATGCAAAGTCAATCATTTTGCCTAAACTAGGAACTTCACCTAATGATCTTACCCTTCATCACTTTCACATATATCATCATCTGCTGTTACGCAAATTTGCTTCTACAAATACTAAAAATGAAGGGCAGCAGAAAGACTGAAAATTAATGGTTATTTTTTTAATTCTCCTTTTCTGATATTGATTTTGCTTCAGGGAGCTGCCTCACTTGCATTCACTCAGTGCACACAAGCAATGCAAAAAGCTTGTAAAAACTTCCTGTTATACTTTAGTTTGCTTTCACTGTTATACTTTAAAGACACAAAGCAATGTCCTAGCATAAATTTTGACACTGTACCACACAAACCTGAACAGCAACCTGATCCAGTATCATCAGTGCCAGCTAACTTTCTTCTTTGCTTTGTAAGCCCTGCCTGAAAACAAGTTTCTAGAAAACTGTCTTCTCACTTCATATTTATATTTTCAGATGACACCTCCATCCCGTTAAAATATATATAAATACATGTGTGTGTATATATATATATACACACACACCCACCCCGACCCCCAGATTTTGCTGCCAAACAGTTCAGTACTATTTTGTTACAAACTCTGTCTTTTAGTTAAGCCAACAAATTAGTCAAAGGACCTATTTGGGGGGAAACTGCAAGGAAAGAAAAGCGTTTTACTCTCATGCCAACTTGCTCACCCCTCAGCACATTCTGCATGAACAGCAGGAAACAATAACGCATTCCTTCTAGTAGGGGAAATTCTTAGTATTACTCTCCACTTTTGCACTAAACATAAAGGCCTAACAGAACAGTCTAATATACCAAATTTACATTTTGGTCAGAGCTTCCTGAATTGTGAGATAAGACATGAATGTTTCATTTCATTGTATCTTCTACTTTGAAAACTCAAAGCTATTATTTTAACGATTGAAAAAAGAACTTGACATTTCTAAACTTCTTAATTAAAACAGATACCTTTTCAAAGTTGTTCCTCTCTAATGCTTTCTGGGTAAACTAGATTCAACTTAGATATTTGCTTTACAGGAGGCATAAAGTTTGGCAAACGAGTATTATCTTTGCCACTTCTGGATCCACACTTCCAATTTGTCTGTCACTTCCTCTGAGTTACAGGTCAGTTGGCCTAACAAAAGCTACTAGAGCACTTGAAAAAAATAAATTGATAGACACAGATGGCATCAATACACAGACAACAAAAAGGTAAGCATCCAGCCTTCTCTTATAAAGCAGTGTTAATCTCCCTGAGAAATGGTTGAAGACTCATTTTCAAGCTGATCCCCAGTTTCAATTTCCATGTTAATGCTGCAGCACTCCAGCTAAGAGACAGAGCCCATCACACATTACACCTTGAAAACTAGAGATCACAAGAATGATACACACAGTTCCTCTATATACATCTTTAGAAAGCCGAGAGCATTGTGCTAAAATACAATCACAAAACCACATTTAAAATCTAGGTTTAATTTTCCACGCACCTGGATAATTATTGCTGCTTTTTCCTGCAGCTGGGCTGATAACATCTCCTGTTCCTTTTGGTGAGCAGCCTGTGCCTTCTCCCTGTCCTGAAGCAACATCTGCTCCTTGTCACGTAGTGATGCCTTTTTTTCAGCTTCAAATTCATCCTACATAAATCACATATACTTTGATTTACAGAGAAACAACCCCAAAAAACCCCACAACCAATCCCCCCCCCCATTTTTTCCCTCTTTGAATGTGCACAGCACAGTTAACACCCCCAATCAACAAAATTATGCAGAAACTATGATTTAAAAACAGTTAGATAGGTAAATGAACTATCTGAATGTGCTCACTGAGACCTGCGTCACTTCAGACTGCTGAGATAGTGACGAGGAACGGAAAACAGGTAAGTCAAGAGAGAGATGGACAGAAGCCACTTTAGAGCAACTGCAAGTAGTACAACATGCATAGTACTCAGTTTCACATAGAAGGAATGATTTACCAGAACAAAACAAAAATCTACAAGGTAGATTTACATGGCTAAATGATCTAGAAGCTATTAAACCAGATCTCACCTCTAAGTGCTCTAAAGCACTCTAAAGGAAGGGATTATTAGACATCCCCCACTCCTGCATCAACAAATAAGGGAGGTGAAACACGGTCCTGGGATACCATCCCAAAAACACTAAAAAGAACCCCGATTAGTAATTGTTTCTGCAACACCAGAATTGAGAAATGATCTAAATCACAGTAAAAAAAAAAAAAACCAAACTCGTGCAATTTGACCTATGAACATCGATACACTCCAAGCTGATAGCTGCCTTTTTTTTTTTTTCCATTGGTAAGTCAAGAAACCAGTTTTTCCCCAGGTCCTGAAATAAGACTTTAGAGCAGAACATATGTAGTCACCTGAGCTGTCCTGTATCCTTTGTGGAAGACCCAGCCAGTCCTTGCACTGAGCACTCAAACAGCAGAGTACTTAGCAGTTAGCAAGACCAAATGAACAGACACAAAGGAGTATGAGGACTTTCCTTGACCAGTACAGAAAACCTGTGGACAGAGTCTGTGAAACAGCCTGCCTATTCTTCTCAGAAGCAGTGCATCCACTAAAGGAGCAAGTCAGACTGCAGAGAGGAACTCTGAACACCTAAAACCTGCTAGGGGAGGCAGGGGGGAAGAAAGCAAGGGAACTGGCTGGCTTGAAGACAACCACATAAATGAGCACGGGGGCAGCAGGCAGGGGAAGGCTCAGTGTAAAAACCGGTAGGATTACAGATCAGGACACAGCTCAGCCTGACATTGCAAACAGATACAATCAGCCTCTTCTGGGACAAAACATTGGTCGTCAAGTTAACGAGGTGGGGGAAAAAAAGAAAAGAAGAAGAAAAAAACCCCAGCTACACTAGCAGTAGAATTACCCCTGGCAAAATTTCAATGAAAAGAGAAGTTTCTGGTGTCCCAAATGCTAACTAAAGTACCTAGGCTGCACAAGAGAGAGAAAAGGAGGAATTGCCTCTGGGGTGTATGCATAACAGCCAGTCCAGTCCCAGCTTCTGTGGACTGAAGGCTAGGGTTCAGCTGAGGACAGCAATGCCAAATATACCTCCAGCAGCTTTCCAGGACACATTTGTGTCCTGTTCCAAAAGACAGCTGAACCATACAGAGAGAGGTCAAAGAATGACCAGGAGTCCCCAAAGGGCCAGGGGCAGGAAGTAGAAATTTTCTGCATATCTGCAGCATCCAGTTCTAGAGGTTTGTGCAACCGTTTGGAACCTGAGTCCCACCTCAGGCTGGAGCACTGACAGGAACAGTAAAGATCTGTTGAAATCTCTCAAGGAGAAGCAAATAGATTACAATGTGAAGCAAAGAAGAGATCTAACTCAGATTGTTATTTGAGAGTCATACGGCTAAAGAACAAAAATGCATACTAATTGTTCTTTTTCAGCAAAACATGCTACCAGTGTGTACTCTGAAGTTCATTTTAATCAGACACTACCTTCAGCTGTGCAATCTGCTGTTCAAGCAGTACCTCCGACTGACACTTTAGCAGCTCAATCTCTTCCTGGAACTGAAGCTGCTGCTTCAATTTTACTTCCTCAAATTGAGCCAGAAGAGCTGTTCGCGCAGTTTCTACTTCAGAGGCCAATGCAGAAGCATACATCTGCAGACAAGTAAGTAATATAAAATACTTCAGCCATAGTGTCATAATTAAGGAAAAACTAAAACCAAACCAAAACCAAACCATCAAACTCACACTCCTAAGACTATTATCACAATAATTCTCTCCAATCCTCAAAGTCATACATAGCTGCTATCTATCATCATGCTGACTATAGAAAAAAGCAAGTTGATAAAAACAGGTAGGAAGCAACAAGGCATTAGGTGCCAAGTATCTCCTGTATTCATAAGACCATCAGGTCAGACTAACAAAGCGCTCCCTACTTGTTCTTTCCAACAGACACTTCCCTAAGAGAAATTCAAAGAAATTAGCAAGAAATAGGGGGAAAGGGAGAGTGTATTTTGTTAAAATGCGATTTCTCTTGTTCATATGGGATTAAGCATTACACAGCTATGTTTAGTGCTATTATCCTATGAAATACAACAAAGAAGTCCACCAAAAATATCACAGAAAGGTTTGGGGTTTTAGTTGTGCATCTGTGTTTCTTTCTGTTATCCTCCCTAAGAGTCACTGCAGCCATCAGAGTGAAATCCTGTTTCTAGATTAAAGGGCTTAAAAATTTAATAGTCATGAGAGCTTCCCAGAACACAAACAAAACTACCTTCCCAGGCAAGCTCTTCTTCCAAAAGTAAAGACAGCTTGCTATGCACTCCAGCCAGCTGGAAACCATTACCAGCTCTAAGGCCTGACACTCCAAAAGAATACAGGGGATTGCCTTAAACCTAAATGTTTTTTGTGAGGTGCACCAGGTAACACAAAGGCGCACTGGTGATGAGGGAGTCATTTGGCACACCATCCAATTTTCAAATTATTAAGTAAAACATTCTGACCTCTTGCTCATGTTCATGCTGTACTTTTAGTTTCCCCAATTCTTCTTCCAGCTCTCTGCAGTATTCTTCCTTATGTTTCTTAACTTCTGCCTCATGAAGATCCTGAAACTCTTGGAGTGCTTTTCTATGCTTTTCCTCCATATGCAATACTTCCTTACGCAGTAACTCCAGGGCCAGACGTTTTTCTTCTTCCAGCAACCTCCTTTGATTTTGAAGAGCTGTGTTCAAATCATCCTGTTTAAGCATTAATTAAAAAATGGGAGAAAAAAAGTAAATACAAATATCTTTGTAACCCATTTACAAAGTCCATGTCATGCTGTATTAAAGCTTTTTAAGTAAACAGGAACAATATTGCCTCATGAATAATAAGCACACTTACATATACACACTCTATATATCATTGAAATTTAAATTTATTTCCTATCTAGTAGAAGCTTTGTAAATCCCCTACTTATTTCTCTATCCACAACACCACTCCCCACCAGCACAATCTTCAACTTTTTCTTTTTGAAGTTCTTTACACTCGAAAACAACTGAAATGCAAATTTAAGATCAGGCAGCAAACATAGGACAGAAATAAAAAATACCTACCTTTTCCCCCACAAGACTTTCTTCTTAGCCTTTATGGGCAAAAATCAACACATAATCATAACTTTGGGAACCGGGCATGGTGACAGACAAGTCCAAAAAAACAGTGCATCCCTCTCTGGAAGGCTCTGAAGTTTTATCAATAAGCTAAGCCTTCTTACTTCTTTGACTGAGAAAAGCCTTGGGATCATTTTTTGCCCATCTGATCTCTAAGAGAGCTCAAACTTCTTGCCCCATCAAGAGTAACGCTATTGACTTCTGCTAAAGGCCCTAAGACAAGATATACTCACCCCAAAATCCCATCCAGGACCTTTAGAGTTACCTTTCTTCTACTCTTCCTCTAGAGACTGTGCCACTTAGGGATGACATTTAGATTCCTAGAGATGTAGCTTAACCTATAGAATTACATTTGCTTTGTTCTGATCACTTCTGAAGAATAACGCAGTAACTCTATCAGGCAGAGAAGCTCCGAGTCACAAAATGAAGACCCTCCAATCCGAATTATGTTAAAAATATTTACCTCATTTGTACCTTTTCCACACATTGAAACAGAAAACTCGTTAGTCTGAGCATCTGTGGGGAGGGGGCAATAGACAGACTAAATTTTCAGCTTCACAAGTTTCCTATTTCAGCTCACAATATGGTCACATACCAGTGTTAGAGCTGGCACAAAGAAGGTTGTAGATATATGCCCCAAGAACAAAGGAGAAGGTGATCCCACATAATGTACCATAAAATTTCACCTTCTATGCAAATTTTCTTTCTGACTCACCTTATGAGCTTCTTCTGCTTCAGCAGCCATAGCTTTAAGTTTTTCCATATGAGCAGTAGCTAGCTCAATTTTCAAATTATTTTGGGAAAGCTGAAGTTCTTCAGCATGCTTTAATTTCAACATCTCTATCTCCTGAACCAGGCGCGCTTGATCCATTTTGTCCTTTTCACGGAGCTGTTCTGTGTGCTGCAGCTGTAGCTTCTCAAGAGCCTGACTGTGTTCATCTCTTATATTCTGAATTTCAGATAGGTAGGACGACTCCAAAGAATCCAGATTTGATAAGTGTTTAGCCTCCAGCTCATCAATTTGTGCCTGATGCTTTGTCTGTAGTTCAGCAACACAAGCTTCAAGCTGAATCTGATGTTTACTTTCTAGTGTAGATTTAAGTGACTCAATTTCAGCTTGGTGCTTTGTCTGAAACTCAGCTGTAAGAGACAAAATTTGCTGCTTATGCTTCTCCTGTAGCTGTTGACTTTGGACTTCCAGTTCATCAAGGTGTTTCTTTTTCAGTTCTTGGAGAAGAACCTCTTGCTCAGTTGTGAATTTCTGAGTCATAGCTTTGTGTTCCTCCATAAACCTATATTATTTCCAAGAAAGTTCAGAAATTATTGTCAAAAAGGCACTGTTTGGTGTTGGTTTTTTTTTTTTTAAATTGAACTAATACATGAAAAATCAAAGAAAGATAAGTAGGCCTTACTTAACCTCCACAAATTTTACTTTATGTTTCAAAATACACAACTAATTCAAAGCAAGCCTCAATGATTATTTCATAGCTACATAATTAAAAGTTTATGCAATGTCACTTGGTAGTATCTGGTTATTACTACGTAGACTGGCATCCCTATTAAATTACTAATACAGAGCAACATACAAACACTGTTCACTCTCTGTTTGAGAAAATACTGCCATATGAAAGCATCTAGGACATGGTAAATACGTTGTCTACATCTCAAATGTGATGTCTGCAAGTAAAACTATCATAAGAAATGTCTCTAAAAATGTCTAGTTAAGCCCAAGACAAAAAAACACTGTGGAAGTCTACACGGGATATTTGAGGGCTCCTTCAAACTCATCTCAGCTCTCTGAGTTCTGCTTAAAGCTTGATGCAAAGATTTAGTATGACGTGCTGCAATTTACTGTAATCATTAGCTATAGTATTTCTGGATACAGACACAAATAATTAAAAAGTGACTGGTTATTTAAAAGCTAAGTTCCTGTTTTCAGTGTTTTCTTACTGTAATTGTTTCCCCAGTCTTGTTCTGTGAGTGTATGTTTCTGGAGGAAAGAAGGGATAAATTTGAAGGAATGCATGCAAACACAAACCTGTAGTTATTTCTTTTAACACACTTAAAACAATGGGGGTAGGAAGGGAGGAAAAATTGAGCAGTTACCGCCTTCATGTCTAACCAGAACTGAAAAATACCATATGCAGCCCATCAACCTTAGCATTCAGTGGTTAACACAAGCTTCATCCACCAGGAAAAACTTGCTTAAATTCATTTGAAAACATTTAGAGAATGTTCCCACTTGTATGTCCCATAATACTTCCTCTCCTCCAAGGCTAGTATCTGATTTTCAGTTGCAAGTTGTATTCCTAACTGCAACAGACAGAACTTTACTATGCTTCATTTGATTTCCCAGACTAGATTAAATGCATTTACATGAAGCAAAATTCTATAGTAAACCATAACGGACAGCATTACTGTTCCTTGGGAGAGTAAGCATTACATATATAACTTAGCTGGTGCCATCAAGTGACAAACCTACATCACTACCACTCATTAAGTTTAAAATAAGAAAAAGCAACAATAACAATGACCTGGTAAGTGAAAAGTGCTCACACACTCAGGACTTACTTGTTTTGTGCTTCCATAAGTTTCAGTGCACATTCTTCTTGCAGACAAAGCGTGGCCTTTTCCATTTCTTTTGCCATGAGCGCTTTGGCTGCCTGCAGGTCAGTGTCATATTGCTCCTGAGATTTCTGCATAGCCTGTGCACTTGCAAGGCTGTCCTCTAGCTGCTGCAAACTGTTTTGCTGCTCTTTTACCAGCTTCTCCAATTCAAGAATTTTGGCAGCTTGGTGATCTTGAAATTGATTCATTTCAGCTTCACGAAGTTCAAACTCCTTTTGTAAATTCTGCTTTTCACGTTCTGCTCTGTTTTGCAGTTCCATACGCAACAGTGATAACTTCTCTTCTGCTTGGATTCTCTGGTCCTCGCTCTCACATTTCCATTTCTTCTCCTTTTCTTTGTACATAGCCTCTATTTTCTGGACTTCTTCTCTGGCTTCCCTTAATTTTTTCTTGTGATCCTCGGCAATTGTATATTTTACCTGTGAACACAGTAATTAAAAAAATGCATAAAATAGCAAAACCAAACTGAAGTGTGTGAAGTGAACGTTCTCAGGCATTTAAGGTCTTGGAGAGATTAAATTATTTCAGTGAAGTCACCCTTCCAAATAAAAGTAAAGCTGAAATATCAATTTATAGGTAGCTTAATTTAATGCATTATTAGGAATTAATTGGGGTAAGGATGATAAGAAAAAATTAAGGCAAAATTCTAGAACGAGTATGGTACTCTGTGGTTTTCCCTTGAGGCTGCTTTTCTTCATTTCAGGAGTTCAGCTTATAAAGCTAGGGGCACCTTAGGTATTTATATTGGGCATGATTAAAAATCTCTTAAACCTCTCCTCTCTTTATACGTTCCAGTGGCATTTCATATGCAGGGTCCACGACAAGGACAGTACTCATACGTAGCATAAAAGCAACATAAAAAGCACATAGCTTAAAAACAGAAGCCAAAGTACCAAATGGTTGCTCAGTGAAAAAAGGCAAAAAAAGCCTCTAAAAATACACTAGAGGTAAACAAATAAATAGTAAACTAAGGAAACAACAGGGTAACCTCTTAAAAAAAAAATAAAAGCTAAGACATAATATAGGAGCATCAGTATGATATATACTCTTTAGTTTTCACTTGGAAGATTTGTTTTGAACAAATATTTAAAGCATCCATTTATGCTGCAACCTAAATGAAGAGGCACAAAAGAAAGGCAAAAAAACCCAGTGCCTGTGCTCATCACTGGTAAGGCTGCACCTCCAGTGCTTCACTGGAAGAGGCTGCCCAGGGAGGTGGTGGGGTCCCCATCCCTGAAGGTGTTGAAAAAACACAGAGAAGGGGTGCTTAGGGGCATGGTTTAGTGGTGGACTTGGCAGTCCTGGGTTAAAGGTTGGACTTGATGATCTCAAAGGTCTTTTCCAACCTACATGATTCTATGATCAACACACAATCCATGAAAACTTTTGCAGGAGGCACTGGAAATAGAAAGGGAATTGAGGAAATTCATTTACTTCATTTCTGAGAGCAAGAGACCAGAAGGCAAACAACATATGTATTTCCAAACAGAAGATCAGCACGTAGGACAGGCTCATTTCAAACAGCGCATTCTGTATGTGCTTATCTTTTACCCTGCCAGCAGCACCACAAACCAGATACTGCAGGTGGTAGGAGTAAAGCAGTAGTACTGAAAGCTTCACTACTGGAAGCTTCAGCTGAGCCCCTTTGTTATCTACAGTCTGCAACTGTTTTCTCTGGCCTGCTCCAGCAGTTTTTAAATCTGGAAAAGAATATACACATCCACCTCTCTTTAAAAAAAAGAGGAAAGGAGGGAGGATCATCCATCTAATTCTCATAAGCATTCAAATGTGGGAACAAATTAAGCAATGAATTAACATCCAATCTAAGTTTATTCTCTAATGGGACAGCTGATTTAACAGGTAAGAGGGAAGGTGCCAGGTAAGAGTCTCTCAACTCTAAGACTTTGACAGTGAAAGTATGAGAGCTACACCAAAGCAAAGCAAAAGCAGAAATCTGTTGTCCAATTCTCTCTTCCTCCCTCAAAAAATGGTCTGAAAAAATTGTTTCTGCTTATTTGCTTCAAAAGAGAGTCTTAACAAAAGCAGAAATTTCTTAGAGGGGACCTGTTCAGCAGAGGGGCCTTTTCCATCTGCCACAGTGCTTTCTGCTGAATTCTCCATTACCACATGAGACGCCATGGTATGCAAGTGCACCATGTTACTTTTCCACCGGAACACTATGATGGGCTGCAGGAAGATGTTTGGAATGAGAATCTTTTGTATGTGCCTGTATTAGAGTAGTTTACATATGCTTGACCCATGTCAATATAAAAGTGGACGGATCAACCCCTGAAGCACCTGCCTTCCCACACTATCTGTGCTCTTAAAGAAAAGTTCATCTGCAGAGAAACTAAGCATTTAACATTAAAGTGCTCTGAACTTCAGACTCCTATTCCAATATTTGTCTGTATCATGCAAGTCCATTTAAAGCTGAAGCTACTATCACTAAACTAGGCACACTGAAAGTGCTGCTTCCATCTTCCTTGGCCTTCCCAACAGAGCTGAGATTTCCCAATTCTATACAAAACAGTACTGTAATACGAATTACCTTTTCCATTTCCTCTTTCAGATGCTTTTCATTCTGCACAGAAAAATCTTTTTGTTTAGTAATCTCTTCCTTTAAGTGCTTTATTTCTTCCAAAAGCTCTGCAATACGCTGTTTCTCAGAGTTGAGAAGAGAGAGCTTAGCTTTGTGCTCTTCCTCCAGCACAGACACTCGCTCAGCTACCTCCACTTCAACTTGACGTGCTGCTTCTTGAGCACTTTGTAGGCGCAATTTGGTGATTTCTGGAAAGAAGCAAAAACCCCAAACCAAACAATAAAATGACGCTCCGGAACTTATTTTATTTTAACAGGTCCAATTAATGCACAGAAATAAATCTCCATGTTGCCAGCTGTTCAGTTTATCAGTAGCCATACTAACCACAGACCAACAAGAATCCCTCCTCCAGATGATTCTGTGCTCTGTTCCGCTTTATCACTGCCTTTGAAATTTATTAGTTTCAACACACAAAGAACAACAGGGACAGATCATGAAACCTGTGGCAGGACCTCCCTCCTATCAGCAACAGCTACAGGAGCTGACCTTCTTTTTGGGCAAGTAATGGCAGATTTATGGAAGTTTTATCCCTCTTTTGCACATGTTATTTACAGAAGGCACTTCCCCAAAAAGCAGATGGGAAAAATCTCTAAACATTCTCATTTAAGCAGTTTTGATATACTTGCCTAGTATTTAAAAATAAGTAAATGAAGATAAGAAATATAACTGCAAATTCAAGAAGTTGTACCGAACCTTTTAACCGACATACAGTGGAATATAGTTACAGCCATGTGTGTTATATAGCTAACTGCAATTTATGGACTATAAATTGAAATGTTTGTGTATCATGCTACGCTTCTAGAAGGAGGTTGCAGATAGAAGAACTGCCACAATCTCTTACCTGCACCTCAACAATATATGCATTTCATATTCAACCAGTACAAAGCAGCATATTTCTATAAATTACAATTCCAAGACAAACAGCAACTGTTAAGAAACTGCATAAACCCATGATCACATAGGAAGTCTCATTAAATTTAGCCTTAGGAGGAACTTTAACCTGAACTCTACAGCAAAAGATATCTATTACAAATTCTGTTCCCCATAAATACTTCCTTCTTTGTTCAAAAACTTCATCCCAGTATGTATGCCAACTAGTGGAAAACACACGAGGAAAAAGCAATATTAGTGTTAAATAAGCAGAGCAGTCTCAAACCAACAAAAGGAACACAGACAAAAAAGGTATTGAACATAGAACAGAAGTGGGTCTACTGTACAGAATAAACTGAGAACTGGCCCGTTTCATGCAAGTACAAGAGATGTTTATCATAGCTGACAACAACATTACAAAATTTTCAAGTAAATATTAATGCAGGAATTGACAGTGCCCTTCTAGGCATCAAAAATAGAAACCTGATCAACTCCTTTTAGCAACTGCTCCACAGTTGTAGTAAGTTTTACTACAGAACAATCAACTTCAGGACACTACATCTGGAATTGCAACTCAACATGCCCATAGAAGTCAAAAAGCAAAGTGCGCAATGCAGGGATTAATGTGTAAAGTGTTCCCTATAGTGTAAACTAATAACAAATTGAAAACTTCTTCAGATCAGCCTTTTTAAAGAAAAATATAAGCCACACAACCAGCTTACTGTTTTACTTCCCAGTCTGTCAGATCATCTTACCTTTAACATGTTCTTCTGAAAGTTGGGCACGGAGGTGCTCAAGTTCTAAACAATGCTTTCTTTTCATTTCTTCAGTTTCTGTGATATATTTGTCTGACAGATCCATCTTCATTTTCATTAGGTCCTCTTTATATTGAAGTGCAAGGGAAGATCTTAAGGAATCTAATTCATGCCTGTGTTGTTCTTTAAGTTGCACCTGCAAACAGGCAAGTTCTTCCTACATAAGAAATGGGTTAGAGAGACATGTTCAGTTTTGAAGAAACCATGATGAGAATCTTTCAATAAGAGCACTACATGAATTGCACTATAAAGCATCTGTTTGACATTTACATATCTGGTTTCCAAAAACCCTACTGTTTTTGCTGCGTTCCTGCCGCTCCATCTGCTACTAGAGCGGCAGACCCCCTCAAGATCTTACAGAACACAATGTTTCATCTCTTCTGCTAGTCTGAGAACTAACTAAAGTTGATAATTTACAATATACTTGTCAAAAATAATTAAGCCTTAATAAATGTCTCAAATTAACTAACTCTTTGCTAAGAGCTAAGGAATCAGACACCAATTTTCATATAGGTCATGTAAAGAACAGTAGAACTTTAATATATAAAAATTCTACCTGATGTTGTTCCAGCTGTTGATTTAGCTGACCAAGCGTATCCTTTCTCTCACCCGCAGCAGTTTCTTCAAAAACTGTGACAGAACTGAGAAAAGGGTTTTAAAGTTTAAGAACGTGTAACATATCAAAAATTAAGTTAAATGAACTTGCTGACTTAGGACGTAATACTGAAAGTAGGCACAGAGCAACTGTAACAACTGCACCGACTGCACAGGATTGCACACTCATGACTTCCATTGCTAGGTTTCTAACTACAGATCAGCTAATGGGTCAGTCCCAATATATTTAGAGGCTAGCATCATCTTTTATAACAAAAAAAAAAAAAAAGGAAGCATACTTGTCATAACATGAGATGAAAGGAAAAAGAATGGATCACCTGGTGTCCCCTGCTTGATCTTGGTTCACTTCCAACTCTGACAGTGAATATTCCTTCAGTTCTTGCAGTCTCTGATGCAGCAAAGTCAATTCTTCCCTGTAGTTTTCTTCAGCAACTCTTAACTTCTTTTCAAAGTAAAGTCTCAGTTGTTCCAATTCAGTTTCATGTTCACTTTTCCTTTGCTGACGTTGCTGTTCAAATTCTTGTTTTAAACGCTCTATTTCTTCCACCTGTGATGCACGAGCCAGAAGCTGCTCTTTTAGCTCTGGAATGGAGGCAAAACCAACACAAGTACTCAGAAGTACAGTACATATCTTTAAGTGATTCTGTGAAGATCAGCCTCATTCTTATTGTTGAGATAGCAGTAAAATGTTATCCCAGAAGTTACATAAGAAAACAAACTTCTGAAAGATGAAACTTTCCTTCCTTCAAAGACTGTAAACCCATGTTCTCCATTTACATTGCAATCAGAGAAACCACCCTCATCACCGGAATCAAAACTACTGTCAGACTGTTAGCTTTCCTCGTTTCCTTCCGCTTCAGGTCTGGACTAGTAACGTACACAGTCCTGCAATATTGCTGAATCTTCATCCCTACTTGTTGTAGCAACCAGAGGCTATAATTTAGTCAAGAATATTTAAGTTGCTCCAGGGAGAACTATCCAACAAATAAAAACAACTTAAGCACAAACTATGCAGAACAACAAAATCACAAGAAAGGAAAAACAATAAATTTCTGGATTATGTTAGTGATGGTTCGGGTGTCCATCATTAGCTCAAGCAGAGATTAAATTCATTGAATTGGAAAGAACCACCCAACCAAAATAAAAAACCACAACAACAACAAAAAAAGAATGCAGTAGAAAACAGCAATCAAGGCTGTTCAGCAAGCTACCCTCCTCGCAGGGAGCAAGGGGAATGGCCAGCATTGCAGCGTATTCATGAACTCTTTGAGAGCTTTCTTCCCCACGTTCTGTATTAAAGAAGCAGTAAGATATCAGGAAGTTAAAAGTTAGGAAAAAAGGACAAAAATCATGAAAGAGAATTAAAGTTTCCCAGATGGTTCAACTTCACAGATGACTTAAGTTAGCTGAATGCCCACAGCCTCAACTGAAGATGGAACCGTGTTTCAAGAAGAAAGAACTTGGAGAAAAGCAGCTACTTATGTTATACAAGAAGAGAAACTTTAGAAACATTTACAGAATCAGAGGATGCCACCCAGGAAGCAACACAGCTGATTGCCACAGTGTATTGTATAGCAAACCAGAAAATACACACTTGGCTTGAAAAATTCTCCCAACAAACGTGCAAATGGAAAGAACAAAAAGAGAAATTACATGGCTCAAGCCTGCTCCCAAAGGAAGCAGTTGCGAAGCACAAAGACCAGAGGAATCAAGTGACAAGCAGGGACCAGTAACACCACCAGTGGAATACGCAACAGAAGTCCAATCTGGCACGAGAAGGTTTTGCCGGTCCAGCGAATTCTGCCGGCACAAATTTAACCCAGAGAAGTGTTCAACAGTTTTGAACTGGCAAGTCATTCTTAGATCACAGCAGCAATCCCATCACCCAGCTGCTATGTTTTGAACCTGCCACTAAAAGTCCTCAAATGAATCCAAATGCATTGTCAAATGACCACTCAAGTGAAGAAAAGCAGAATAAAACAAAACACTTTTAACGTCTCACACACTAAAAGAGGTATCCTCACCTGGACCATGGGCTTGCATTTTGGTCTCACCATCTCAAGCAAGACGAAGAAGAAACAGAAAGGGTCCAAAGAATGGGAATGTGAGTCATTAGAAAATAGAAAGACATTTGAAATGTTAATAAGGTTAGGGCTACAGAGAGGAAGTATAAGAATTACAGCAAATACTATAAAGGGCTATCTGCTATAATTCTGTAATATCAAAACAGACACCTGAAAAAGTCAACATGAAGTCTGACTAGACAGAAAAATTATTTATTCAATTTATGACCAAAAACCAACAAAAAATAAAATCACCCTCACAAAACCCTATTAGACTTCATAAGCTATTCACAGTTCTATTATTCAGAAAACCTGAAATTGTATTTCAGGCATATTACATTTGCCTTTTAACTACCCCAGCAGTACAGAATGTCACCTAATGTTACAGTCTCAATACATGGTGAACATACACATAATCAAGGTTAACAGCATAGTCTCTCGTTTTTTTATTTTTCCAAAATTTCTTCATTCATGTTATTATACGTCAGTTTGCACACACACAAGACATGTTCTACTTCATTTCAACCAAAAATCTGTGTCATCTCCAATCCCTACACTGTAAAGCTGTTTTGTTTAACATACCTAGATCTTGAAACAGAAACCCAAAGATATATAAAGCATATGATGTCAGATTTCACCCAGTCATTATTTTCTCCCAGGCTTTAAAATTTTTTTCATGCATTTAATGCAGATACATATAAGACTAATCTAAAAAAACAACAGAAAGCCCAAAACTGTTCATGTTTAATTGCTGTGCACAATGTTTTCCTTTTATTTTTTGCTTTTAGGTTTAGGTTGTTTATTTTTTAAACAGAAGCCTCATTATGGAAAAAGGAGGTTATTTTTAGTCTTATAGGAAAACAACATTATATTCACTCTGACTTCAGAAGTATCAGCTGAATACTTTTATTTTATTTTTAAATTAGAGGTATCTTTAATCCAGGGCTTTTCTCTATTTAAGAATTAAAAGTCTTTCAGAAGATGATGAATCTCCATGTTGGGTGTCAATGAAAAAGCTTTTTTTTTTAATTTATTTTCTTTAACTCACCTCAAAAGCGAAAGGGCAAAAAAGCGCCATTTCTACCTCAAGATATAACCTAGTCACAGTTTTAAAACATTTCTGCCTTTTTTTTTTTTTTCAAAGTAGATTCTTCTTAAGATCTCTTCATTATCTCCAAATAAAAGAAAATAGCCACAATAAATCAGTTGAAGTCATAAATTAAGCAGTGAGTTGTATTGTCTACCTACAATTAAGTGTTCTCAATTGAATTCATACCCGCTTCCATACTGAATATAAATAGGGGCATGTTATTACTTTGACCAGCATTTTCTCTTTTTTTTTAACTACATTATACTTAAATTGATATTGCAATGAAAAATGTATGGTTTTCACTAAAGATTTTTATAGTGTGCAGGAATGGAGTGGGAAGGGAAAGGAAACCAACAGGAGTGAGCTCTTCCCCACAGCCATACCATGAGTTTTGACATTGCAGAACTAATTAGTCATCTGACAGCGGCTAACCTCTCACTTCACCAACAGATCGCTAGGGTACAACCCACTGACACTTCTGTGACCTACCTGTGTGTTTCTGGCACACGATTAAAAGTATTTCATGTCAATAATGCATACTTCTATATTAAAAAAAGCAGCAAAAAATAAAATGCATCAGTTTTGAACCTACCACTTAGCTCTTGCCGATTTGCTCTGGTACTGTCGAGCTGAGACCAAAGCTGCCTGATTTCTTCTTGTGACTGAGTCTTGAGTTCTTCGTGCATGACCTGAAGTTTCTCCAGCTATGGAAGACATATTAAAAAACAAAATAAACCAACTTTTTAAAACAAGTTTATTCTAATCGCTTATTTTATATGCAGACAGTTCTATCAGAAATAGGTGGAAACACTTAGTGACAACCAGACTCTCAGCTCCTGACCCAGGCTACCAGATATACTGAGTAGCACTTAACTGTTAGACCCACTCCTCAGGAATTTGTTCCTGATGCCATTATTTATCATCACTGGCAAAAATAAAAGTATTAGCTAGATAAAAATCAAACACAAGAATTTAAGCATATAAATACAGAGGAAGAAATGGCACCAAGTAGCACAACGGCAACTGCATTCAAAAGACTTTGAACCACTGTAGAAAATCCCAGAGTATTTACCTGCTTCATGAGATGCATTTCAGTTTTTCAATAAAACCCATAAATACAAACAAGTCACCCAAATGAGATGTATATGGTCTAATTTTTCTTATAGAGAGGGTAATCAACCACTCTAAATGAGTAAAGAGGTCTTATTTACCTCCTTCTGAAGATTCTGTTCTTTTTCTTGGCTTTTCATCTTCACATCTTCTAGGTGTTGATTATGTTCAGTCTGCAGCTGTTCTTGTAATTTTGTAATGGCTAACTGGTGTTGCTTCTCCAATTCTATACATTTTACTAAAATTAAAAATTAGTTTTGTTACTCCATTGTCCTGGTTACTGAATAACCTGTACAACTTTTGTGCAAGTAAATCAGAAATTCATGTCTCTAGACTAGAATGCTAGTTTACAGGGAATCACAAAAACACTTGAATAGTAAAGTAGTTGAAAGTCAAACATTCCCACACAGCGCTTCCTAGTTCCTGCAGCCCACGCTGTTAGCCAAGAGATAACCAACAGCAGTGCTGGAGGGATGAGCATCTGCTCTCTGCGTACATGAACAAGCATCCTGAACTAGAAGCACACATACTTGGAACAGGGAATCAAGCATTTCTTCACGTCCTACAAACACAGGATTCTCCTACGACCACACTGAGCAGCAGGCAGTAGAAGAGATGAACAGGAAGGACTAGGAAAACTTGTACCAAGCACGCTCTGCATTGGCGCCGAGCACTCTCTGAACCCCGTAAACTTGCTACTACCTCATTTGGTCAACAAATCTTGGCCTGCCCAGAAAGAATCTGCAATCAAGTGACTGCATTTCAGCCACAGTGAGCTGCAAGAGATGCACGTTATCCTCATAGAACAGATTTTAATGATACAGGTTCAGGGAAATCCAGTCAAGTCAGTGCAGGCTGGGAAGAACAAGCCACTGCTACAAACACATCCTTGCAGCAGCCAAAGGAGCGCCAAATACTGTGAAAGCATCCGGCCCTTGGCAGGTCGCAAAGGCTACTCTTCACTTCTCAAATCTCATCTTGCTGCCTGCCTGCCAGCATCATCCAATACCCTTAACACTGCATTTCCATTTATCTGAGAGAGCATTATGCCCCACGTCTCTCACCTGCATAGTGCCTCAGAGGCTAGGCAACCCAGCTAGCTCTCTCTCTTCACTTCATGGCACACCACACCACATCTCGTGGCAACTTTTCATGCCATCACTGACAGCAAATCGATCTTTGTTGTGCCAGCCAACCACTGTCTCGACAAACGTGTCAGATTTCTGAGATCTACACAAACTTTGTGTAGTTTTATCTCCCACTGCACCTCGGCAAAAGACAGACAGACATATCTGCCTAGGTACTCAGCCAGATTTCATTTTTCAAGTGAATGAAAACTCCAATTACAGTAGTCTCAAAAACATCACTTCCAGAACAGTACTTAAAAAAAGCTACTGTTCCATTAAGCTTTAACTATCCACAATCCAAACCCATTTTTTTTGTTAGAAGATGCTTCTAGTCAGTATTAATTGGAATTTTGATTAATTCAGTAACTGCCAAAGCTAGTTTTCAGCTGGAAGCAAAACAGCACCTCTCTGTAATACACCTGAAGGAAAATGTAGTCCATCTCATACTCTGTGGAAGTCAAAACACAACACAGCTAACTAGGCTTTAAACAATTTTTCATTTATGTCCTGTTTGCTAGACAGTCTCATGCCATCAATCCAATTTTTATGTAAACGTACACGGATATATCTTGCATTTGCTTTTTACACAGGTTCTGAAAACATTTAGTCAGCTTTGCCATTGTTCAGTAAAGACAACTGCTTCCCAGACCATGGCACTTACTTCTAGACTGTTCATTCTCAAGAGAAAGAAGCCCCAGCTCTGCTTTGACCTTTTCTAATTCCATTTCCAGAGTTTTCTGCAGTTCCACCATTTCAGTCTGATGTTTTTCAGACAGCTCTTCACACATGTTTTTTAAACACATATCAGACTCCAATTCCAAGTCTCTTCTGAGAGCCTAAGAAAGCAAGTCATGCATTATTAAAGAAAACACATTTAGTAAATCAGTACTATTTTTTTTTTCTCTTCCATTTATTTGCCCTCCACAACAAAAGCGTAGTAGACACGGGACTTCTACCAGCTTCAGTTTACTGAAAGGAGTTTTACTTTTTCTTGTATGAAGAACAGAATTTGTACCTCTAATGCCTGGATACGTGTCTCTTCCATTTCCAACTCTATTTTCTTTCTCTGATCAACTGTGAAATAAAATACTTATTAATAAATTTACATAAAATGTTATAATTAAATGACAAGTAGAAATATGGATGAGAGTACCATTTTCAGCATCAAACTTAGGGCTTAAATAGGGAGGCATGCAGCAGTGTAAGGTACTGGGTTCCATCTAAACATGCTGTTATGCTATATCCCAGCAATTCGCTTTCATTTTAGAAACTAAGCATCCAGCAGTTACAACTGAAAAGACAACCCTGAAGGTTAAGTTCAGCTTAATTAGCAAAGGGAAGTCTGTTTAAATCTACAGAGAGCATGACACTGGGGAGAAAAAAAAAAGGGGGGGGGGGGGGGGGGGAGAAAATAACCAAATGTTTAATCCTAAAGATTTAAATTCTATAAATTCAAATGCCTACCAATACCATTTTAGATACTAGCATTTCACTGCACATCACTATTAACTATTTGAATCTTCTCTGTCTCCAGAGACACAGCAAAGGAGTAGCAGGTAGCAGCAGCAAGTAGGAAACTCGCTTCAAACTTCTTCTAAGAATGCCTAGGAAACAGACTGCAAGACAGATGCTATTATCTGCTCAGTTATCACTGACACCAATGGCTTTTTCCTTCCCATATTCATTACAGCTTCTTGTTCAGCACTTCTCTTGGCCTACAAGAACCCTGTAAAAGTCTATCAGTCCCCTCCTCACAGCTTCCAAGTACCATTGCCATAGCTTGCAACCTTATTCCAAGTCTTTCAGTGGGAAATGAGAACTCAGACACTAAGATGGTGCCAGCTTCCCAGCTAATGGTCCAGTGGGGGAAGAGATATCATCTAAGTTACAAGACAGTGTCCCAGCACTCAAGTGAGTTCGGTCATGCCCAGTCATCACCTCCCTGAAGAGAAATATCTTTCCTCTAGCTGCCCAGAGAGTATCCACAACTCCCACCATGTCTCCTGCATCACATGATTCCAGATTCTTCTTCTCAGCCTCTACATTCAAGCACTCCTAAGTGGTCACATGCATACTAAGTTACGTTGCCAAAACGCATGTAAACAGCATTGATCTTAAAGAACTGCATCTAGACCTCCTGCTCCCAAATCCCATGATGCTATCAGTTCACTAGTGGTAACAAACTGTTTTCTATTCTTGCGTCAAAAAGACAGCCCTAAAACATTCTCTTCCTCTCAGGGAAGGAAAACTGAAGTAATGGTTACTAAACTTCTTCAGTGACTTGCTGCAGGCCTCACCTTTCTCCAGAAACTCCTCAAGCTCTGCCATACAGGTCAGAAACAGTGTCCTGATCTGGGAAGAGATCCCAGATATCCCAATATCCCAAACAATGCCAAGAGCACCACCAGCAGACCTTCAGTACTGTCAAGTGCAGCTTTTCTCTTGCTGATGTCAGAATATAACCTTATATCAAACACATCTCAAAGGACACCCAGCTGCAGGTTCTCACTGAGCCTTTCAGCTCCTTTCCAACTCCTTTATCCTCCTTTTGAAACCACCGAGAAAGCAAGCCAGGAACCATTTCCTTATCTTCTCAGAAACACAGCGCTGACTTAAGGCAATAAAAAAACCTTAAGAAACATAAGAGGTAAGAGCTCTATTCTTTGTATCTATTAAATTCTTTATGAAACCTCTGCCTAATGCCTCCTGAAAGCAATTAGTTCAGTATAGTGCTATTTTACAGATGCTGCAGCAAAACACCCATATAGTTGGAAGAAAAATTAAACTGTGGTCTAGACATTCCTTTCTGCATACAAAGC
>JAVJGI010000064.1:5501648-5520093 GCA_035590275.1 Ibycter americanus
CCTTTCCAACTCCTTTATCCTCCTTTTGAAACCACTGAGAAAGCAAGCCAGGAACCATTTCCTTATCTTTTCAGAAACACAGTGCTGACTTAAGGCAATAAAAAAACCTTAAGAAACATAAGAGGTAAGAGCTCTGCTCTTTGTATGTATTAAATTCTTTATGAAACCTCTGTCTAATGCCTCCTGAAAGCAACTAGTTCAGTATAGTGCTATTTTACAGATGCCGCAGCAAAACACCCATATAGTTGGAAGAAAAATTAAACTCTGGTCTAGACAGTCCTTTCTGCATACAAAGCATGCAGTCTTGCACACGCCAGTCTAGCTGCTGTCCCTATTCAAGGCAACACCAGCTGCCACTCAAAAGCCCAGTTCTACATGAAGACTGGAACCTGTGGAAGAAGAAAAATACTGATGGGGTTTCAATTTCTGGTCCAGTATTCGCAAATTTTAATACCTAGTTCTTGCTGATACTTTGACTTAAGGTCTTCTTTTTCCTTCAGAGACTGTTCTTTAATCTTCTCCCACTCCACCTGATGGCGGCTTTGCAGAATTGCTACCTCTTGAGCACGCTTATCATTGAGCATCTCCCGTAGTTCCACAAGGGCAGTTTCCTTTTCTTTTCTCAAGTTAGACTGTGTAAGTTCAAGCTGAGAGGTATGCATATTATTTAAGCTTAGGCGTAAAGCTTCCAGTTCAAGGCTGTGCAGCGTCTGTAATTGAGAAGAAAAAGAGTTTTTCCCTCCCCTCTTAACGAAATGTGTTCATTTTTTCCATGACCAGTTAACAGTTGACAGCAATGGAAACTGAAAACACATCTAAGTTTTGCCCTTCTGTACTTGCAGAGTGTTCCTTCATGGCAGGGACAGAACCCCGAAAATAAGCTGACTTTTGTTACAATGAGATTTGCCTAACATTTTCAGTGCCAAGTAAAAGGCATTCCTCACCTGCCTCTTAACTTCATGTCCTACAAAATACCTTTTATCTGTCCACTTCCTCACAATGTCATGAGAACAGAACACAAGCTCACCCCAACCCTTCACTGTCTACTAAAAGCATTCCTTGTATTTGCTGTGGGTTATAATTTGTTAAAAACCAAAATTCTGAAGTGGTATTGGGAAAGTGGAAATAACATTCACCATGCTTCATCGAAAAAAGAAAAAAAGTGAGGAATATCCAAGAGTTACAAATGGCAGCTAAAATAGACCAACCAAACTTTTCAATTCTTAAATAAACTATACAGTACACAAACATCTTGTAATTACACCTAACACTAGACATATTCTTTCAATTTCCACTTTGCATTTAGTGGAAGTGTTCAAAGACCCAGTAAATATTTAGAGGAAAAAGACAGGTATACATACTTCAGTTTAGCAAGAAAGCATTCCTAATTACATTAGTGGGATAATTAAAAAGTGGGAAGAGTTTAGTATTTTTTATAAATTTACTTACTAAACTTACCAAGACATGAAAAGTGACGAAGTTTTTTGCGTTTGGTTTTTGTTCATTTTTTTTTTTTTAAACCCATCAACTTAAGCACCCAGTTTTCTTCAGAATTAACACAAAAATATAATTACAGTGAGGAACCTAGAGAACTCCTGTAGAAAATATCTACAATCACCCACAAAGAGAACACTCCTAATTCTTCAATTGCAGCACTATATAAAAGAGCACACAGTATGCACAAAAATCAAGGAGCCTTCTTTTTGCAACAGCCAGCTAACCACTACAGTAATTAGTTACACTTTATTTCACCTGTAATTGGAGCTGCGCTTGCTCAATCTCTGCTTTGTGTGTGGCTGCCATTTGTTGCCGAACTTCATCCAACAGGTGCTGCTGTTCTTTATTTAGTTCAGCACGGAGCTTCTCCATTTCCTCTTCATGTTTAGTAATTAGTTCAGAGATTTCACGATCATGCTCTCGTTCATGTACCTGCAGAGAATACTCAGATAAAGAGCTGTCTTCAAAATATGGTTAGTTAGCTCCCTAATAAATAGTTGAGCCTGAATTCCCTCCTCCTCCTGACCCCAAATCAAAGACCCCATGGAAAAAACAACGAACAGATTTTTGCATCTCTAAAAAATTTTTACTGCTTAAATGACAAACACCACAAAATGAGTTTATATTTCTGAAATAAACCCAATCACAGCATTTACCTTTTTTATGAAAGCAATCTGTTCCTTTCTTTCTTCTTCCAACTTCTGCTGGTTTTCCACTTTATCTTTTATTTCAGCATTTAATTCTTCTATCTGGAAACAAGCATACAAACATATAAAATGACTACCTTAACCATTCTGAAATCCCAAGACCCCTGCCATTATGAGGGCTTCCTACCTCCTTCTTGTGTTTAAAACTCACTTTAGTTAATTCTGCAAGGCGCTGAGTCTCCATTTTATCAATTTCCTCTTTGTAGCGTTTCACCATCTCGGACTGTGCCTCTTGTGCAGCTTGTGCAGACTGAAAGGACTCCTGCAAGCG
The DNA here is from genome assembly GCA_035590275.1 of Ibycter americanus. Lineage (NCBI taxonomy): Eukaryota > Metazoa > Chordata > Aves > Falconiformes > Falconidae > Ibycter > Ibycter americanus. The sequence continues at coordinate 5,504,124 of JAVJGI010000064.1, forward strand.
AGCCTCAAGCTCCAAATGAGCCTTCTTCAAATGGGTGATTTCTTCAGTCAACTGGCTTTTTTTCTCACTGTATTCAGTACTTTTTGCCTTTATTTCAGTATTAAGTTTATTAATTTCTGAGTTACTGAAGTTTAACCTTTCCTCATATCCCAGTCTTTCACACTCCTGTAATTCTTTGAGGTTTTTCACTTCAGCATTAAGTTCATGTATGTTTTTCTCAAGATCCTCAATGATGCTAGCATTCTCTGCTAGTGCTTTTTCTGCCTTTATTAGATCCTCCTCTACGTCAGATAATCTTTCTCCTAAGGCTGTTTTTTCCATCAATAAGAGTGATAAATTTTGTTCTTTATTATTGATTTCAGCTTTGAGCAACTCCTGTTCTTTTAGCAATGTCTCTTCAGATACGGTTTTCTGACCAAGCAGCTCTGCTATTGTCTGGTTTTTAGCCTTCTGAGCATCAAGCTGGCTTTGCATTTGATCCCTCTGACTTTGCAAAGCAGCTAACTGGCGTCCAAAAAGAGACTGAACTTCGCTTGTTACAGAATCAGAAGCTGTCTTCTGCTCTTGAACGTCTTTCACTAATTGCTCCTGAGTTCGTAGCTGCACCATCAACGCTTCTCTTTCCTCCTGGAGGTCTTTTACCATTTCTTGCCAGGCAGAGGATTTTGACGCTTGTGTCAAAGGCTCTACAGCACAGGAAGGCTGCCCTCCATCCTCACCCTGCTGCTTTAGCAGAGATGTTATTTTGTTTTCAAGTTCTTTCTCCTTCTCTGTTTTTTGAAGAAGTTCTTTTTCACAACAGATCTGTGCTTCACGCTCCTCATCCAGTTCCACACGCATATGCGAGAGCTCAGCCATTACTTTTTCCCATTTTCCAACAGCTTCTTGCGTCTCCTGGTAAGATTTCTTCAAGGCTGACTCCTTCTCATGGAGCTGCTCAGTTAGCCTCACACATCTCTTCACTAAAGAAGTTGTCTCTTCATCCTTTATGTCACTGTGGTCACTTATTTTGTTTTGCTGCAGGGAGCTACCTGACAAAAATGAAACAAAGGCCTCTGCTTCCACCTCAGTCTCTTCAAAAGTCTCTTGAGCCAAACCACCAGGACATGTTTCCTCATCGAGGCCAAAGGCTAATGGAGGAGGTATAAAATCTCTGCTGGGTTCTAGAAGTGCACTGCTGTCTAACTCATACCTACTGCATCTACCTTCTTCAATGGCATAACCTTCAGAAGTGCTGGACACATATGACTCTTCTAGTCTCTCCGTGGAAATGAGATATTTAGCCAATATGCCTTCATCACCACTGAAAAGCTTTAGTTCTGACAGGTGTTCTCCTTCACTACTTTTGTTATTCTCCGTGATCTTTGAATTCCTAATTTCTTCTAATTGATCCCTTGAGGGGTCTACTCCCAAGTCACGCTGGAACTCTAGTTCCTTGTGAACTCGCTCATCTTCACCTTTCAACTGGGGCAATTTATTCCACGCCTCCTCAAGCTCTGCTCGGTGCAACTGTGACACCTCTGGTAAAATCTGTTTTTCCCTCAATGTCATTAGCTTTTTATTGGAGACAATCTCTTCATCATGCTTTTGCCTCACATCTGTACTTTTTTCAGCATCATAAACTCGCTTTTCATTTAATTCCTGGATGAAAGAATGCAGTTTCTGTATCTCTTCATTCAAGGACTGTTTTTCTTGTTTATATCGCTGGGCTTCCTTCACTTGCTCTTCTGCATCAGAAAGCTGAAACTTAAGGCCATCAATTAAATCCTTGTATTTAGTCTCAATTTCAGATTTTTCTTTCTGGAATTCTTCCTGCTGGTTTTCAAGCTTCTTTCTCAGATTTTCTTTATTAATTTCAGACTCACAAAGACTATTATTTAAATTAATTATTATGCCATTTAAAGTCTGAACGTGTTCTTCAGAATTCAGAGCCCAAAGTTCTTTTTTTAACTGTTCCAGTTCATTCTTATATTTTAAGAAACAATTTTCTTCATACACCTGCTTGGCTTCTGCAATCTCTCTTTTGTGGCACTTCTCCAGCTCAGCCCTCAAGTTCTCTAACTGCCTGCATATATCCTTTTCATGACTGATTTTCAGTTCTTCAATACGTTGCTGTTCTTTCATTCTGGATAAAGCTATTTCATTTTTCAATTCTGTTATTTCTGAGTCCCGGAAAGAAAGGGTATGTTGTAGTATAGACAAGCTCAATCTTTCCGACGTCAGTAGATCTTGAAGGGTTTTAATATGTTGTTCTTTTTCTTCTATGCTTTTGTATAGCTGTTGCATCGTATCTTTCATATCCTCTCTCATTTGGGCAAGCAGATTTTCCTTATCTTTGGTATTCTTAAAAATAAAATATTACATATAAAATATGCCATTGAAATATGACATGCTTTAATTTCCTTAAGCCTCATGCTTTTAATTTATCTTCACGAATAATATTTACTGTTAAGTGCGGGGTGTATCATTGGCCTAGGCAACAGGATTTTTAAGCGCATCTTTGAGAGCATGAAATACTACCGAAAAACTCTTCAGATGTGGAAACAAACATTAAAATTGCTAAGCAATAACAAATGGTATGCCACTGACTCCAGAGAGAAAGAAAATAGTGGCCGTCTCAAATTTCAGGTATTTAAAATAAAAGAAAACAAAATAATATCAGAGCTACAGACACCTCCCCATCCCACATCCATCTGCACAGAGAAAACACCTCCCACAGGCAGGAGCAGGCCAATAGAACAGTCATGTCAAATTTTGACTCACCTGACTCACTTAAAAGTTTAAGGCTTCTACCTATAGCATTGCTGGTTATGTGCTTAAAGGAAATCAGATCTTTTAAGCTGTTCCTTTACTGTATTTTAGTAATCACAATCCCTATGAATTTGTTTCTAAAGACTTTTTTCATGACCATGCCTCTACAGCAGGTCAGAATTTATCACCAAATCTGAAACACATATTATTAACTAAAAAAAAAAAAAAAAAAAAAAAAAGTATTGTTATGTGATTTTAACTTTAACTGAGTTTCTTTATTCACAGTGCCTGTTTCTGGAATGATTACATCAAAGTATTTGCACACAAGCTTTTCACTTTGTTTTGTACCTGAAACTAACATGATTACAGATACCGTTAACTTTTATTGTCATCTAGGTGTTTCAAGTTCACACACAAGTGTATTGTTATATGCTTGTGCAGCATACCGAGCACCCTTCACCCCACTGCAAGCCTCTGTCAGTTATGTTCTCACATGTCTCAGTTCAACAAACACCAGATGGACTTGCTTCTGATGGAAACTTCTTAACGTTATACAACAGCTTAATAACAGAGTAAAAGACCAACCCTTCTGTGACAGAAAACAATGGAGTAATTTCAATAAATAAGCAAATTTTGAAGAGCCAGAACTGAATCCTTAATTCCTACCAAAAAAAATCTTAAAATTGTGAACAGCTATTTTGCTTTATCTTAATATCATTACCTTCAGAAGAATAGATTTTGAATTCCACACTATAGTGTAGTTGCAGTCCTGAAGCATCAATGTTACCTCATGGACAAATTAAATGTTCATTAAAGGTTCTTCCTCTAAGAAGTACCACCTTGGCTTGAACAATCACAACAAAAGCCTACCTACCTACAACTCGTAATTATAAAGGCACTTTAAACAGTTTTTACCTTTTCAGAAGACTCAAGCTGTACTTCCAGGTCACGTGCTTTCTGACGCAGCATCTCCAAATGTGCATTTTGCTCTCTGAGATGGTTCTGTAACAAGGCCACCTGTTGCTGGGCTTCTAACACTTCATTTTTCCCAGGGCTTTTACTCCTCAGCATCTCATTAACCTGAATACATAACAGTACTCACAGTCAGAAGAAAGTCTGTATCAGAATAACTCACACACAAATCTCACTGTATGCATAAAAAAATACTGTAGTCATTTACTACAGATTTACCCTATGTCTTTCATTCTCAATAAGAATCTCCCTAAAAAGTCAGACAACACTTGCCACGTTTTAGATACCATTACTTACTGTAAAGATATCAATATTAGGTAATTCATCTCTACAAAACCTCCAAAACGAAGCAAGGCTTCCAACAGACTGGATATACTAGTAAGAGGACAATGAACCAAACCAGTCTTCTCTGCAAAGTATTTACAGCTCAATACTACAGGATTTTTTTTCTACCTCCCTCCAAATGAAAACATTTACCCCTAGGTGGCTAAAGTAAAATGTGTTTTATTCATTTTCAAAACCTTTTTCTCTGGGCTTTGCTAAAAAAAAGATATTTAAGACAGTATCATTACTTTCACAAGCTACTGGAGTTTACACGCTTCCACAAACAACTTGTATCATATTACTAGCCTTATTTAGAATATGCCCAAAGTGCTATTTAGAGGCTTTACTGTTGTCTTTCAATGGCTTATCTGTAGAGTAATTTTCACTATTACCACATATTTTTTGAATAGCAATAAGAGTTGTAAATAGAAAGCAGTATTTTTTTGTTCTTTTCCAAAATTTCGTTTAGCAGAGGATTTATTTCCCACAGCACGAGCAACTCCTTCAAGATAATCCCTGAACTTTAGCCCAGGTTTTATTTTTAATTTTTTTTAAAGCCCCTTCCTGTCCAAATATTTAAGACATGTAATCCCTCCTAGCGCAATTCTTACCTTGCAAATCTGAAATGGTAAGTAAACATAAAAATTACTCTTTGGCATATACTACAAGCCTCCTGAGACAACAAATATATAGTTGTTCAGGGAGAATAGCCACTAGAACACTGAGCATCACCAAAAAAGAATAAAGTATTTTTTTTAAAAAAAATTTTAATTAGATGAAAGGCTGCAATATATCTCATTAGCCGGGGATCAGATCCATGATCAACCTATTGCACTGAAGCAGGCTCCTATGTGTCATAAGGGCTGCATCAACTGCCTTCACGTTACTTTAAATCTCCTTCTTTGAGCCAAGTCACATTACTTCAGCATAGTGAGTTTCTGTATAACAGCTGAGCTGTCACATTTGCCCAAGCATATACTCAGACATTTCTTTGGCCAAGACAAGGAAAACTGATCACATGTAAGCACATATCATTACAGCAATTGTTCTGTACAGATCCCAAACCACTAGCAATATTGGATAAAATTCCCTAGCAAGGGCTAAACTGATGGACAAAGAAGTGTAATGACCTCCCAAATACTATACAAGCAAGTGGAAAACAGAAGGGTATTTCCAGAACTTCTCCCTAGCAACTGGAGAACACTCTGCCTCGCCCTGAAATAATTTTCAGTGCTGCATTGCAAACTGAACTAAGGAGAGCTATGTGATAAGGTCAGTATGTTTTTATGTTCCTATTCCAAATCTGTTCTTACTCTCTTTGTAAGGAAACAAAAACCGGAGGAGAGGCACACCTGATGTAACTGAAGTTGTAAATCATGGATCTGACCAGCTACATGTGAAGCCTCTTCCTGTAGGTCATCCCGATCTTTCTTCGCCTGTTGAAGGCAGCTTGTTAGTTTCCTGATGACTTCATTCTGTTCTTGAACGGTCATTTCCTACATGGATCACAAGAAGTGCACTTTTAAAATCAAAATATTCTTAACATATTAGGAACCCAGTAAGTTTTCTTCAAGCAAAGCTGTTAAAACTTGACTGTAACTATAGACTATAAGAAACGTGCACCAAAGGACCAGAAGTGTTTATGTTCAAACATGATGGCAGGCATGATGAAAAAGGAACCTTACACTGATCTCAAAGAGATGACAAACCTAAGCAAAAGTGACTTTTTAAACAAATGATAGGATATCAGTAATGAAATAAATATTTCTACTTAAAAATTTTGTATTTTTATTGATGTAAAAGTGATCAAGTTTTCTACAGGATATAATGAATATTTAGTACTCTCTAAATTGTTTCCTATCTGTCAGCTCTTCTTTTCAGCCATGTGAGAGAAAGCTAATGAGATGGGATACATTAATCCTATTTTATGTTAATCACATTAATCTTTTCAATTTATTTCTCACCAACAGGAAATGTCTTTGTTTCTGCAGTCCTAGACAGAGAAGAACAACATGTAAAGAGGGAAGTAACTATTCTTTAGAAGCACCTGATAATTTACCTCTACATAGAAACGCTACACAAAGGGAATTCAAAATATCTTTTTCTAGTATTTTGGGAGAGGGAAAGGTACGTGTCAATTTAATAAAGTTTAACCTATCCTACTTAATCATTTTCCCATACAAAAAACCAAAAAAACCCAACCACCCCAAAACCAAAAAGCACAAGTATTTACAAATATTCAAAAAGTGTGAATGATCTCGGCAGGTGAGGAAAGTCATCGGGGAGGGGTGTGCCTGCCACCCCATGTGAACATTTGAAAAGGAGCCTAGCTGCATCCATGAAATGGTTTTCACACATATCCACAGAAACACTGACATTTCAAGAAGTACTTCCTTTACAATAGTATGAAAAATACTTCAGGGCTGGGGGGGGAGGGGGTTGCAGCATTATTTCAGCATGACCTTGATATAAGTATCAGTATTATAAAAATGTAAGTCCTGTGTTTTCACATTGAGCCCCTACCTCAATGTATAATTAACTATACTTAATCTTAGTGGTTCTTGCAGGTTCTCTCTATAAAGGCCCACTCTCAATATAGTAAGAAAATTTATCAATAAAACTAGCAGCAAGCATTCAACCATTTCTCAGCAGAAGACTAACTATGCATTTCATAAAAACTCTCTAAATACAGAAGCATTTCGAATTTAATTTTACTCTCACTTGATTCAAGAAATATGTCCTAAACACCGGTGAATGGAAAACCTTAGTACAGCTTTTCGCAGCACATGTTAGCTAGGTGAAGTACTTTTCAATAAAAAACAATAGTTATTCTGAGTTTTGCCTCCTAAATATTTTTAGGATTAAAATAAAGTAGCATTATCCCCATTATGCAATTCTATGAAACATACCTGGAGTTGCATAGAGTCACTGTGCTGGGTAAGTTGCTCCTGTAGCTCATCCATCTGTGCAGTGAGCCTTTCAACTGATTCCTGTTTCTCCAGAAGTTTGTTCTCTAACTCAGCTATTCTCGCCTGATACATCTTAGCATCAAGCTCACTGTATTCTGCAGCAGAATTTATTGTAACTTTCTTCATAAAAGAAACAAAAATGTATTTATTCACCAAAACATTTCTGTTTTGCAATTACTCTGAATATAAACTCAGTTTCAAGCTTAAATTCTGGGCAGATTCTAGTTTAGAAGTAATTCAACATTGGGACTTTGTATTTAATAGAAGCATTATACATAAAGTCCTTAATTCTTAAATATTTCAAATAAAAAAAAAAATCATAGAAAGTATCGTACAAAGATATATTATAAGGCACAAAAAAAAATTAGGGGCTGTGATTCTACAGCACAAAATTGTGGCAAAGTGCCATTTTGACATGTGTTGGGATTCAAAACACATTCCAACTTACAAGTTGGGGAAATACTACCAAAATTAAACAAAGTTTTTACATCCATCCATGCTGACTGGAGAACAGTCCATTCATAGGAAAAATAATAATGTAAAGTTCTTGACTTAAAATTAAATTCACGTGTAAGCAGCTATTGCAAATAAGTATTCAACATACTCTGAGTTCCTATGGCCTTTAACAGCAAAAGAAAAAAGCAGGTACAAAGACAGAAGCTGCTCCAATCAATCCTGTGGTTTCTTAGGAGCAATATTGTTACAATTCTCACAGAGGAGACAGTATCTTGTATTTTACTTTAAATACTTTTTGTTTTCAATGTATGAAACAAAGAACGACCCTACTGTTCAACTAAAAACATCATGAAATTTCTCTGGACAAGGTCCACAATTTCACTAAAACTTAGCAACCAATTTCACAGCCAGTACATGAACACACAGAGAAGTACCTGTTTTAGACTGTAAAATAGTGAAATCACATCAGTTTTACCACATTTGATAACAATGCTCAAAAACTTATCATTTCAGTAACCAATTACCATACTCTTTTTTCACATAGATATCAGCATCTTTTAATAAAGATACATTCTTTCACACTTACTTCAGCTGCATGATCATTCAGTTCATCCCAGTTGGACAAGTCAGCACTCCCCTGGTAATAATCAAATAAAACAAACACTAGATCAAGGCCATTTTAAAGGTGCATAAGGAAAAGCAGAATTATTTTGGAAACACCCTAACCAGATGAGCCAGAAAGGTCCAAGTTGCAAGACAGCATGCCAGTGCGACAGTGAAACTGAGTTTAATGCTAACCTCAGCTGGTCATCCATGGTCAAATGAATGAAATAAATGCAAAAAAAATTAAAATTATTATGAATGTCTACTTAAAACTTTAGGGCTAAGCTTCACCACTGAGATTCAATGTTTTATCTTCTGCTTTAGTGGCTTGCAAATATAGTTGAGTATTCTTTAATCTGCTACTCAGTATTAGTAAACTAACTGACAGAAGATTATTTAACAACCATGCTAAAATCATTCAGGTAATTGCAAAAGCAATACTGTTTCCTGATGCATATACTTAATGTAGCTTGATATCTTGAAAGACATTTACCTCTCACTAAATTCACAACAAGACAAAGACGACTGTAGCACCTTTTAGAAAAAGGAGCCCATAGCCCTCCCTGTATTTTGAATCTGCACAAAGTAGTTTCCAACAATTACTGTCTCCCTAGAGGCACCTTCTTCACGTAACCTAGAAAGCAATTCCATTTGCTTTACAAACCAGCTATTTTGACAAAAGCTGTTTGGAAGCAATAAGTGATTTTTGCTTCTTTGTTAAGTTAAGTTGATGCGAGTGTAATAAGGACTGCTATGGTTGAGTGACAAAATATTGTATGCTTTTTCTTTGTGCAGACAGCATGGCATGCAGCTTCATAAAATCCTCTGCAATGCTAATGTCACATTCAAGATATCCTGAAAGCACTAGAGATACCCTCACAACAGAAAGCAGGATAATACATGTAAACAGTATCCTCCGTTATGGCAGGCTTGCAAATACACCAGTTTGATGCTATTGTTGTATATTGTCAAAAGACACCAACAGCTGGAGAGATGCTTTTTATGCAGAAGGCACCACCTCTCCAAAATTCACAAATCTTTGCATAGACTGCATGCTGAAATGCACTGAGAAACTACTTTCTAAACAAACTCCCAGACCAAGACAGATACATTTTGTTGTAGCAGAGAATTGCCTTGTAGCTTCCGAAAGCTGTGAAAGCATTAGCCAACCACTTCTGAAACAAGCTGGATTGCTATTAAAAAAATTGTTCAGAACTAAGTTTTGCTCATTTTTATTACAAGACAGAAGGAAAGAAAGCATTACACGACTGTTTAATCCACAACTGATTAAAAATAAAAATCTTGCTTATGAGCTGACATAAGAAAGCGATAGCTTTATTCAGGCAGACCAGTACATCTATTAGCTTATGTCTAGTAACCTCAGGCTGTATGAAAAGCTATGTTTCTGTGTTTAGTGACATGACTACCTTTAGAGGGTCACCAGTACGAACACACTGAAATACATCAGGCACAAGCAGAGTTACATGTTAAATAAATTTGTCAGAGAACAGAACATCTATGCTGGCTTTACAATGGCTACTAAGAGCATGCTGGAACAAATCATAATTTTTCAGAAAAAAGCATATTTGAGCCAGCAAAGTGATGCAAAACCAAACTAATGCTGTGCATTATAAGGTCCCAGCAGTTTTGCTCATCTACTACACCTCTCAGTCTGGATTTGCCATTTCATGGAGACACAGCCATATAACCTTAAGTCCGCCCAAAGAGAAGTTCATGGCAATAAAAGGTGAAAGACCTCAATTTAGCAGGCTAACAGCAGACAGCTCCTTGACAACACCAGCTGTCCAGTCCATATAATAGTTTTTTTAGCAATCGGCATCACTTTGTAAGAGAGTAAATTATTACAAATGAAAAGACATCAGTTTACTTACTTCTCAATGGCAGCTAGTTGACAGTGTCAGAGCGCCAATACCCAACTAAGCAAAACAGTCACTTGGAACACCTGTTATTTGCGGATGGAGTGAAGTGAAACACAAGAAATACTCAGATTTACCTCTGTCTCTGTTGTTGTCTCTAGCAGGTTGGTGTCTTCAGCCTTACTCTCTAGCAGGTTGGTGTCTTCAGCCTTACCCTCTATACCCTTACCAACATCTTGGGCTGCTAGTGCGTACTCTTCCTTCGGAACGTCATGCGTGTGGACAGACGAGCCCTTCCTCTTCGCCGTCTTTTTCTGCGACTGCGTGATGTCACTTTTTGTTTTTCGTTGTCTGAAGTAAGCAAACTGTACAGAAAAGATTGGAAGAGGTAGAGGGAGAGGTAAGTGAGAAAAAGGTAGCAGGACCACAAGATTAACACACCCATGGGTGATGAAGATCCTATCTTGATAAAATATATACATCTGCAGAAAAACTGCTTTATCTTCCCTACTTTCTACACATTCAGAACATACTGGATAACTGTGCAATTAAGCAAGAAATCTCACACCAGTACTAAAGGCTCATTTCAATAAAAGAATCAAATTTTACTCAGTGCAACTTTGTGTGTCAATGACAATCCAGAATTACAGCAAGACAGATTAATAAAGGAATGAGTTGTTAATATACTAGAATCATTACGAAAAAATAATAATTGAGCAGTCTTTCTCCAAGACCGGCAAAAACAACAACCCCCTACAAATGTATCTAAACAGATCTTTGCCAGCGTAAGCTTTAAGATTAAAATTAACGGAAGTGAATCCTCATGCTCCTTCCCTGCCACCCCCTTAAGAGAATACAGCAAAACTTCCTAGCCAGAAAGCGGTCTACAGTACATAAATAGAAAATCAATTAAGCCAGGTCATTTTAATTTCTTCTGTTGAAGAATCAGATGCTCTACTTTATCAGACTATCACAGCTCTATGAAGCACCAGGGACTTGTAAAGAATGTCACTGACAGAATTTGTTACCCAACTTCCCTTAGCACCTTAAACAGCTTAAAAAGGATTATCGTCTTTTCAACTCTAGTATTGTGTTTAGGCAGCATTTCCAACTAACATCTCCCTCACAGCACAAATCCAGACATCCTTCTCACAAGGAAAAAGCCTTCTCCTAGGTTACAACCATAGGTCATCAAGTGCACTGCTAATACATCCTTGTGACAAGACAAAATAATCAAACAATGACAGGATGTAAACATAATTGCCAAGTTCTACCTGTAATACATATGAAAATCCAATGCTTGACAGTTTGGTTTTCCTGTAAAACAGCCCCCTTGCAGAAAAATCTTGTCCGTTTCTTTTCATTCAACTTGTGAAACTGATTCAGTTCAGTCCTTTCCTCTTACATCCATGCCATTATAGCAACTCCCACTTGACAGCTTAGCTACTCAACAGATGCACAGCTACACACCTGCTACACTGAGCAGCGTGTTTAAAAGGTGTATTTGCAGAAAGACGTCAGTTTCTTGCCAGCCATTAAGATGTTTATGTACAAATAGCTTATTTTTAAGATTACCTTCTGTAGTTTCCATAGTTATTAATACTGATTAAACAGAGATTGCCAGGTGCCGTGTTGCCTTTCTTAAGAAGCAAAATGAACAGACCAGTAAATAAAGCTGTAGTGAGACACAAACACTATTCTCTGAAATCAGGTGTTAACTCTAGCACTTCCTGATGGCAATATAGGTCTAAAATAGCTATCGCACTAATTAACCTAGTAACATGGGGAAAAGGAACAGGAGGAAACCTGCAGAAAAACTTGAAAGTAGAGGAAGCTGCTAAAGCAGGGAAAAAAGGGAAAACAGGAGTAAAACAATTAGAAAAGTAAGAAAGTTAAGGCAGAAAGAGTGGCCATCAGAGAGCAGTTAATGATTTCATTAAGGGAGACCAAGTATTTGACATTAAAATATCAAGACTTACCATGACCAAACATCTAAATGAGTATGAATTTTTAAATGTACAGCTCAAAGAAAAAAACCCTCTTTTTGTCCCACTCATATGCATGAAACATATGAAATCATAATACACATTATGCAAAAATATCCAACTACTCCAAAATTTTATGGAACTACTGGACTTGTTAGTCCATGAACATGTCTGGAGTCAAACACATTCCGGATTTATGGAATCACTGGATGGGGAAAAGTTCTATTTAGGGCAGTATCAGGCTTCCAAAGTCTTTAATCAGCTACATAAATTTAAGCGTCATTATAACAGTATCATCAGATAACACAGACAGTCATCCACCATGAAACACTGCACGTGAATATGAAGAAAGAATGGAACACTGACTCTCCCCAATCCCAGTGAGATCCCATCATGCCCCTTTGGAAGGATTAAATTCTCAGTGTGCTTTCCAGCAGCATGTGCAAACACGAAAGCTTCACCGTTAGCCAAGATTTGGGATGCCACAGGAACACCAACAGCCCTGACCACCACAGCATCCAAAGCAGCTCTCCATAACAGAAGAACACCCGGCCTTTCTGCAGGTACCAATTACTGCAACTTCATTTCACCAGGACCAGCCAGTTAACAGTAGCAACTGCCAGGCACCTCTGAATTGGTATAGCCAGCACCACAGAAGCATCCCAGAACTAGAAGAATAAGCCCGCCAGGTTGTGTGTCATGTGGTCCCCATGTCATCCCTGTCCCCGATTAACTGCTGTGCTGACATCCTTCCACCACATCATTGCAAGCTGCCTGGCACCAGCAGCATGGGCCAGCAGACAGGAAAACTACAGCACACGCAGTACTGTTCAGCTCTCCCCATCCTACCTCACACATAATTTACTCCTTGACTTACTGCTTTACATGCTTCAGAAATCAGTACCAAAAGAATACACACAGAAAATGGAACAGAGCAGAAAACTACATTGGCGCCAAATAGAAACAGGTTGTTCAAATAAACCTTAGTCCACTTCTTAGATACGGTAAACATAAGCAATGGCTGCCCTTAGACAAAACCCAGAAATATTTTCTAGAGCTTCCTCAAACTGATGAGGCAGGAAAACTTCCTAGAAAACACACATTTCTTTTCAAGCTTCTACTGTGTAAAATGCAGGAACAGCAAAAACAATCCTCACACATGAGGTATGGCATATACAGGTCTGTAACTAGAGGCACAGCTGGCCGACATGCATACTAGCTAACAGGAGGTGGAAAGAAACATGAAGAAAACAGCAGCACTTAAGACTTGGGGTTTGTTGTTTCGCAACTACTACCTTGGCTATCAGTATTGCATTTTTTAAAAACTGAAATCTCAAGTACCTGATACAGTCAGTATTTAGCTGCCAAATCATGATAATTTCCCATTAATACAACAGCTGAAATTATTATTATTTGCTGATAACTTAAATGCATTCCAATAATGGAGGGTTTATTCCTATATGAAAAAGAGTAATGCAAGTACTGGTTTAAAGAGGAAAACATTCACATTGTATTCCTTCCCGAAATCAATATTTAGCAGACTGAAATCTAAAGATGCCAAAGACAGAAAAATAATTATTCGGAGGGGGTGGGGGCGATGAGGCAAAAAAACACAGAGCAGTTCACACTTCCAGATTCAAGCAGTAGCAGACCACAGGCTGCTACAGCAGAGGACTGCAACAGACAACTAGCCTCGCACTCCCCTTCCCTGCCATCATGAGCACCCTCACAGTGACGTGGTGAGATAATTCAGGAATTGATCTGGACAAACACCGAACATTTCAGAGGCAGCATCACCTTAAGCTGCTGTAGGTCTGTACTACAGGAAGGAAACACTGTACCTGCTCATGGCCATTTCTCCCTTTCAAAAATACATTTGTATTCATGAGGAGGGCAGCGTGAAGAAACCAAGAAAAAATAAAAGGAAAATAAAACAGAAAAACATTTCCCTACTAATTAGCCCAATATACATTTGTTCTGTAAGTCAGCTGTACAAATTCAGGTATATATAAGATACAAAAACAGGGCAAGCATACAGCCAATACGTGGTAGAAATCGGGTGTGAACATACTAAGGAATGTGCAGTTCACGTGTTTGCCTTCCCAACCCTAACATATTATCTTTGTGTCTAATAAGCCCCAGTGGATATTGCTCCCATCATTTGTCCAGGTGTTTTTTGAAAATTGTCTGGTGTCCACAATCTCCGAGCTAAGTAACAGATCTCTGTGACACTTTAATAAGCAGAGGAAGCACTACATCTATCTCTGCCTTTCTAAACTCTTTCCTCTCCTCTCAGTATACCAGGTATGTGCTACCATGCAATAGCAACATTGATGGGGCTGCTAACAATTTTTTTAAATGGTGAGATGAGATATTTAGCACATATTTAAAATAAATAAATAAATAAATAAATAAATAAATGCAACATTGGCTCCGCACACATAACTTGAAACATAATGCAAGTCCCTACTGTTTTTTTTTTTTTTTAAATGGCAAACAACAGCTGTACAACAGGTGGGAACTAATAACTTACTCAAGACAAGTCTATCACATTTTGCTAACTATAAACAGATACCGCACTTAGAGACGGGTTGCAAAAGAAATGTTAACATAAATCTTGCCACAGCTAATGCAACTTTTCCGCCTGAGGAACTTCTATTCTCAAAGTTTCCTCTCTTGATATTAATTCAAAAACTAATCATGCAATCGTTCTCCAACAGGGGATAATGTCCACGCAACACATAACAAGGCTGTGAGGGCAGGTGGAAGAGGAGCTGCTGAGCAGGGAGTATGGCAACCACAACAGCACCTGGGTGCAACAAGCCAGGGAGGGATAAGCTGTACTGCCCACCATCAAGCTGCTTCAGCACAGCTCAAACCCGCTCCCCTCCCAGTAACAGTCTCTTTAATTGCCTTCTGCACATCACTGGGAGGGAGCTGAAACAGAAACACAGAAGACTGCTGAAAAGATCTGCGGCAGACAGCACAGCTCCAAGCCACTTCTGACCCCACCAGCTACATTTCCAGACAGGTCCCCTGCAGAAAGGGCCATGCCCCTATGCCTGTGGGAGATTCATGAGGAGTGATAACAGGCATGAAGAAGCTATAGCACATCATGGAAAGATCTGATCTGTCTAACCCTCCTGACAGACTGTGCATCCTCAGCTATCCCCTTCTAGCTACAGTCCCCCATTCCAATCCTGCTGGGACAGTGAGAACAGGGAAAAGCTGTAGCTGAAGACTGGCAAGCCTTATTCAGCAGTAGATTCCCAGAATGGAAATATGACAGTAACAGCTCAAAAACCAGCAGAAGTGCGGAATTAAAAGAAAAGTAATCAGGCATCTCTAACCAGCTTCTTGAACATCATTACCAAAACAAAGCAGAAGCATTTATCTAAGAGGTTTAATACATATGAAGTGTTAATCACATAGTTGCAGGCAATAATTACGAAAAGAATGTTACTTTTATGTATCAGTCGCATCATAGGAGCTGTCTGCACAGTCCTACCAAACCACACCTAACTGAAGACGCTTGAAGCGGCCGAAGTGTTTGCCAACAGCATGACTGCAAACCAACCAATCCAACCCACTTCTCCAATAACCCACCTGCAGATGGAAGGGCAAACAGACTAGTCATTTAACTAATAAAACATGCAACACCTATTCTTGGGGATTCTCACCCGGATATATAGTATTTCCACAAATAACTGAGTGGAATCCTAGGCAAAATTGGGAAGACAATCAAAACAAAACAAACCCAGACCCTCAGGGAAGATATACACAGTACTTTTAAGCTGCTTCTTGCTCACTGAAGATAACGTTTATACACCTCTGTAGTAACTCGGGAAATTTCCCAGGCAACGTGCACCCAGGGAGCACCGCCGGGCACGTTTATTCCTGGCAGAGCCAGGCTGCCCAGGCAAACCCCTCTCATCTCCTGACACTGCCCCGCCACGCACCGAGGGGGAGAGGCTCGGGGCGGGCTGAGGCGATGCTGCGGGCGGCTCCGGGAGCCACCCCCGCCGCCAGGCCC
>JAVJGI010000064.1:5520409-5559984 GCA_035590275.1 Ibycter americanus
GGCCCACCCGCCCGCCAGGGAGGAAGATCTCCGGCAATTGGTGCCAATCGCCGTCCCCGGGAGGTTCTCCAGCCAATGGCGAGAGTGGTCGTTAGCCTAGCCCCGCCCACTCGCGCTAACTGACTCCTGGGATAGACGGCGCAGGCCGCCGCGCGCTGCCTCTCCCTGCTCCCGCTGCCGCCAGTGACTGCCCCCTCCTCAGCAGCCACCAATGGGAGAGGCAGCCGTGCCCGCCCGCGCCGCGCTGGTTGGCCAGTTTCAAACGGGCCGCCAGCCACGGCCCTGCCCAGGGGCGGGAGACAGCCAATGGGGAGAGGGGGCGGCCGCCGCGGGAAAGCCGAGGCGGTCGTTGCCGAGCCTTGAGGAGAGGCTGGCCGCTCCTCCGCTCCCTCCGCACGCCCTGGGGCGGGTGCCTCGGGTGGAGGCCGGCCCAGCTCTGCCTGTGGAAGCTGCTCCGCCGTGACCGGTCCCTCCCCCGTTGGAGGCAGATGGAGGTGTTGGCGCAGGGGGCCTGGACCATCCGGCTGGATATTAAACTTGTGTGTGGAAATGTTACCCTTGTGTTCATCGCAGCAAGTGAGCTGTACGGAGTTCACCTGCAGAAGCCCTTCAGCCGGGATGTGCAGGTGCGGTGGAAGCTGCTGGCTGCAAATAATTGCCTGGTAACAAGGGAGAAATCAGGTGCTTTCTTCTTAATGGTGTGAATAATTAACGTCACAGCCATCTACAAAACTGGCAGCTGCTTTGTCCCTTGAAGTGATTAGATCATACTGAACACGCTTTAATCAGATCTGTTACTCGGCTCAGTTCAGAGGTAATCTCTTGTAGCACATGGGCTTTTTCTTCCTGAGAAACACAGGAATGCCAGCGTCCTTGTGATCTAACAACCCCTTTTCCATCCCTGGACCTTTCTATGCGTTTGGTCCTTAAGCTGGGCTCCTCTATGTATGGACTTTTGCCTCAAATTCGGACATTGTATTGTCCAGATCATGAGCTGGACCTAACCGCTCCTGTGGGCTGTGACTATGCTGTCTGGGTTTTCTATGCCAATGTCAACCACCATTCAAAAAGTATGTGGGAAGAAACATGGACACGTTCATGTAATAAACCATTTTGTACCCATCTCCTAGTCTCCCATGTCATCTCTATGCAAATATTTCAGCATAGACAACAGGAAGACTGGAGCAGTGTGAGTGCTCAATGCTCCAAAGAAAAAGCTGAGGATGCTAGGAGCAAAGCAGGGTTGGCAAGGCTTTCTCTACACTTTAGGAAGGCTGTCTGTGTCCAGAGCCAAGCTAAAGGTTAACTTTTAAACCACCTGCAGAGCTTGCTGGGGGACAGTATGTGTTGGCTTTCCTTCACAACCAATTCTGCTCTTCTAAGGAAGAGTGGAAGTTTTAGTGAGCAAACCATGCAGGGACGTTAGATCTGACAGCAAGGACAGGCTCCTGAGGCTAATTCTGGTCACCTCCTGCTTTGTCAGCCCTTGAGGGGTTCTTATTTGTTTTTCCTCATAGTACTGCCACATCCTCTGACCCCCTAACCAGGATTCTGAGTACCCCTAGTGAATGCTGAGGGATAAAGAATGAATTATGAACTTTTTTAGTGCAAAAGCTCGTGTAATTGGCACCATCTGAAAAACAAAAGGAAACTGGTAAGCTCAGAACATGGAAGTTTCTTAAAAGAAAGAATATAATATATCATTGCATTTATAATGACAATTTTGTTAAATCAGATGTCACTTAAATTTAGTTTAAAATAAATCGCTGCTTTGACTTCTTACTCCAGCTAAAAATGTAAAATGAGTAAGTCATTGGTTTTTTGATTTAAAGGATTTTGTTTTATTGGTAATTCTCTTTTTTTTTTTTTTTTTTTATAATCACCTCATGCATTATATTTTCTACTATCCCTGTCTGTTTGTTAAAACATCAGGATTTCTGGTGCTAATCTAACTAAATTTACTCAAGTGGAAATATTTGAAAAGGGACCTGTCTCTGGCAACATGGAAGCTAGCTGGCAGCTAGCTAGCAGCACCAGCAACACTGTTTGCATGCTACCCAAATTGTCCTGCTGGCAGCTGGACTCAGGTTCTGCACTGTCCGTGCAGCTTTGCAGTGAGGGAGCTGAAGCCAACCAGACAGGGTGGTGGGGCCACCACCTCTGTTTCTGCTGGGGCCAATCCTACCTGACATAAAAGCTGTAGATGTAATTTGTACCTTGACTAAATTAGCAGCAGCACCAAGATCAGGCTGGTATCAAAACCTTACTGAGAAATCTGGGTGCTGATGCAACGTATCTGTAAATAAATGTGCAGCGTTTGCAGAGACTTGGGTTTGCAATTGTTGTATAGCAAGGTGATAATCTTAAGTACAGTATATGATTAGTATAGTGTACTTACTCTTAAGTAAGAAGACTTAATTGTAAGTATAATTTGGTTCAAACCGTTTTCAGAAATAACAGCAAAAACCAACATTGCACGTTGTTTTATGACAGTGGTGTTAAATAACTCTTAATTATAAAATATCTTTTATTCATGTGTTTAGCTTCAAATGCAGACAGGACATTTTTACAATACCTGTAACCACCAAGCAACCTAAGAAGAGTTCTCAACTGTTGATTCGCAATGTTACAATTGGCAGAAGCAGACAGTTGATTGAAAGGAAATTATATGTACTTCTCCACTGATAATTTGTGTGTGTGTTTCTTTTTTTATTCTTTTAACTGTCTTTTAATAAATTGAAATAGTCTTCTAAGACTGAAATGATAAGAGACTCTTCCCTAAGGAACCAGACCGTGGAAGTATATCACCTCTGGATATTTCCAGGTGTGTCAGTTTCGTTCTTTTATATCATGTTTTAGAAATCATAGTAATAAAAATTAAAGCCATAAAGTATCAAAATCCATAAAAGACATACTAGATATGTAGACCTCACCAGGTAATCTAATCTGTTCTTGTATCTGAGAATTGGTCTAGTAGTCCTACAACATTCACCATGTCTGTTTTTCTATATTGTTTTAAACAACTTCTGTGAAAGTTTTTTTTTTTAGATAGCTGCTCCATCATTTATCTTACTGTATAATTAAATTTTTTTTGTTGTTTTTATCAGGCTTTCCTCTCCCTCACTAAGCCAAATGCTTCTTGCCCAGCCTTTCCAGTCAGAAAACAACCACCCTTTTCTTGATTATATCATTTCATTTATTTAAATATTGCTAGCCTGTCCTCTTCTCACCATTACTGCTAATGGTGAGAAAAGTCAGTTCTTCCAAGTCTTCCTCAGAACTTACATTTTGTAAATACACTATTTTTATCGTTTTTTTCTGGACTTCCTTTCCCTCTTAAACCACCATATCTAAAATTAAACTCTGACTTCAGCTGCTAAATAGAGCAGAATAATTAGCTCCTGTGAGGTGCACATAAAGCTTCTGTTAATCCTTTGCAGAATTAAATTTGTCTGATTTTGCTCTTTTGCATTACCATGTTCATGCATGATCCCTAGTGTGTGATTCAATGTAACCGTAGATCACTTGTGTCCAGCTGGCAGCTTTCTGGAAAGTCATTAATGAGCAGGTTGTAAGATGTCCCTAGAGTAGGGATGCCACTGTGACCAGGCCATCTGTAAGTGTGGGGAAAGAAGAATCCCTTAGCAGATTTACTGGAAAGCATTTTTATACCTAGTATTGGATTTTCTCTAGGATACCTGTTACGTCAAGCAGAAGTTTCTCTCTCTTCCTTTCCTCTACAGTCAACGCAGTTGCCTGACACTGGCACTGTATTTTTCATTGAATACTTCTACAGGGTTCTTTTTGTCAACCTTTCTTGTAAACCTCAATTCCTATTACAGTGAAGGCTGTAGAAATTTAACTTCTAGGGGGCACTGTGTTAAACCAGTATAATATTCATCAGCAGTCAGAAAGTCTACTACAACACCGGCAACGACTAATAGCAGGCTTGTTGTTGCTCTCTGGAGAAGCCAACACAGCTTGCTTTGCTACATCACTGCCCAAATGCTGCCCACAACCCTGGTCACCCCATCGCAAAAGGGTTTTTATGAAACTAGAAAGGTACAGAGAGGAGCAACTCAGATAAACATGAGGCTGTACAAACACGTACAGCCACGGTGTGATTGATCAAAGGTGCAGCTGATACAGCGCCTTCCAAGAGCTGACGATAGCAGAGGCCAGGAATGGGGATGAGAGCAGTCAGTGTGCGCTCTTGTGTTACGCCTTCCCAGCCGAGTTATGAGATCAATGGGTAAGGACAATCTGCTATTTGAGGACAAATTGAATAGATTCTTTTGCTTAGAAAAAGAGACACCTGAATGAGAATGTTACCTAAATGATTCTATGATTCTAAGTCACAAATGGTATGGAAAAAGTACACGGAGAGCAGTCATATAAATTTCAGGTAACAAATGAGATTTCCAATAAACTTTTCAGGAATCTAGATTTAAAACAACCTAAATGTAATCCTTTTTTTGTGTAACACTGAAATAGACAATACTTACGAGGTTTACTTGCATAACTAGACTTATGCTTAAGTTTAGGACAACTAGGAAACTCCTTGCCAAAGGATGACAGGATCAAAAATGTTAGAACAGGAGGAGAAAAATCTGTTGGGGTTTTAAAGTACAAAAATGTACACAGAGTTGTTGCTCAGGAAAACTGCTGGTAGGTGAGAGGGTTTTCTGTTCCGCCGTGTCCCTCGTAGCCTTCAGAGATGAGCCCTGCCAAGGAAAGCTGAACCCCAGCTCTACCACAGCAAAGCTATTTTTGGGATCCCCACGTCTCAGTTTCTATAACCTCTCCAGTGACTACCAGCCTGTTTATTTTTAAGGACAGATTGCGCACACATGCAGTGTGGGACACAGCTGGAGGAGGTCATCTCTGCTGCTCCCACACAGCTCCCTACACGCATCTATCAGCTGCTCCAGCTGCAGTTTTGGTATGGCTGCCTAGCAAGCAAGGGGTTGCAACTTTGCTCTCCTAGGAGCAGAACTAGGCTTAAAATATGGATGAGTACCTGTTACTTGGCTTCTTTTTCATGCCTTGGTGTTGATTTTACGGATGTCATTGGTAAATGTTGCCCTGTTTTTTATGCTGGTAGGGCTTTGCTGGGAGAGGGAGACACCCTGCAGGTTGCTTGGGAGATGGGAAGCAGAAGGATGATATAGCATAGCTTCTTTACTGTTTTACTCATCCGGAGATGAGTTCCAGCTACGCTCCTTCATTTTTTGAGTTTTTAGTTACACGCTGGTGATGAAAACTTATACAAAGTGCTACATCAAAAGTGAGTGGGCTATACGTTGCTATCAGGTATCAGTCAGCAAGATCATAACCTGACACCCAGCATTGCGGTTGTGTTAAAGAATCATTAGCTTACATTTCTTTTTTCTTGCCCACTAACGTGCTGGGTATTTGCTTTACAAAAGGTACACAAGCTTCTACACCTGGAGATTAAATTGTTTATATTATGGACTGACATTACAAACTTAGCAACCAGGTTACAGGCACAAAACTGTGAGCTACTTAGAAGACGTTGACAACACAGAGAGCCAAGCCTAGTGACACTGCTGGGGAAAGGCTAGCAACCACAAATATTTGCCCTGAGTTACCCTTCTGTGACCATTGCAACCTGCAGCACGAAAGTGCATCGAGAGAAATGGCAGAAAAAGCTGCATCTGTGACATTGTGGTGAACATCTGGACTCTTTTTTTTTTATCTGGGAGTGAGACTGAAGCTTTTATCATCTTCCCTCAGTTGCTCACAATCTTTTATTTTATTTTCTTATTCTTCTAGAAGATCATGGAAAGGGAAAAATGACCACTGAAAACCTATCTGCCTTTGCTTAGCTTTTTAACCAGTTTTTGCCTGCCTGCTCTTCCAGGAGACTACTACAATGACAGATCCTTCAGTGGTGGATCACCTGACACAGCTGCAACTCAAACTCCTGGAAAAGGTAAGTGAATAACTCTGCGGTGGTCACCTTTGCTCTGCTTTTTGCTCTTGTGTGTTTAAGCATTAACGTTGTATTTTAAATACTTACGTTTCTACTGAGATACAAAGAGGATCTGCAGCCAATTGAGAACCTCTTTCTTCGCACAAGCAGAGGCAGACCAATGTGCAGGGGTGCTACAGTCACTGTCGTTTTCTTAAATAACATCATACACGTTTATGTGGGCCTACAGTAAATTAAAAATAGAGCTAAAGAGACTTCAATCTTATGGGAGATGTCACCAGTTAGCTCAAAACCAGTTTGAGTTGTGACAGGCAAAGTTTAGGAGTAAATTTTGGGTAAAGAGGACCTCAGGCAGTTTTAAGGTAATTTCCTGTCTTTGTTTTTCATCTGCATTCACGTAAGATATGGTGCCTGCTGAAACACAGGCAGACCTTTGGTGGAAGCACATGAGGTGCTGCACAGAGCCCCAGTAGCTTTGTTGTGGCTCTGCACACTAACACACCCAGAGGTCTCCATTCAGCCCTGTTCCTCCACCTTCAGCACATCTGACATCCATTACCTGTGCCTGTAAGGTAGGCTAGGAAATTGTTGTGAGCTTTGCTGCCTGACTCATAACCAGTCCTTTTTGTGGTTCTACCAACAGAGACTAGAAAACGAACAAGAGAACCTAGAGAAGATGGAGTCACCTCTCACAGCTGCAAGTAAAAGAGAAGCATTTGTTCTGATTATGGACATAATACAGAAAGGGCTTAGTGATGTTCTCAGGCATGAGTTCCTCACTAGGTCACACCAGATGATCACATCTCCTCCCTAAAAGCTGTGCGCTCAGTGGTTGGGCATTTGGGTAGTCAGAACTTGCTTTGTCTTAGTGTCTGTGACAGGGACATTGTCTGGAGGACCAGAGGGAGACTCTGAAGTGGAGGCAGTGCTGCCCCAGCTCAGCTTGTGTATCTACATCTGTATGCAGCCCTGGGGACTTCTAGCAAAAAAGCAAGTTCCAGTGAAGCTTGTGCAGTAATGTCAGTCTCTATACTAGTCTCAGTCCTAACTAAGCTGGTGAATCTTAGCGGCCTTGATGCAAGGAGAACAGGCTTGCTATGCTGTACAGCTATCTACATTTTATCTTTTGGATTTCTTCTACTGTTTTGTTTTTTTTTTTCAACAAAGGGCAGGGATCCACCAGTCGAGCACTGATGTAGGAATGACCTCCTGCCCAGGTGTCCTCTGCAGCCTCTCAGCTGTGGATGCTGGTTAGCTGGAGCTAACTACTGGTGATCCTATTTGTCGTAGCTCCTGTACCTAGTACTGAGCCCCTGTTGCAGTCCAGCTGTACTCTTGGCTTTGGTGATCCTGGAAAGGAGTAGTTGGGACGTCTCTGTTTCTCTGAGGGAGCCAGGTGGGAGGAACACTCCACTGCCAATGCTGCTTTGCAGTTTTGAAACTCACCAACGCAGCCTTATGCAGACCAGAACATGGTTTCCAGTGTAAAAAAATGTGACTCAGCTTATGAAAAAAATCCTTATACTGAAAGAGTTGGTCTTGAGGACTGTGTTGATAAGAGCTGGGAAACCATTTTCCCAGGAACGCATACATGTGCGGTTACATCCTAACTTTGGTCTGGGCAGAGAGGTCAGGAATCCCGGAGTGCTTATAAAACTTCAAAAGTTTAGACAATATGAAAACTAGCGAACCAGCTAAAAGTTGATAAATAAGGGAGCTGAAAATAACTTGTGTCTTTACCAAACCCTTTCAAAGACTGCGGTGACATATCACGTACAAGTGTTCCCTTCAGCAACACTCCCATGGAAGCTACACATGCTATGTGCAGTGCATTCATTTCTTTGCACAGCACATGCAGTGTTTATAGTTATATTATCTATGGATTGAAGGCTACCAGTAGAAGATCAGTAATATTTCTAGATTGTACTCTGGGCTCATATTCATTGAGCTGATGCACAAAGAGTTGGAAACTTTCAGTGCTGTGGCCAGAAATTATAAATCCCTTTAACAACTTAGAGTTTCAAAATACAAAATTATGCTTTTCAGAGCAGATGCCAGGCATGCCTCCAATGTATCTGAAAACTGATTTTCATTTCAAGCTAATTCAAAATCAGCTGCATTTGGGAAGAACTGAAAAGGAAGTTGATTCAGAACAAAAAAGAAACAGAGAAGTTGACATTCAAAACTGTGTTTGTTTTAATACTTCACAACAAACTTTTTTTACACTTTGCACGGTCATCGCCTGTGTGTACAAAGTATATCTAGAAAATTCCAGGCTGAAATGAGTTGCTAAGCCAGGAGGTTAAAAAGGGGCTTTACAGAGCAATCTGAAGTTTCTTTTCAGAGAAGGCGCATTGACTTTGTAAAGTTGCTGAACAGCTGTGTCTGCCTGTGGCGTAAAGTCATTGTCCATCCATGGATTTGACAAGAAGAGTAGCCTAAAGCCTTTTGTGGAAGAAGTCAAGCTATCTTATAACATGTTTTCCAAAATTAATCTCATAATGTAAGTGCTATAATAGCTCTGTCTCTGTGATCCTACGAGAAGATAATGGATTTCTCCTCCTCCAGGGAACAAACAGGAGGATATGCTCCAAAGTGCCTTAAGGCGAAGGAAAGATCTGCTGCAGCAGCTTAGGGTAAGAGCTCTCTCTGTGGACAGAAACAACAGAAAGGTCAGGTTATCTGTAATCCACTGCCAATGTGGATTTAGGTTTTTCCCATTCTTTAATTTGTGGACTGGGCAGTGTTCAGTCCTCTGCTGGTTTGGAGTTTAGAGGCTGGGCCAGCTAGTCAGGGAGAGGGGCTGGAGAGCAGGATGCCTTCCCTCACTACAGCTAACGAAGCTTGCACCCACTGCAGTCAGTTGGTGGGCTGATTCTGTTTGTCCCGAACTGCTGTATTATAAGCTCTCTGGGGTAGTGCCAAAATGCAAACAAGGGATTTTTAACGCCACTAAAATAGGGACAATAGTGCCTGGTACTTACTCCTAGTTTGTGGAGGGTAGCAACCATTAATGAAACATTTTCCCAGACTTTTGGCACTTTGTTCTTCACTTTTTTTCCATTCCTTTTTGCTTGTGCTGAAAACTGTATGGCTTCAAGATATGCAGGAAGAAAAACCGTCTTTATACTTGTGCAGGCACTGGTTGAGTGCTTCCCTTCATGCAGTGGTCGCTTGTGGTCTGCCTGTCAGACACAGCAGTGCTGGATGTGTCCGCAGCAGTGTTTTGGTGAGCGAGGCTGCACCCTGCTGTGGTCTCCCAGGGGCTAATCCCCATTTCGTCCAGAGAGCATAACAATACTGTCTGCCTTCCTGTCACCAGGTTTTCTTTAAGAAGATACTTGATTTTGCAGGAGCAGCACCTTCTGGAAGAGCTTTCACAGCCCCCTGCACCAGCTGGAGGACACTATCATAACCACAGAGCTGCCTCTCCGCATGTGTACCAGATACCTTTTCCAGCTTCCCAAGTGGAGCCACCAAGGATTATCCAGCAGACGGTAAGGATCCTCTCTCCTAGGAAACACTGCTAGTGCTGTGCCAGGCTGAGACAACAACCACTTGGCAGCTGTATGGAGACACTTATCCCGCCGAAGATACGTCTCTTGCTGTGGTATGGGAACCTTACTGCCCTAGGCAAGACTAAGGGGAATCATTTTACAAATAAGGCACAAAATTAACAGTGTAAATGGTTTACCATAGGAACAAGGTACCAAGAGGTGTGGGAGGATTGCCCATGCTCTGGCCTGGCTGCTCAGCCAGTTTCCAATGCACATCACTGTCTGCTCGTACAGCCCACAACCTCAACAGCTTCTCCACAAGGATCTCATGGGAGACAATGTCCAAAGCCTTGCTGAAGTCCAGGCAGATGATACTCACTGCTCTCCCTTCCCAAAGATGAGGGAGCTGGCCAAAACCAACCCCAACTTCTCCATTTTCCTTTCTTTTTCAGATGCCACCTCAGCCTGCCACCATCATCCAGCAGTTACCTCAGCCATCCCCACTGATCACGCAGATCCCCCCTGCCCAGCCTTTTGCAGCTCCCCGCTCTGGAAGCATTAAAGAAGGTAACATACCTGCCTGGCAGTCAGCTGCCATCACCAGGCCTGGAGGGGGCAGGCAAGGTGCCATGGCAAGTGGAAGGGGACATGGGACAGCATCCAAGCTAGTTAGTGACATGCTCTTTCCTGACCGGGATGCTGCTGGAGCTGTGGGAATTGCACTCCATAAATGGACTAGATACCATTTCTGAGAGGCTTTCAGGCAGACTGTTATCACTAAGACTAAAGAAAAAGGGACTACAAACTCAATAAAACCAGGTTAAGCTGCTGGGGAAGCTTGGGAAAGCAAAACAGCTCAACCCATGGCACTGAGGAATATTCCAAGGTCAAGCTCATGCACATGGATGATTCCAAAATTATTAAACAGGCTTCTAAAATCTGGTTTTATTCTTTTGTTCCCTTTTAACCTGCTGTTCAATCTCCTCAGAACAATACAGGCTTCTATTATGCC
The DNA here is from genome assembly GCA_035590275.1 of Ibycter americanus. Classification (NCBI taxonomy): domain Eukaryota; kingdom Metazoa; phylum Chordata; class Aves; order Falconiformes; family Falconidae; genus Ibycter; species Ibycter americanus. Next base: position 5,530,875 of record JAVJGI010000064.1, read on the forward strand.
CCGTGTTTGGAAACAAGGCACAGCAGTTGAGAGCGCTGTTCCAAATATAGTGCAATGCCAATGAAAAGAGTTTGCTTCTAAACATAGGTGGATGCTACCATTAAATAATACATGACCAAAAATCTGGGATGACTTCCCTGACTCAGCCTTCAGCCAAAGGTTTCTTCATCCCACAGAGAAATCCTCAGTCGTGAAACTGCAATATTTCTCAGCTCTTTCTTCATCTAAGTCTCTGGATTTTTGAATTGGAGTTTATTTTCATAAACAAAATAGTCGCAATCCACGCATGATTTTTCTGAAGCTGATACATGTATACTCCTTTTGGTATGACCAGTTAAAGAAAAAAAAGGAAAGTTGCCTTGATTTTTTCTTTTCTTCTTTTTCTCTGCCCTTCCCCTCCTCCCTCTCCCCCCACCCCGAGTAAATTAGTTACACTGCACAGGTCCTTTGTGATCAGGACCCAGAGATCACAGCAAACAGATCTAATGTGCATGCAGCGGACTCTCAAGGTGGCACTGCAATATCATGTAAAGTTGAGGAAACCTCTCAAACGGAAAGCAACGATCGTGAGCCAAAGCAACAGAGAGCACTGTAAGCAGTGGGTCCATGCTGGAGTAAGCGAGAGCTCTAGCGCTCAGCCCTTCTCCAGCCCACCAGTCAGCATAGTCAGAGCTGGTTACAGGGAAACTAACAGACAGAAGATGCTCAACACCATCTTTCTTGTAGAAGGGAGGAGAAACAAGAAAGCTGGTATGAACAGTCTTATTCATAGGCATTAATTTTGCACTGCCTGGGCAAATAATGCTAATATTCTTCACGTGTCCCTTTCAGCTGTTTTGTCTTGGCTGCAGTGACCAGTCTGTATGCGGGAGGGCACTTGTCACCCAGATGCCTCTGCTGCTTGTCAGTTGCTGATAAAGCTCTTACTTTCTTCCTTGTGTTGACCTCCTCCCAGATATGGTAGAGATGATGCTGATGCAGAATGCTCAGATGCACCAGATCATCATGCAGAACATGATGCTGAAGGCTCTGCCACCGATGGCGTTCGCACCACCTGCTCGAACCAGCTCTCCCCTGCTCCAGCACGCGCAGCAGGTAACTACACTGGAGTCTGAAGGGTATCCTTGCTCACATGAGGCAATGACTGATCCCCTTGGGAGGGTGCAGGGCCTGGATGAAACATGCAGAAAGTCTGGGACATACAACAGCTGTGCACATCTTCAAACCCACTGCAGCAGAAGGCACAGCCTGCCTCTTTACCGTGGTGAGTGCTGTGGCAGGACCCATGCCTGGAAATGGAGGGAAAATTGCATGGAGGGAAAAATGTCTCCTCCACAAGTGCAAAGTAGATTCATTCCAGCTCTGAAAATTATCTGGCCTGTACCGTTGAACCACTAACGAGACTATGCATGGAAGATATCTACACTGAGCATCTGCTGCTGCAGGTCTGCTTGCTGCAAACATCAGGGCAGTATTTGTTTTACAAATCCTGTAATCGGTAAAATTTGAGCCGGCAGTTTCAAATGGGCTAGACCTGAAGCACAGATTCTGTGATTGTACTTGGAGCCCTACAGCTCTAGTTCCTGCCTCTCTGAAAATCAATGGCTACCGAGCTCTGAAAGGACAGATCTTAAAGATATTTTGGTGTGTAGATACCTATAGAGATTTTTCCAAAACGTGTCCAGTGCCTGCTAAGAGGTAGGTTATTTTGAACATATCCTTAGATGCTCAATTCCTGAGCTATTTTTCACAAAGTGATATCCTTAGTGTCCTTAAGTGCTTTGGAAAAATGTATTTCTGGTTTCTACTCTGTAGCATTTATTACCTAAGAAGCAAGGACAGTTGATCTTTGGGGAGGAGGCAATGTTCCAATGTTGCTAAAACTTCCCCTGTACTTTTCCTACCTCTCCTTTTTCAGGCTAACTACGTCTTTCCCCTGTACTGTAAGAAAGATTTGTTTTCTTTTGCTCAGATGTTGAGGTTGTCGGGTGCTGAGACAGTAACTCCCACACTTCTGCAGTCCTTGCCCAGCTTGCTCGCACTTTTCCTACATGCTGTTTGCAAAAGCGACACACAGCTTAAAAGCCCCTGAGCCCCAGCTTTGATGGAGGGGTAGGAAATGCAATCCTCCTCCACAGCCCATCCCATGGCCTGGAGGGAGCTGATGGGGTTATGCACCTGTTGGGACCAAATGTCTGCCCCAGACAGAAAGCCTCCCACAGCAGCTGCCAGCTCTCACGTTTCGGGGCACCGATGCCCCAGGGGGCCGCCCCGAATGCAGAGGGGCCCGCTGGCTTCCTCAGCCGTGGTCCCAGGGTGGACTTGCTGTGCAAACGGCAGGCAGTGCCAGCTCTTCCCCATGTCAGAGCTGTGCCGAGCGTTGCCTCGGACAGAACTCCTTTTCTATTTCCCTTAAACTTTGCAGTTTCTGGTTTTGAATACACTTTCCCCCTTGCAGTGGGGCAGACGGTGGTGTGGAGAGAGCCAGCAGACTCATCTGCATCTTTCTGGGGGGAACCCCACATGTAAGGGAAGATGGCAGAGGAAGAGTGTGCATCCCCGTGGTCCCCCTCTTCCTCCCCAGACCATCCTGTCACCGTGTGTTTCCCTGATGTAGAGTAGTGGAACAAACTAGGGGGTGGGGGGAGTTGAGTGCCTCTGAATACCGGGTGAAATTTGAAATCAACCTTCTATGTTGGTGCCTGCAAAACCCATGCCCAGACACAGGCTGAAGGACTCCCTTTGCCAAGGGGTGGCTGAGTGGGAACCCAGCCCCTCGGCCATGGACCCTTCCCGTGGGGGCACAGATTTCACACGTCGCCCTTTGTCTCTCCAACAAGGACCTGCAGTTTGCTGCTCCCCTGGCTGTGAAAGCAGACAGGCCCAGGCCACCTGTGGTGCACCACCATCACCACTACCCTCCCACCGGGATGCTCCCGGTGCCCCATGGGGGCTTCCCATCCGCATCCACGGCACATCACTGGACTGGCAGCACGCTCCCTGCCCTGCCTACGTAAGTAAACAAGCAGCCACGATGTAAACTTTTAGTTCTTCCTTCCTACGCAGGTGGGGTGGCAAGGTAGACCAGACAATCCCATGCCTTCATGGTTCTTCACCAAGGCCAGCCCTGAATATTGCCTTTAAGGCAACAATGGAATTGAGATGGGTAAAGTGATGATTTGATACACTCAATCTTATAACTTGAGTAATTAACCCTTGCTTAATATGGAATAAACATGAGGATCAGGCAAAGTTTACGAATGATAGCAAGCTGTGTCCCTGCTGCACAGAGCCACCCCCTAGCGATGCTGCATGGCTCCACTCTGCCATGCCTGGTACCCTGCGTTTGGGGTGTCCCTGTGAACCCAGCAGACACCTGCTAATTAAGGGCTGTGTGTGTTTTACAGCACTAAGGTTCCCAGTAGGATTTATAGTCTTAAAACACTGCTGAGACATGTGCTAATCAGAAATTCCTGGAAAAACCCCCACCACCATTCACTAAGAAAAATGGTACAAAGGGAGGGGAGTACTCAAAAATAAAGCTGAGCTTTTGCGATAAGCCTGTGCTTGCAGCTGGGGTGTTTTTCCAGGAGCAGGAATGGATGGACTTGTCCCCAGGCTTTGCTTGGGTCTGTAGAGCCCTCAAGCCCTTAGCAGAGGTCAGCGGCAAGCACCTCCAGGTGCTCACTTGCCTGTGCCTTCCTTGTGATCGCTGAGCTTGTCCCTGCCAGCTTTCTGGGTGTGAGCACATCACACCCGGGACTGGTGCTGGAACTAAGCTGCTCATGCGAATGCCAGTGGGGCAAGGTCTGAGCCTGGAGAGAGCAGTGCGAATGCCATGTATGTCAGGGGGGGACAGCCAAGAAAGCAGGCGTGGAAGCAGCAGCGGTAGAAAGTTCTTACGTGCCAAAGCTGGTAAAGAAATGCACATTGCTAGAGTGCAGTGGGGTGGCAGGGGACTCACTGTTGCATCGGTGAGAACATGGCTTTTATTTCCATGCTACGGCTCTTTCAAAGCCTTAGGGAACAGAAGGACAGGATGGAGGCAGCTGTATCCTCAGGCATGGGGGACCTGCTGGAAGGGGTATCTACATGGCCCTCTTTAGCAAGGGACTTGCATTCCTGAACAGATTATTTACCTAATGGGATTACAAGGCATAAACTTTTCTACCCATTTCACTTTTACATGGGTTTGTAATCTGTACCAGTAAAGATCTTTTGGCTCCTTTCAGAATCGGTGCAATTAGCCGTTTGCAGAAATCAGCAAAAGAAGATCTTGTCACGGCTTTTAAGCTGTCTTCTTCCCCTCCTTCAGCTACTGTCCACCATGAGTTACGAGATCCAACACACCTACAGTGTCCTTTTGGCTATTACCAAACACAATAAAGCCATTTTTCTTGTTGCAGGTGGCCCACGTACTGACAGTATGAGTTCCTCTACACGTGGACCACAGCATTTCTGAAGTCAACCTGTATTTGAACAGTTTCTAAACAATTCGTCTGATTGACAGTCTGTCTGTAAGGCTGCGCACCGTTGGTTCAAGAAGTGAGCAGGAGAGACTGCAGATGTTCAGAACGAACGTACTGTGCACTTGTAGTCTGCTCATCCCCGATTCTGCTAGCTCAGTTGTTTCCTCACATCTTCCAAGCCCAAACCAGGCACAAGTGATCGCCGCTTTTTTGGCCATCGCTTCACAGAATCAAGAAAACCCATCCCAAAGTGTCTTGCAGGCCTGGCAGCCCACAGCAGCGCCTGGGCAGGAGATAATCTTAACACCAGGGTTCCCCAAGCCCTCGCAAGTGAGTGTGACCCAGCTGTGGGGCTGAGAGTCCCCTTCATGTCCAAACTGAGGAATTGCCCCTTGCAAAGGGGCCTGCCACTGTCCTGGGGAAGATGATGCAAACTAACCCGGGATGCCCAAATGAGGGTTTAGTCGCCAAACCTCATCAGCCTGAAGTGTTCCTCAGCGGTTTGGGTTTTACACCCTCACAGATATACTTGTCCTACAGTAATTACCTACCCGGGGAGCTAAAGATGAGTGGGAACGATCCAAATGCAAGTTACCTCCATAGCAGAGAAAAATCCTGGCATTGGATTTTCCTGAAGACCAGCACTCTGCCCTACCTGTGTGAGTTGTCTTCACTCTCTGTTTGGATAAATAATCCTCAGTGGAGAAGAACAGAAAGAAATGTGCTCCTGCAGCGAGCGGGTTTGAATGCTGAAGTGCCATGCCTACCCGCAGCTGACTGCCGGCCATCTTTTCAGCCCCAGGAGGCTTCTGACTCTCAGTCTCTCCCAAATCTCATAGTTACAAAGCTACCCAAGCTTTTCTTCTCAAGGAGCTACTGGAAGGTGATTTAAGCAGCCTGGAATTGTGTATATGTGTTTCATTATTTCTCAACCTTTCCCTTATATAATCAGGGTTTAGGCTTGATTTAAAAAAAAATAAAAAATAAAATCCTGAGGTTCTCCCTTGGATATTGACATGTCTTTTTCTTCAGCAACAGAAACGCTTTTCCCTTCCTTATTTTTCCCACTATTTTTCAGAGGGCAAGCTTTAATCCAAGCCCATGCTATCCTGTTCTTTTCGTCTTAATTTAGGACTCCTCAGAAGGCTCGCTCACAGTTCTCATCAAGCGATACTTTTTCATGCTTTCATCAGCCTGGTTCTGTTTCATACAGAAGGACAAAAAATTAATTAGTAGCACTTTCTCAGTGTCTTCCCACCTTCCTCTGTTTATAAAGCAGAGAACTTCTTTATGTTGGTTTTGCCTGGTACAGTTTGTGAGTGAATGTGACGAAGGTAACCCAGGGACCTAAATTCTGTTTGGAATGGTGACAGAGAAAAAAAAGATACTGCTCTGGGCATAGATACACCCTGATAGGGAAAGCTGAGTCTCGTTTGCCAAGAACTATGGTCAGTAGCTAAGGAGATAGGTTTGGCTGCAAGAAGCTGATGTGTATCATCTTGGAAAGAAAAACTGTCAGACTGTGGCCCTTTTACCATACCACACAGCGCTGCTCACTGACGGGTCGGATGCTCCCCTGCCTGCCTCTGCCTCCAGAGCGGGTGCACAGGCGGCTGCTCCAGCAGAAAGCAGCATTACAGACCAGCTTTACATGACTGTACGCTAGGTTATCCACAGGAGTCCCTGAATTAATTGGCGTACCTTGAAGTGCTGCTATCAAGCTGGTGAGCCAGAGTGGTGGAGTAATCTGGAAAGCCTACCAGACAAGTATGCAAAGGGTGCTGAGAGCGATGTTTCCAAATAATAACTGTCACTGCTGGAACCTAATGGTGTGCTGTCTGTGCTCTGAAAACAAATAATGAATAATTTATTTATTGGGTAAAACTTACCTTGCTCTTTGCCCCCTCTGCTCTGTTTTCCTTGCTGGGTGTGTGTGTCAGTGTGGATCAATTCACTGCCGCACAGACCAGAGAAGCCCAGCAGAGGGTCTTCAGAAGCAACTCATTTGGGCACAGTGCTAGGGAACTAGTAGTCTTTAACAACCCCAACCAGCCCCACCTGAGCCCCCACCCTCCCCAAGGCCAGTTGTCCCATTTAAGCTTGGACCTGGGGCTGCTTGGGGGGGTCTTGCTGACCCTGTTCTGCACGTCTCTTCCTTGCACAGTACTGCAGGTTGGGACCATGGCGCAGCGCTTGCTGCACCCAGGACCTGCAATGGAGAATGGTGCTGTGCCTGCGCAGGGATTTGGTCTTGCTCCTTTGAGACAAATCTGCTGTTTTGGGCTGTGCTTTGCGGGTTTAGCAATAAACAGTAATAAACAGTAATAAACAGTGCATGTTAATGCATGTGGGTTTGCTGCTGTTTATTTATTGTGTGTAGGCTGTAATTTGCTCCTCCCTTTTCCAAGCTTACTGTGTGCAGCATTGGTTCAGCAGAGTGTTTCCTCTCAAGGATGGGCATGTGACATGGTGCACACAGAGATGTCTCCTCACAGCCTCATCCAAGTTCTGGAAAGCTTCTGGAGGTTAGGCATGGACCCTCTGCTCAGCATCGCGCTCCAAAATGCTCAAGCCATGCACAGCTTCCTTGGGCAAAAGGTGTCCTCATAGATGGGACCAGACCCCTGGGTAAGCAGGGTGGTTCACATCCCGCCCTCAGGAGAATGCCTGTGAGGCTCCAGGAGTCACCCTGCATCACCCCACCAGTGCCTCTGCCACCAGTGCCTCTGCAGTCGCAGCCTAGCGAAGCAACAGCAAAAGCCCGGCAGATGCAAGTTCTCCTCCTGCTCTGTGCACGTTTCATTAGGAGGTCCTTGAAGACTGCAGAATTGCTTTACAATTTTCAAAAGAGACCTTTTACTAAGGCCTGGCTGAATAATGCCACAGTCACATCCCTTCACCAAAGGCTCAGTGTGGCTGGCCACGTGGCCAGGCTGATTCACCGACAGTCTCTGTGCTGGGAGTTAAACTTTAATATGAACCAGGGGAGAAGAATGCAGATGTCACTCATCAGCCCGTGTCCTTCCCTTCCCCTCCCGCTGGCGAGGGCAGCGCAGCAGGACAGGGAGCCGGGACGCAGCAGTGAGACCCTGCGACCTGGGAGCTGCCCCAGTGATGGAGCCCAGTGACCCACGGGGGAAAAGAGTCGCCATTGTCGGCGGTGGTCTGGTAAGAAACTCAATTTAGCTGCTGTGTGATTGCATTTGCCGGGGAGCTGGAGCTGTGAAACCATTGCTTTGATGTGGAGGGAATGTTTTTTTCTTAAAAGAGACAGGGAACTACTGGAGGGGGTCCAGTGCAGGGCTATGAAAATGATGAGGGGATGGGGCATCACCCTTATGAGGAAAGGCTGAGAGAGCTGGGCCTATTAGTCTGAAGAAGGCTGAGAGGGGATCTTGCTAATGTCTACACACACCTTAAGGGCGAGTGTCAAGAGGACGGGGCCAGGCTCTTTTCAGTGGTGCCCAGCACCAGAAGAAGGGGCAACGAGCACAAACTGCAACAAGTTCCATCTGAAGAACTTCACCTTGAGGGTGGTGGAGCCCTGGTACAGGCTGCCCAGTGAGGTTGTGGAGTCTCCTTCTCTGGAGACATTAAAGAGCCACCTGGACATGATCCTGTGCAACCAGCTCTAGCTGACCCTGCTTTAGCAGTGGGTTGGACTAGATGATCTCCAGAGGTCCCTTCCAAGCCTGGCCATTCTGTGGTTCTGAGGAATCATTCCTCCTTCAGATGACGGGGTGTTATGGAGGAGCTGGTTGAGTTCCCACTGTGGGAGGCAGTGAGGCTCATTTGAGCAGCTAGGACTTTGCAGGAGGAAAGCGGCTCTTTTCATCAAGGGAAAGCTTTGCTGCTCAGACACCCCAGAGGTGAAACGTGTGTCTGTAGTTGCCTTGAACATTGTGTGCAAAAAAATCCTGCCTCCAAGAGTCTTTTTCTCAGAGGAAGGGGTTTGAGAGGTGGAGCTGTGGTGCCCAGGTTCACTAAATAACAAGTCCTCGTTTGGGCTGCCAGATCCTCCTGCCCCTTGGCTGCTTCTGGCTTTAACCAAGTCACTAACGTGAAGTGCTTTGTGAGGACCGAGACTCGGTAAGTGCTAGGCTAAGAGGAAATCCCTTCCTCTGTCCACTTTTGTTTGGGAGTTGTTTTCCTCCATTGCTGTTTGCAGGGTGGTCTGACTCTACAGGAGAGCGTGAAGCATTGCAGCACTTAAATATCTTTAGAATTTTTGGCCGTTAGCTTCTTGGTCCCCGTGCTGCTGGAAAATGGTTCTGACAGTGATTAATGATGGAAATTAAACAAGAAAAAGACAGCCATCCATTTAAATAACAAGCAGGACATAGGTGTGTTGTCCTTTTTAAGGTAACATCTTGCTTTTGCACAGGTCTAGCTTCCTGTGCTGCATTCCCAATGGAATGCTGCAGCACCCTGAATTCTATCAATGAAGATAAACATAGTCTGGAGGGGAGCAGGGAGCTTGCCTGTGCCAGCTCCTGTTGCCTTTGGCTGGAGGGCCCTGCTGCAATCAAGCAGCGCTTGTAAACAAGCCCTGAACTTGGTACAAATTTTACGTACCAATTTACATGGTACGATGAGTTTTGATGGGTGACTTTTGTCTTGGACGCTCTGCAGGCACATCAGGGGTGCCAGAGGACTTGTATCCAGGAAGAAGTCCTCTAAGGTTCTTGAGCAAAGGGTCTTCCAGTATATGCTGAGCTGCATCCCCCCACTGCTGCCTTCCCTTGATGCATCTCAGTAGTGATGTGTGATATAGCTACTAGAGAAACACCTCCCCATTCCTGATTCTTCTCTTGCAGGTGGGTGCCTTAAATGCCTGTTTCTTCGCTAAACGAGGTTTCCAAGTTGATGTTTATGAAGCCAGACAAGGTAAGTTCAACCTGATCATTGCTGCTTTATCAATATGTTTCTGTCCCTTTACTGATAACAGTTCTTGAAGAAGCAAAACAGGAACTGTGTGGGCTCACTGAAACTGCGAAAGAAAATGAAATCTGAAAGTGTGGCACTTTGGGGTTATTCTTTTCACTCTTCGCTTTAATTCCTGTGGTGGGGAGAAGCATTCATTTGAAATACGTTGTTTTATGTGGAGGAAACCCAACCTTCCGCTACTAAAATTATGCCCTTTTTTACGTTCTTGGCTTGAACATTAATTCAAATCCACACGTTCGAAAATTGGTCTCCGCATGAAGAATCATAGTACGGTGCTGTTGAACCAAGCAGGGTCAGAAGTTTGGCAGCGAAGGCTGTTGTTGACACTGCAGCATCTCTGTTAGGGTTACAAGCATCGACTTGACTCATAACCACTGCCAGGGTGGTGAGGAGGGCTGGTGGCAAGAGGGGCAGAAGGAGAAATGAGGTGCTTTCAGGAAGGCTTCAGCTCTGCAGGGCACCGCAACAGACAAATGATGATTCGGAGCCCAGGTGCTGGCTGAAAGGCAGAGAAATTGTTGGCCTTCAGTGTCGATATCAGCTGGCAGGTAAATGAAACCTGGGCAGAGATGGCAAGCCAGGCAGCAGATGAGAATAACACCATGGAAGGTGAAACTCAACTCGAACAGGCATCGAAGGGAAGGAGAAGCCCCATCTGACACGTGGTCTCTGCTCGCTGCTCCTGCTGCAGCAGATGGGGTGGGCAGTCTGCTGCTGGGCCCCCGGCTGCGCCTGTCTCTGCTCCTGCGTGCAGCTCTGGGTCACAGCAGCCAGCCCCGAGCGATGCCAGCAGGCTGCAGGCTCAGAGCAAGAGCAAACAGCTTTTCACTGTCATCTGACTGTTAAAGCCTTTGCTGGATGTCATATATGTTAGAAGTTTCACGGGTCCAAAAGCCTCTGGTTGCTCTTTACCTGCCCTCTGAGTTGGATGGATTTGACTGTTCTACTCCTGTTTCTGGCCCATGGCTCCTGCTGAGATGCAACCCTGAAAGCTATTGGGATGAGGCTCTGCCACACGTGTTGGCCGGACAACACGGGAAGCTTGAGTGAGGCCGTTTGGAGGAGGAACAGGCCAGTGCTGAGACATTTCCATGTGAACAGTGATGGGTCTCAGAAGAAGCTGCCAGGGCGCTCTTTACTTAGAGGGGAAATGATGCTTAGTGATACCATGCCCTCCAGCACCACCAGGATCCAGCGTTCCCATTGCAGCACTTGGCTGCAGCTGCTTCTTCCAGGCTAGAGGTGGCATGGAGGAAGCAGCCCTCGAAGATGCTCAGCTGCCCTCCCGACAGCTGAACGTGCCTTTTGATACTTGCCTTCTCTGCATGCGAAGCGGGGGGATGGGGACTCCCCACTGCCCTGCCTGCTGTCACTGCAGGGATTTTGGGAGATGCTGCCTGCACCAGGCTGCGGTATCGGTGTCTCTATAACCAACTCTTATTTCCATACAGATATCCGTGTGGCCAGCTTTACCCGTGGCAGAAGCATTAACTTAGCCCTGTCCCACAGAGGATGCCAAGCCCTCCGAGCCGTGGGGATGGAAGAGCAGGTACCCTGGCAGCTTCTGTCAGTGGTGGGGTCTCTGTGGTTAAAACGCTGTTGACTTCAGCTGGTAGGGGCCACCGCAGAGGTAGCCCTGCTTTTGTGAGGGTGGAGGCAGACCTCTCCCACTGCACACCTGCAGCCTGGCTCTCCACCGCTTGCTGGGACAGCTGCCAGCGGGGATGTCCCCCAGGTTGGGGGCAGCTCCCAGCCCCGGGCAGCTGGGACCTGCTCACAGCACAGCGTGCTTCCCCAGGACACCAACACCCAGATGACGCCTTCCAGCGTTTACCTTCCTGCCATGCTCCCCTCCCTCCTAGAGGGTGAGGACAAATGGGGCAGGAGCTGGTGGACTCCCAAAAGAGCTGGAGTACCAGCAAGATGCGGTAAAGGGGACTGGTTGCCCCAGTGACATGCCCAGATTTGTATTTTCTCCGCAAAACCTTGAGCTTTGGGCTGACCCCTGAAAACCACACACCCCGACTTCTGCACGCTTGGCTCAGAACCTAGCACTTCTCTGCATCACAACATCCAGCTGTTGGCAGTGGTGGCATCTCCTGGCCCCTGGGCCCCCGCAGAGGAGCCCAGGCTTCAACAGCTCGTATCGCAGCACCAGCATGTAAACTGGCTGTTATCCCCTGCCCCATCCAGCACCCTGGGACTTTTCATTTCATTTCTATCCAAAAATAATTTCCCCCTGGTTTTTATGAGAATGGCCTTGTAAGTAATCTCAGTCAAATGTAGTGACTTGGCATTGACAGCCCTGTAAAATTTTCCCCCGTCACTTGGACAACCTTGGTATGAGCAGGGAGCATCCCACTGTGCCTGGAGTGCAGTGCACAGCAGGGATGGTGCTTGGTAACTTGTGCCCTCCCCCCTGGCAACTCAGTTTTGGCCAGAAGGCTGGGTTGTGTTCCCTTCCATTTCAGATTGTGAGCAAAGGCATTCCCATGTGGGCAAGGAGGATACACACACCCTCAGGGAAGAAGTACTCCATCCCCTATGGGAAGAAGAACCAGGTACAGGTCTCATGATGCCACTGCAGGGATGCTTCACGTGAGGGGTCTTTGGCAGCATTTGTATCTCTGTGTGGTGGACAGCCTGGGGCTCACGCTCTTACAAAGGATGCTGTGAGTGGGAAGGGGGATTACGTGACCCCTCAGTTTCAGTGGGGCTGTTTGGAGAGGGTGGTGTTTCTCGCCTGGCTATGCAGACCATCCTTCAGCAATGCTTCCTGAACCCGGTGTTTGTTCGCCTTGCAGTACATCCTCTCTGTGGACAGAGCAAACTTAAACAGAGAGCTGCTAACAGGTAGGTTGCCAGATCTGTTTGCAAACACTTTTACACCCTGTTCGCTGAGGATTTAAGGTTTGCCCCATGAGCAGGAGGCTTTGGGCCACTCAGCTCTCTTTGCCCATGAGTTCTGCATAACCTGGCTCTCAGAAAGTGCAAACGTGAGTTAGCTGTGTTTCTGAGAAGACAATCTGCTGCTTGTCTGATGCAAAAGAATATTCAGACAAGTCCTGCGAGGCCTCTCTGTGCACGCGGCTCTCGCACATTCACTATTGAGTGGGAGCCACCTCCGCTACCCAGCTCCTGGCACCAGCATCTGCTCCCAGAACTTCACCAGCCAAAGCAGGAGCTACCTCCTTACCCTTGCCATGGTCTGCGGCATTTTCCACAGATTTTGTACAGAGACATGCAGAAGCTGGAGCACTGTGGCAAAGTATGTAATCAGGCCAGGCTAAATTTCCCCAAATTTCCCATTGACTGCAGGCACCTCATCCTGCCCTGAAATACAATGCAGTGACAGTGGAAACAGGTCAGTGACTCATGTCATTGGGGGAAGAAAGAAATCTTTGCAGGATTCCTTGCACTTTTTAAATATTTTTCACCAGAGTTGACCGAGCACAGTCCTGGTGTGTCCTGCCTGCCAGCCATCACTCAACACAGCAGTTTATTTGCTGTAATGCCAAAAGGCCTGTAATTTAGGGATCCCATGGAAACATTTTTGGGGTCACAGTGCAAGCCTCTACATTTAATTGTCTTTTCTTTTCACAGCTGCTGAGAAGTACTCCAACACTAAAGTGTACTTTGGACACAAGCTCCTGGGGTGCAATGCAGAGTTGGGGACATTAACCATAAAAAGGTAATCCCTGTGCAAGCTTAGGATCAAGTGCTGTGTTCAGTTAGTTTCTGCTTAATCATTCATAAAACCTCAAACAATTGAGCAATCTCCGTTTGAAACTAGTGTATTATTACTGAGCGGGCAAAACTCGGTGTCAGCTTTGGAAAGGAGAAACAGGAAAACAGGGTTCATGGGGAGGCTGAAAAAAATTTAAGCAACTCGTTCCCTCCCTGCCACCACCAGCAGCCTGGCTGTAGGTTAGCCATCGCTCGCTGACCTGTGCAGGGGATAAATGTGCCAGGCTCTGTCGCGCTGGTTTTCAGGGACAGATTGCTTATGAGGGAGGGCAGCTAATAACCTTGTTTCATAGTTGTGTTAAGTTCTGGTCATGTCCCCTGTCCGCCTGGGGATGCAGGCTCTAAGAAACAGCATCATTATCCCTGTGCAGTGCCTGTTGCATTCTTGGGTAGATCTGGCAGACTTATGCTTTTGATAACCTACAGGATAATTATTCATCCTAACGCTAAGCTTCCCAGTCAGTGGAAGAAAATATCCCCTCACCCTGGAAGATTCATAATGCTGGAGGTGACCCCAGCATTTTGCAAAAGGCAGATCTGCTGTGCCCAGCGGTGCTGAGCTGGCCTGGAGTTACGGCAGGATTGGTCCAAGGGACTCTCTTGCTTTCAGAGCCGACCAGCAGCCCTTGGAAGTCACCTACGATCTCATTGTGGGATGTGATGGAGCCTTCTCAACAGTCAGAAAGCAGTTCATGAGGCAAGCACGCTTTAACTACAGTCATGAGTACATTCCTCACGGCTATATGGAGCTGACCATCCCTCCCAAGGATGGAGATGTAAGTGTGCCTGTCCCAGGGGCTGCTCCCACCTTTGCAGGTGGGACACCTTGCTCTTCTCTCATGGTGGCTCTGCTACAGAAGCTCTAGAGAAACTAATTTCTCACCTGGGGCTCAGCCAAGGGATTAAACCTTTCCTAAGAGAAGGCAGGCATCTCTTCTTCTTCCAGTGGTGGGGCCAATGTCTTGGTACCTGGCTAAAAAAATTCTAAAGAGCCTGCCCCAGAGCAGTAGGGTTAACCCTAGCTCTGAGAGGTCCTGGGCATATGGGAACATGTCTGTGAGGACATCAGAAATTGCAAACCACCAGGTTTTTTGCCTGTCTTTCCTACCCTTTCCTCTTGTCCTTGTTTTGTGTCTCCCTGAAGCATCAGGGACCAGAAAGGGGGTCTGTGGTCATTGTGTCTTCTCATGGTATAAAGGATGGGAACTGGTCTGCTGGTGTGGAGGGGAACCAGTGGCTGGGCTGCGCAAGCTGAGCAGGTCAGGTCAGGGACACAAGGCGATTTTCCTTCTCTTTCAGTTTGCCATGGAGCCAAACTACCTCCATATCTGGCCGAGAAACACCTTCATGATGATTGCACTGCCCAACATGGTGATAACCCATGGCCACGCTCCCTTGGGGCATGGGATGGAGCTTGTGGGGATGAATTGACTGTGGTGACAGGCACATGGCAGGGGCTGGGAGGGCTGACAAGGTGCCAGGAGGGACCCTCCACCTGTGCCAGGTGTCCCACAGCCTGGGGGGGTGCCGGACAGGACCCCCAGAGCCAGTCCTGCCTCACAGCCCTGAGCAGGTACCTGTGCCACCTCTCTCTGCCCACTCATCTGAGCCCAGCCAAACCCCCTGAAAACCAGCTGAATGTTATAAACTAGACATGGGAGTACCAGGGCAGCGTGCCATGCCGATGTTGGCAGATCACATGCTGCCTGTTTCTGCCTGCCACCAGCATGTGCAAGCCTGCCATGGGAAACAGGATGGTCAGGCACTCATCCCTGCTGCAGGTGGGTTGCTGGGTCACAGGCTGGGCACTGAGCTGCTGCTCCAGGTGCTCTCCATGGCCTCTGGGCCTCTTTCTGACCTTCCTCCCTTGCTGGCAGGACAAGTCTTTCACCTGCACGCTCTTCATGCCCTTTGAGGAATTTGAGAAGCTCACAACGGGAGAGCAAGTGCTGGATTTTTTCCAGACCTACTTCCCAGATGCCATCCCTCTCATCGGAGAGTAAGTGTTCCCATCTCCCCTTCTGCCTCAGCACAGTGCCGCGAAGCCGGGCACGCATCCCCAGCCAGCCTCAAGGTCCTGGTGGCAGGTTGCAAACACTGTTGGGGTGGGTCCCCACGGCCTGTAGGTCTGCATTGCATCAGCGCTGGCATAACAGGCTCAGCAGCGGGATGCAGACCCATCCCGTGGCAGTTTCTGATGGAGCTGCACTGAAGCACCTCTCTGTCCTTGGAGGCACAGCCTGGGCCCTGCCACAAAGAGCAAATCACCTCCCACTGCTTTTGTATTGCTCTAAAGGCTTGGAATTCAAGGGATGGATTAGGTGTTCATAAGCTGTGGGGTTTTGATGCTAGAGGTGGGTGAGCAAAGTGACTCTGCCAGAGCGAACGGTTGCGTGCCAAAGCCAGCAGCGTGCAGGTAGTCCTGCTGTTCAATAGCTGGCTTGCGCAAATAGTGAAATTTTAGCTAAGGGACTGAGAAAATCTGGACTTGGCCAAAAAAAAAAAAAACCAAACCAAAAAACAAAACAACCCACTGTGCTGACTAAGCAAAGACTGACACTTATTGATTGTATGGCTAAAACAAATATCAGGGCTGTGAGACACAAGAGCGGGTGGTTCCCAGCAGCATGCTGCTCCCTGGGCAGCGGGGACCCTCTCCCGCTGGGCAAAAGGTGCACCAGGACAGAGCCAGCACATCCTGCTCCTCCTGGGGACCCTAGTGGCAGTGGGGACCGGGACCAACCTTCCCAGGTCCTGATGTCTGTGGCTCTGTTCAGTGTGTCCTCATTTTCCTGCAGAGGGGAGCCTTCCCAGCTGGCGGGAGCTCCAGCCTATTAATGCTTCTGTTTTGCAACGTAGCTACCTATTATGGGCTATTCTTGGCCTATATGAAAGGTCTCTGCTGTATTAGGCAGTTTTCTTTCCTCTTAAGGAGGCTGTATCACAGGACTTCATATAAACTTAGAAACTCCGATAGCCCCTGGTGTATCCTTCCTATGGTGACCGACATCCACCAGTGCTAACAGTTAGAGAACTGAGTTGTTGATGACAATCTTACAGTCAAGATGCATGCAGAGCTTAAAACACGCAGACAAAATATTTGCTCCACAGGGGGAAGTTAATGAAATAGGTTGGCTGACTTCCACATTTTCCCGAGCACAAATTGCCTGGTGAATAGGCTTGGGTTTTGCGTGGTGGCAGTACCCGTGGCCCTGGCTTCCTGAGCTTGGATGGGGCATGACTTGCTTTTCTGGTCTCTTGCGGTCCCACAAGTGAAGTATCTGTTGTTTTGCCTGAAGGCGAGAGCTGAAGCACGATTACTTTTTGCTGCCAGCCCAGGCCATGATATCTGTGAAGTGCTCTTCCTACCACCTCGCTTCCCGCTGCGTGCTGATGGGAGACGCCGCGCATGCCGTCGTGCCTTTCTATGGACAGGGCATGAATGCAGTAAGCTCATGGCTGGCCCTGGGCCATCTCAGTCGGGCCTCCACTCTTTTCACCCAGAAATGCCTGGTGTTAGAGTGTAGCTCCATAGAGATCACGGGCTGGCCTGTCCCACAGTCTGATGTTCTCTGCATTGGCAGATGTTGATCTCCCCTCAGGTACCTGGCTGCTTCACTAGGAGCTGGCTGTCCTCCGGGCAGGAGAGGGGACAGGGTGGTGGGGCCATCTTCCCATGGGGCAGAGGACTGTGTGGGAGGGTGGTCCGGGAAAGGCAACCCCTGGACTTCTCTGCAAGACCCCTGGCAGAGTGGCCTGGGGTAACACTCCTGCCCTGAAGCTGTGGTCGGTGGGACCCTGCACATGTGGACAGCCACATTAGCTAAGCATCCGTGAGAGCACTTCTCGTGAACGCAAGGTTCCTTCTGCCTATTGACCCTCTAATTTTCCTCCCAGGGCTTTGAGGATTGTCTGGTCTTTGATGAATTAATGGACCAATTCCACAATGACCTTGGTGAGTGAGGTGGCTGGGAGGAGCGAGAGCGGAAGGGGATCCCTCTGCAGCTGAAGGCAGCTGGGTACCCTGCTGGCGTACCCGTGAGCTATCGCTTTCTTCTCCTAGGTGCCTGCCTCCCCGAATTCTCCAGGCTGAGGGTGCCGGATGACCACGCGATCTCAGATTTAGCCATGTACAACTACATAGAGGTAGGCAAGCTGCACACAGGCGTGTGGTCAAGTGGGCTGTGCAACGCAGTGGCAATCTGTTGAGATGCACACATCGGGCACGGTCTCTGGCAGAGCTCTGGTTGGGCTCTCACCGTGGCAGATTTTAGCCTAAGAGCTACTTGGGAATGCCACTGGGGCTGGGGAAGCTCTGCTGCCTGTGGTGACCCCCAGGAGAGGCAGCAGGAGAGCTGGCAAATACAGGGGAGCTCTGCCAAGGTGCCCTGCAAAGGGGTGACTGTTGCTCTTTCACAGATGCGCGAGCACGTGAATTCAACGTGGTTTATTTTTCGGAAGCATGTAGACAATTTCCTCCACACCCTCATGCCTTCCACCATCGTCCCGCTGTACACCATGGTAAGGCCAGCACCTCGTTCCCCACTGCCTGAGCTGCCGTGAGCTCCTCCTGGCTGGCTTTTAGGTGGTGACCTGCTCCTGCAACCCTCCCAGGTGACCTTCACTAGAATTCGCTACCATGAGGCACTTCAGCGCTGGAAATGGCAGAAAAAGGTTGGTCAGTGGTGGTGCCCGTCCTCCCCATGCCATGAGCCTCATGAGCATCCCACATGCCAGTGCTGCTCAGCTGCTGGAGGGGAGCTTTGGTGGTGGGATATTGTTAGGTGGGTGCAGGTGTGAAGACTTCACTTGGTGCTGCAGGGTAGAAACAAACCTCTGATGATGCTGGGGTTTCTCTTTCCACTTGCAGATAATTAATCGAGGGCTCTTTGTCATGGCCGTGGCAGGACTGGGTGGCACCTACCTGCTCATAAAGCGGCTGGCACGGGACTTGGACTTCTGTGTGGAAAACTTGTGGGGCTGGTCCCATTATCTGCAGAATATTGGACGTTTTCCATTTGGCATGCAAGGGGCTTAAATATAAGGGGAGATCCTAGCTGTAATAAAAGTGAAGGCATGGGCTGTTGGCTCAGCTGGATGATGTTGTTTCTCTTGGGATGTGTGCTGGCAGCTCCTGCAGCCCCTCTGCCTCCTTGCCCCTCGGGAGCGGTGGTGGTGGTCCCTCTCCCTGGGCGAGAGGAGCCCATCGGGGCACAGAGAGCCTCTGCAGGGGCTCAGGCATGTCTGTCTCATCTCAGCAGCCTTGTCTCGAGTGATGTGGTGTGTCACGGGCTGGGTGCGGGTTTTGTGTGCAGTAATGGGGGAGTGTGTGCCCTCCCAGCCAGCAGGACAGTCACTTAAACTGGTCAGGGTGTCCCAGCCGGTACTGCTGACTTCTGCTCTTATGAAAATCAAGTCAACATCTTGACTTGAAATCAGCCAGCTTCCTTCTCACCCCAAGTCAAAGAAAATATGGTTCAGTTATTCTTGGTGGAAATGAAACCACTTTAAGAAAGGATGCGCTGGGGCGGTGCTCGAAGCCTGGAGAACGGGCCACTCCACACCTGGCTAAGAAATACTTCTGACTTTTGCAAGCAGGACTCCACAGAGGGACCACCAAGCCTTTGGGCTAAGGCAAGACCAGAGGCCTGAAGGACCTTCCTAGCTCACTGTTTTCCCTCTGGGCTCTTGCACGTGTCCTAGCATATACTTCTAACGCAACTATTGACCATATTTCTTTTTGAAGAACTCTGGATCCCTCATCCATTTTCTCTAATTGTCCTCTGAAGCATGTATGTGGTTGTCCTTGTACTGCACATGCTACACCAGCAGTAAGACCTGGAGCTGTTGACAGGGGAGATACTTGAAGGTGAAGAGACTAACAACGACCCCTGCCTGGGTCCCTGGCAGTGGACATTGCATCCAAGACCCAGAGCCCTAATGGGTGCCACTGGTGTCCTTGTGCAGCTGGGCAGGGAGTGCACAGGACTTACACTGACTTGGGGCTCCTTGAGCCAAAAATAGCTGCAGGCTGGGATAGTACTGGGGGGAGTATCAGACACGCTTTCCTTCTTCTTACCTTGCCCTAGACCCTCACAGTCACTCCTGAAGAACAGCAAAATGGCCCAGATGAACCCCTGACCTGACATGGTGCAGCCTCTATTCTGTAAGGTTTATCTGCCAGCAGATGGGCAGGGACAAGAACTGGTTTGCATCATTTCGTGGGTCATTTTTGGCTTGCAGAGGAGCACCTTTCAGGATGTAGATGGCAAATCAGTGTATAAGACTGTTTGTTTCTCTGGCCAGCATTTTTCCTAGGCACTGTACCTGTGGGAGATGCTGGCAGCAATGCCAGGATCTTGCTGTAGTTTCTCCTATGAACACTTCAGCTGCTGCTCTTGCACCTGATTCTAAGTAGGACAGATGTATTTACTTTATATATTAACTTTTATTGATGCTAAACCTGTTCAGAGAGCAAATGAAAATTGACATAATACAGCTACTTGCAAATTATTCCCAAATTTAAAGCTAACATGGAATTGTACCACTATTTCACAGCAATGACCCCACAGCATAAGAGCAATTAGCTGCTGTGCACGGTTTGGAAAAGTGCTGAGCCAGAGATGCTCCAGTACTGCCAGACCTTTTGCACACCTGGCCCTTGGCATGTCTGATGCGCTCGCAGAGCAGGGAAAAGCTCTCACTCTGGGGGTGGTGGAAGAAGCTGTGGCCCAGCTCTGAGCTGCAGGCAGTTTCATGTGCTTGGTGCCAACATCTCAGAGTCCAAACAATTGCTCCTTTGGCTGCTTGTCATGCAGAGGGCTCAAGGCAAAGGTAAGCAAGCTTGCAGGAGCCCAAGTAGAACCTGGCCCGAGGTAGGTCTGAGAGGGGAGTGACATCAGGAATCAGCTGATGGTTTGGAAAAAAGATTCAGTGCATGTTCCTCAGCTGCTCTTTAGCTCTGGGTACAAGTGCTCGCTGCAATCTCCAGAGGCTGCAACCGCCAGCCTGGAGGACCCTCCACATCCAACTTGGCAGTGAGTGCTCGAGAAACTAGTGCAAGCATAGTGGTGGAAACCAGTGCAGCAGGGAAGGCATGGAGCAGCCTGGGAGCAGATCCTGCTAGAGAGGGAGGGAAATGGCAGCTTTGAAATCTCAGCTCCAAATTAGAACTGGAAGCACTCTGTGCACTCAGCTGGCTTTGGGGCTTGGTGTCCAAGACTCCTGCCAGAAGGCAAAGTTATCATCAGGAGCTGAGATGGTCAGTAACTGGTACAGGAGCTGCTGTGTGTGCCCTGCTCTGCAGTCCCATCCATGGTGAAACTGTGTCTGTTCCCTTCTCCCAGCTCCACTAACCCAACTGTCGAGCACTGCACCAGGAGTCAGGCATGGTGCAGCCCCTAAGCCAGCGCCTGATGTGCTGGTGGCCTCTTGGAAGAAGGGAACAAACCAACAGGGTAAAGAAGAGGAGGTGGGAGCCTTAGTTTGGGATTTCCGTAGCTTGGCATTTCCTTGTTTAACGGCAGGTCCTAGCGCTGCCGCGCATCTCTCTGCTTCATTGCCCATTGAACCTGGGGTTCACGACCGTGGTGGTGGCACTCTTGAAGAGGGGGTTATCAGCCTGGAGGGAGAGAGGCGAGAGGCCCACATTGTTGTGCTGCATCAGATTTTCAGCAGCTACCCACCTCACCCCTCCCAGCACCAGCAGCGCAGACAGCGTTGGCAGAAAAGCCCACGGGCTGCTTCAGCCCCCTACAAAATCCAGCCAGGCTGTGAAAGCAGCTGGTGGGGAGCTCAGGTCTACCGAGGCTGCCTCTGGAGAGGCTGTCCCCTCCAGGTGTCCCCACCACATGTACGTGAGCATCCCGGCACGCTCCAGTGCCACGGACAGGCTCTCTTACATCGTTCCACTTGGCCTTGGACTTCTCCTTCTCAAACCGGCGGTATTCCCGACGGTCAAACAGCTCCGTCAAGAGCTTCCAGAGCAGCAGGAGCAGCAGGCCGATGAGGGCCACGCCGGCGACGGTGCCGCCCACGATCAGCGCGATGTTGGGAGGCTCTGGGCACTCTGTGGGGCAGACAGACGGTGTCTGGCTGCGGCCCCCGGCGAGGCTGCCGTGGCAGAGCTGGCAGCCCGCCTGCAGGGGGGCAAGAGGAGCAGGACTGGGGTACCTCTTTCAGGATCGACAGTGATGGTGTATATCTCATCACCATCCTCCTGGAACATGCGGAAGGAGATCCAGCAGTTCTGGGAGTCCTTCTCCCTGCACTGCCTGCTCACCTCCGTCAACGCCTCGGTGACCTGGATGTTGCGGCAGGCCTGGGAGCAGTTCTTCTCGAAGGGGCCGCTCTGGAAGGCCTTGCACTCCACGCAGGAGCTGCAAAACAGGCAGCCACAGCTCACCTCTGCAGGGGCAGAGGCCCTCTCGCCTGGCTTTGGCCACAGGCAGGGCTCGCCTGCACCTGCCCGGGAGGTGGGGGCATCCCCGCTGCCCCCCATGCTGTCTCTGCGCCCATCACTCACACGTATTTGCCGCAGGGCGAGGAGCAGGCAGGGCATTCCTGGCAGAAGGGGGGCTGGTATCCCTCCTGGCACTGGCAGCGGTTGCAGTGGCAGGTCCCGCGGAGGCTGCACTCGTTGCGGCGGATGTTCAAGCATCCCTCTGTTGATTTCTTGCACTGGCAGGCGCTGCCCTGGTACCCGGCCATGCACTTGCACTCCCCGCAGTCGCATACCCCACGTTCTGTGGGGAAACACCTTTCAGACCAGGATCCTACAGAAAGCCAAGTCGCCCACCCTCTGCCCATGCTTGGAAAGCACCACCCACCCCGCACTCCCCAGGCCACCCTCCATGGAATGATCAAGGATGTCCTGGAGGCTGGTGTGGTGGGACCCAGCACCCCCAAACCCACCCACTTCTTGGGTTTTGGCAGAGAAAGGCAGCATCTCCCTGGGGATTTAATCTTTTTAAACAATGCCCCAGTGGAGAGCCCATCATGCAGACCTCTGCCGCCGCAAGGGGCATTGTTGTAAAACTCGCAGTTCGTGTTGTCGCACTCGCAGAAGGTGCCGTAGATCTGCTTGTTGGGCGTGTCGCTGGTGTGGCAGATGCACTGCCCGCACACGCAGTCCCCCAGCCCCGAGCAGATGACTGAGCTGTTGTCCTTCCGACAGCTGCCCTCCAGCTCCTTGCTGGTCTTGCCTTTGGTGTCACACTCGCAGTTCTTCCCTGTGTATCCCGAATTGCAACTGCGGTAGGAGAGAAGCGAGCCCAGGTCAGCAGCCGCTAGAAGTGCCGTGGGGCATGTGAACAGCCCAGACCTCAGCCAAAGCAGAGAAGATGTGGGACAGCCTCACCAAAACCCAACCACAACGTGTTGGTGCTAACTCCGTGCTGCAGAAGGGCAATCGACCAGAGGAAACCTCAGAAACGCTGCTTTTCCCCCAGTCATATTTACAACACCAAATGGTTGCCCGGAAATTATTGTTACATTTATAATTTCCAAACCCTTGCCAAGGAGATCAGAGTATTTCCTGAGGAAACCCAGTGTTTTCCTTTTCCTGTCACCGAGCGTCCGTGAAGCAATAACTGCACTTTGAGACCTGTGTGAACTGCAGACCAGAAAGTGGGGGTTTGAGAGATTTCTACAGAAAACTGTGTCCGCTCAGTAGGTGGGTTGGTGGGTGGGTGGGTGGTTGGATGGATGGGTGGATAGTTGGATGAACGAGTGGATGGATGCCCTTAGGAAAGCAGCAGAGGCTCCACCAACAGAAGAGAGAGCTCATTGTGCCCCCTGCCTCCACAAACATAATCTACCTCTCTGAATAAGAAAATTGATGCAAAGCTGCAGAGTCAAGCCCTCAGCTTAGCCTGACAGCCTTCTCGCAGCAGCTCCCCAGCTGTGGCAGTGTTTAAAACAGTGTTTTGGGCAGACAGCACGTACCTGCAGATCCCACAGACGACACTGCCTTTCCCACTGCAGGCGGTTGGGTCGGACTGCTCGTTGCAGTTGCAGTCGCAGTTGCTGTCCAGGTGGACGGTGAGGGTGTCTGTGAAGCCCAGTGGCCGGATGGTGAAGGACTGTCTTTTGATGCATTCCTTGGCTGTGACCTTCACTTTGAAGACAACCTAGAAAGTGCAAAGTGAAAAAGAGAAGGGCCAGAGGCCATCAGGCAGCTTCAGCAATTGGAGAGTGGCCCCAGGCTGAGCGCACACACCACATCCAGCGCAGTGGAGGATTCCCCCATCCTGCAGCATTTTTCACGCTCTTGGCATTAAATCCATGTAAACAAAAAGCCTGAAACAACTGGCTGAGTTTCTGCCGTTAAACAGGATGGGCATTAGGAACCTTACGAGCTGTGGGGTGTTGCTGGTACAAGGGAACAAACCTCATCATTGATCTTGACGTTGTCGCACTGCCCTCTTGCTGCATCCAAGGTGACCTTGTCCTTACTACATAAGGAGTCATATTTGACCTCCAGGACATCTGGCAGGGTGGAGTGGTCCAGGATGATCCGCGAGGAGAGGTTCTGTGGGGAAATGATGGAGAAAGCACCATCAGTCCAAGAGGAGATCAAAGCAAGGGGGTGTGGGGTTGCAGGTCAGGGCTTCCCTCCAGCCCAGGGGATAGGGGCAGGGAGCACCCCTGGCTGGGTCTCAGCTGCTTGGGGTGCTTCTGGAAAGGCAGGTGATGGCAATGGAGAGGTGGGAACCTCTTGCTTGTTGTGGGCAGAGGGACTCAGCATGTCCTGTACTCAAAGCTCTGGTCCCAACTGCTCTCTGACAGCGAGGATGGAAACCTTTCCCTGCTCCGAGCGCTGCCAGACAGGCGGAACACAGCCTCCTCCAGCACTTACATTGTAGGCCACCTGGATGAGTTCAATGATGTTGCTGGAGTCCTCATTAAGCTCTCCCACCGCCGACTTTGGGATCATCTCACTGAGTTTCTGCCAACGGAGAGCAAAGAGGTAAGCAGTATCCCCTGCGTGACGGCAGAGCAGGGGGCAGTGGCAGGGGACATGCACAGATGTTTCTGTCCTCCTGGGGAGGGACAGGAGGCACCTGGACCATCTGAAGTCTCCTTACCTTGTAAACATCCAGCACCTTACTGGTGACAGCAAAAATGGGCTGAATGTTGTTTTCGGCAAGTTTCTGGACCAGCTGGCCAACAGATGGGTAGTCCTACATGGGAGAGGGATGCCGTACTCAGCACGATCTCCCCCACCAGCAGAAGGGTGGACAGTTTGTATTTCACGGCCCAAATTATTGTGATTATGGTGACATTGTGGTCTCAGCAACAGCCTTTTTATGTGACTTTTATTTTTTCTGCCTGGGGGAGCAAGACTGAGGGTGTGGAGTTGCTGAACAGCCCCTGGGTACTTACAAACTCATTGCTCTTCTTGTACATGTTGTCCTCCAAGTGGCACTGGCCGTCATTGGGGGTCAGGATGGCCCCAAGCTTGCCATCACCAGCGAAGTGGAAGCCATCGTCAGTAGCATACACCAGCAAGCGGGTCACGTTGCGCCAGCCGATCAAGTCCTGCAAGTGGCACGGAGACCTGGCTGGTCTGGGGGGACACTGCCAGCGGGCATGGTACGGCCCTTGCCGAAGTCTTGTGTCAGCCACAGCGTGGGGCAGGGAGCATGGGGGAGATCAGGGTCAGGAGGCTCTGGGGTAAGATGCTCTCTTGTACCCACCCCCCAGAGTAATCTGCCCTGCTGCTGAATCAGGACTTATCCACAATGGGCTTCCAGAGCCCACCTGGAGAGGGGCAGAGCCTCCTCCTGAGGGACAGTCCGTGAGCGTGGGTCACAGCCCTGATGCCTGCACATAGCTGCCGGCAGCGGGACGGATGCAGGGTCTCACCCCGCACACTGCTGCCTGCATCATGGCATCCAGCCCCCCCTCTGGGGCATCCAGGTTCCCCGAGATGAACTGCTTCCCCACTTCGCTCTCAAACTGCTTGGCATTGTCGGTCAGCGAGAGGATGTGTTTGAAGGCGAAGGGAGGCTGGCATTTCTCGTCCTTGTTGGGGCAGGGGTTCTGCAGCTTCTCGGGGTGCGTGTTCACGAAGGGCAGCACCGTCTTGTCCACGAAGGAGCCAAACCCTAGGGCATCCAAGATTGCAGTGTCAGGGGCAAGGACCAGCAGGCATGCCCATAGCACAGGGCACGGACGATCTGCTGGCTCCCATGTATGTGTTCATGTCCCCTGTCCTGGCACACTCTCCAGTCTGGCAGAGGACGGGTCACCCTGCCGCTGCCTACATCCCACTCCAGCCCCATGGCTCTTCCCAGCAGCAAACAGCTGTGCTGGGGTCCCATGCCAGAGACAGGCTCACCTATGCGGCGAGAAGGGGTGGTGCTCTCCAGAGCCCTGAGCAGCTCCCCTCCCAGCTTCTTCACCTTCTCCAGGTCATCCAGCATGGAGTAGGAGAGGTCCATGAGGTAGTAGAGATCAATGGGGTACCCCATGGCACGGCGAAACTTCACCTCGAATACAGCAGGCTGGCCTGCAGGACAGGGATGTCAGAATCAGCTTCACGCCTCACCCCATCGCCCACGCCCAGCTGGGATCCTCCTCTTTTTCAGAAGAAAATGGGAAGGAAGGCAGGCTGTGATGTGCTGCTGCGTCCCAGCTGAGCCTGGGGGTGAGTGGAACCGGGAACGCCAGGCAGACCTTACCTATCCTCAGTTTCAGGTGCACCTCCTGGGGAGTCAGCTGTATGTCGTTGCTCAAGGGACTGTCCTGTGTTCTTGTAATAACGTTGGCTGGAAACTCTATCTTGTTGGGCGGGCATCCCCTCTGCCGCAGCTGCTCGATGGTGTCACAGCGGATGGAGTCTGGCTCACCAGCTTTGGTGAAACTCTGCATGTTGCAACATCAGCAGGGAAAATATCAGAGGAGTAGGACGTGAACGGGCTCATTACAAGATGACCCGGGTCCCAAACCAGATCTCTAGGGTATTGATGGAGAAAGGAAGGTTGAAGGGTGCTGTCTGACAGATCCTTCCTGGCCCCATCCACCATGTAGGACATTAAACCCTCCCCAGACACAGTCTCCCCCCTCCACTGGAGGCAGGGTGACCATCCTGCTGCCTGTTAGCTGGCCACTGCGGACTGACAGCATGAGAGGCTACATGGACCTACCGGCTCCTTGCACCAGGCACAGCCGGGACCAGACTGGATGCAGTCCTTGCACGTCCCCACCTTGATCTTGGGGCACTCCATGGCAAAGGCTGAAATGGAGAGAAGACAGAGTTGGTATGGGGGGTGCCTGGGGGAGGCTGGTGTGCAGCAGCAGCAGCCACGGGGTGCTCTGACACCCAGCACTGAGCACCCAAGCTGTCCTGAGCCGACCCTGCCTATAAAACCCAGGCTGGGGACCCTGGCAGGTCGCCTGCCTTGTTGTCCCTCAACTGGGCTGGCTTGAGTTAGCTCCGGATTCTGGAAAATGCAGGATCTGGCCCTTGCACACCTCTTAATGCCACATTTCCCCCATTGTTGGGCAGCATCTGGATTCCCCCTCTATTTCACAGCCCACGTAAGGTGCCGGGAGGAAGGGCACGTCTGGCTCACCTGTCACCACCAGCAGCAGCACCCAGGTCACCACCGGCAGCCGGAGGCAGCAGTCACGCAACATTTTCTGTAAGACAAAAAGCATCCCTGTGACCACCTGATGCATGGCAGCCACAGGGAAGGGAGCCCTTGAACCCTATAGAAAGTGGCCACAGAGGACAGTGGCCCCAGGGAGATGTGCCCTTCCTGCAGCCATCCCACTGTGGGCAGAGCCTGAGAGGTGACCCTATGGCAGCCGGTGGACTCGGGCAGCTGGGGCCAGGGCAGGGCACCCCGGGTGCGTGGGCTGGCTCAGGATGGGTGCTTGTGTGCTCTTACAAAAATAAGTTGGTTTCCAATAAATATAGCCTTTGGCCTACAGATGGAAGTCAGCAGAGCAGGAACTTGCACTGTACTGCTCTGCGGTCAGCTGAACTGCTGCAAAGCTTGATGCAGTATTTATCCAGACTCTCCTACCTATATGATTGCGTCTATGTAACATTGGAAAATCTCAACAACTGCATTTAGTTTTTACTAGATTCGAGTTCTTTCAGCTTCTGCATTGAGCTATATTTGAATGGAACTGGAATCAAAATTAACAAAAGGACTGTTCCTATTAATTAACTAGCATGGCGTGCTAGATACATAGCAAAAAAGTCTATTACTACTTGTCTTACATTTAATCGATTCATCAAGGAAATGAAACATTTCATGTAGTGAATTAATCCAAGATTTCCTGCTGAAGGTTCCCAACGAGCAAGGGTCTGCAGCATCCCGACATGGGTGACCGACATCCTAGGAGAGCCGCAGTCCTGTCTTCAAGGGGAGCGCAGAGGCTGGCTCACGCTGCGTGGGGAGGGCCAGCCTGCTGGTGTGGCAACCGCCGGGCTGGCTCTTGCACAATGCGCAGGGTGGGGAAGAAGGAGGGGGTGTTGGATGCAGGGGAGGGGGGCCAGGACGTGATGCCATGGGTGGGGGCTGGGAGCCCAGGGCTGGGGAGGTGGCTGCATATTTCTTACCAGCATGCAGGGGAGGACTCCCAGCACATCACCCAAACCCCACAAGCGCTTGCCATCCTCAGTTACACCAGCGCTTCAGAGCATGATAGAGACCCTGTTCTTCACAGCACATTCTCCCAGCGCTTGTTCTAGCGGCTCACACTACTCGCTTCTTGCCCAAAAGCACATCTCCTGATCCCAGAAATTTATGCTATCTGTAAAGTTGGTTAAATCACTCTCTGGGAGCAATTTTTCAGCGTTCTTCCTGTGGTGTCAATGAGATCATGGTCATTAACACCATCATTTCTCGTAACGCCCTGTCCCCGGTACAGCCCTGGAGGAGAAGCCACCAGACTAGTGGCCTTGCAACATGGATACACATGGGGAAGTGAGAAAAGAGGAATCTGTTAGAAGAAGAAAAAGGAATAAGAAAGCATGAAGCAACAACAAACATCACCCTTTTTAGCAGTATTAGACACAACAGCCAAAAAAAAGGTCATCGGTTTTGAAACAGCTCTGACGCTGCCCTGAGCAAGCAACCAGCCACTCCCTGGGTCCTGCCACCTTCATCAAGTGCCGTCACCCCCTCCTGTGAACCTGCCAAATTAACAGCTCAGAGTGAGATGGAAACAAGGGAAACCTTCTAAGGGCTCTGCGGCCAGGTTAGTATGCAGGGCTGCTCACATCCCCTTCCGAGACATTAGGATGTCCTTTCTCGGCTCACCAATGTCTGCAAGATACCAGACAAGCAAAGAATGACAGTGGTCAGCCTTGAAAGAAGGTGTGGTCTCCTCCCAAGGCCAGAAAGGTCTAGGTATGTCGACAGGTGTCTTTTCAGTGACATTTGTACAGCGAGGGTTGGTGCCCAGCTGTCGTACAGAGTGTGGCAGGACTGCTAAGGCTGGTCGCCACCAGCGATTCGGGCAGGGGCCACCTGGGTGTGAAGGTCTGCAGCCTTGGGCTGCAAACTGCATGGCTGCACAGGCAACAGGAGGCACCTCTGCGGTTACTCAAACCCTCACGGTGACGTGGCCCAAGAGCTCACTCTGCCATGTCTGGCCCATGACCATCCTGTTGTGGGTGGACAGAGCCCTTTTTCACAAAGACATCCTCTAGACGTCCATCTCTACCACCACAGTCCACTTTGGTTAGTTTTTAATCGTCACAGCCGCAACAACCTCGCCTGCATGATACACACTTGCCATGCTTAGCTGGCCCAACGCATTTTTGTCACCTCCAAATTCTGCCAGCATTGTTTGAGCTTGCAGACAACAGGTAAAAACTCTTAAAGTAAAAAAAAAAAAAAAAAAAAAAATTGTTTACTGAAACATATCTACAAACATGCTTATTATAGGGGTTGTTCAAAACAAGGGAGAGAGAAGGTAGCATA
>JAVJGI010000064.1:5568927-5612067 GCA_035590275.1 Ibycter americanus
TGGGACAGGGGTGGCTGGTGGGATCTCCGAGGGGATCGAGTGAGACCGTTTCCCGAGGGCCAGGCGCCTTTCCCTGCTTAGAAGAGCCCTGTGGCGCCTGCCGTGCCGCCACGCCGCCCGCGGCCTCGCCTCACACGACGCTCGGCAGGCTCTCGGCCAGGGCACGGCCCCTCAGAGCAGGCAGGGAGGCAAACGGGGGGCACAGGGGCTTTGGGGCGCCAGGTCCCACCTGTGTGCCGTGGGAGCCCCAGTGTGCCGCCCCGGTGGTACCGGTGCCCGCTCCGTGCCGGTGGCCATGGCTGCCGGCCTACGCCGGGGCAGCTGGCATCGCCAGGCCCTTAGCGTGTGTGTGGGAGAGCCAGCTCAGGCGGTGACAGACGCGTGCGACGCTGCTTCTGCCGCGGAAGGTGCCTTGTGCAGCGACTCAGTGGGGCGACCTGGATGCGGTACCGGGGATTGTTACCACTTAGTGTTGGGAGAGGAGGGGTACGGGGCTGCCTGGCCCGTTTTCACAGCGGTTCCCTCCGGTTTGGGATTAGGGCAGGTGGAGGCCAGCCAGCAGTTTACACACAAATCACTGAGGAGATTCAGACCGCGTCTGGTTTCACCAGCTGTGTTATTAATAAGCAGTTCAGGTTCAAGCCGGGTGCCTCCCCCAGCCCCCTCGCAGCAAGGGCGCAGAACAGCCGTAAATGATTTCTATGCGCCTACAGCTTTCCTCGGGAGGAGTAGGCTGTGCCATATACAGCTCGTTTTATGCCACTCTAAAGTTATGTGTTGGTGCTGGGAGATAGCTGCTGGCTAGCATAATACATTCTTCTAAGCCAAGCAGGGAAGCTACTGCAAAACTTAGGACTTGCAGAGGTATTGTTTGCCTAAAGCAGCTAGATACTGAAGATTTGTTAAGTTGCTAGTAGTCACTTAATGCTTAATGCCCATTGGTTTAGGATTTAGGCCCTTAATCTGCTCATTTGTTGCTTATCTGTAGTGTTACATATCTGTAATAAATCTGGCTTTACCTAAGGATGCCTTCCACAGTTCTCCTAGGAGTAATACCTGAATTCACTTGAGTGAGGTGATGTTGGGTTGAGGTAGAAATCCAATAGGAATAGAAGAGCACAAAGCGTGACTTTGTGAAACTTCTTTCTGTGTGGAAGATCCTGGTGGGGCCAGGCCAGTGGGTTGACTTACCTGGCCCTGCCTGCTCAGGAGAGGCACCTGCATGCTATCACTGGAGTGTGCATCCTGCCGCCGGCTGGATGGTGCTGGGTTTGTTTTTTGGTTTTGGGGATGTTTTTTTTTAATGGATGTTGCCTGGTGGTATTTGTACTGACTCCAGCTTCATGTTTCTTTTGGATAAGGACTGGGACTTGTCATCTTCTGGTGTTTTTTCTGGGCTGAAGATTGACCCTGATACTCTAGTAAAGAAGCTTGACTTGGACGCCAGAAGCATCATCTCCTCAAGAACAGGTTTGTTGTATTTTGAATGAGTGGTATGTTCGGCTGTGAGCAAACGCACTGGGGACTGTATTTGTGGTGGCTGTCAGAACAAGCCCAGGACAATCGAACCGAAACACAGCTCCCTGTGTTCCTGCAGAGGCTTTTAGAAGTGGTTTCTGTTTGGGGTTGAAGGAGGCGGAAAGGCATAGGTGTGCTTAGTGCTCCCTAGGTGGGGGAGCTGGCTTCAGGCTACCTGATGCAGCTGGAGCCCCCACCTGTGGGAAGTCCTCATGCAGCCAAAGGCTCCTGGCCCTCAGGAGCTGAGGGGACAGCAGAACCTGGCTGGTGACTTGGTCTGGCTACTTCTCTGGCTGCTTTTGCTTTTGCCTCACCAGCAGCTACTATTCATACCAGTATTTTGTCAGCAAGTTAGTTGCTTGTTGTGTATCAACTGTGCTTTACCCACGGCAGCCTGATAACAGGCAGTTTTCTGCTCCGGCTCTTTGCTGTTGTTAGGTCCCTGGCTCAAGGACTCCTGGGCAGGAGAGTCCCACTCACCAGAGTATGGGGAGTCGGAGTGGGAGCAGGGAGGTGGTGATCGAGGCTTTTGTTTTCTGGTCCCAGCAAGGAAATGCTCCCTCTAGCTGCTCAGTGGTAGGAAGAGCTTTGTATCGGAAACTGGATTTCATACCTCTAAATGAAAACTGATGGCACAGCAGTCTGTCCTGGTGCAGAAGATGTACGTGACTCCCAAATAACCTTGTTTGCAAACTAAATTGATTTCTTCTCTCCACGCAGATTAATATTGCTAAAATATTTTGTATTCATGTCTAGCGCTACAAACCCAGCAACCACCCAAGGGCTAGGGGTTACCTGAGCAGTGGTGAGCTGAAGCAGCCATAGCCCATCGGTCACAGTTGGTCACAGGGTGAGGGAATAGGGAGGTTGTGTGAAGACACATTTGCTTGCCCTCTGCACAATACAATTGTGAAATGTATTGTTTTCAAAACACTGAGCTCATTGTTCGTAACTCTCTTGGGAAAAGGACGTGTGTGCATATGTGTGTGCGTGTGAACATAACCATCTCTTTAATTTAATTAGACAGCATGTTGTTGAAGGCTGACAGCCTGCAATCCTAGCCTTTCATTGCAGGCTACAGCTGTACATGTCTGGTTTATAAATAGACCTGCGCTGCTGGTCCCTGTGCAGTGCTGATGATGCAGATGTGCGGTGCCTGACTATGTTTAACCCTCCTTTGAGGCTGCGTGCTGGCTTCCTGCAGACAGTGATGCTGACCCCGATGCTTTGTGCTCCCTCGCACTTTCCAGATGGTCAGCTAAAAATAGGTGTTCATTTGGGGGCTCAAAACTGCCAATTCAATCAGGCAAAAAGTGATCTGATATTTTTTTTTTTTAACTCTTTCCAAGCTGCTGTGCCCTTTCTTCTTGTATCACTCTGGAGCCATGTGGAGGCTTTTTCATTATGGAAATCAATTCATTTTTTTGTGTTAATTCAGTGGACTGTAACTAGGCTGTGCATACAATGCAGACACCCTGGCGTTAGGAAAGAGATTCTAGGCAGACATGCTTTGTCTCCTGGGATCTCTGGTCAGCTGAGAGCCTGTTCAGCAGGATATTCAACTTTACTGCAACCCTCCCCCTCCTTCCTCCCATCACCCCTTAGCTCAGTGCACAGGGCGAGAGGGCAGGATTCTCCTACACATTGTTATTTTAAGATTTAATAGCAAGATAAAAAAGTGTTTCTCTCCCACTTGGTTTTCAAGCTCTGAGAAGGTCAACTTGGTAGACTGTAGGTAGGCTTTCTCTCTCTCCTGTGCTTTTCACAGCTGAAGATTTTTTTTTTTTCTGTCAAGGATGCAATGAAGCAGTTGAGAAAGCTGGTGTATTTGTCCCCCCTGTGTGTGTGTGTACAGGCGTGCTTCACATTACCTAAGATTGCTTCACATTACCTAAGATTGCTGATATCTCTGTGTTTTGTGTTAAGGGCTGGCCTTGTGCTGTGACACATTAGGGAAAGCCAGGAAGACTTCATTGTGGGTTTTAAAGAGGCTTGCAGGGCAAGAGTGAAACAAGGGACTGGTTACGGGGCTTGGACCTGACCGGAAACACTCTGCTGAGTTACCAAGCCCAGCTGGCAGCTATGGGATTTGGCTCTGTTGTCTCTCTTTAGACCCTGCATCCCGCTGCTTTGGGGAGGTATAGTTCCCAGAAAGCCAGCATCTCCTTCCATGGCTGTGCTTCCACAGTACTGCAGCTTGGTCAAAGGTATCTGCATAAGATATTTCTGGGTAAAACATTAGACCTTCCTACTACTATTCTGCCTCTGTTTCTTTCTCCACTTGGGCTTTCACATTTTGGTTTTGTGCTTGAACTGGGGGACTCAACTTTGGTCTTGGCAGAGTCCAAGCACCGAAGCTATGTGAGCCAGAGTGTTCTCTAACAATTCTGAAGCTGTCAGATATGGAGCTGGTCCAGAACGATATGTGGGGTTGTGAGATTGCTTGCTGCTGGAAAAGGAAGAAGTGGTGATGTTGGGTTGTGGCTCCACCTGTCAGCACACCCCCTCCCATTTAACAGGAGGCAGAGAGGTGATGTTTTGAATTCACTGAATTATTTGGGGTACCTGTAAAATCGACTGATAGTGGCAAATGAAAAATATCCCTTGTGTACTGAATTTTTACACTGTGCTTCATTCTACAGGTCTGGTCTCTGCCAATTAAAATCTAGTCTGAGGAAGAGTTTGGAATTGAGTTAGATTTTAGAAGATGTCAGCCTGGAGCTCAACAGTGGTAAAAAAGCAA
Organism: Ibycter americanus; assembly: GCA_035590275.1. NCBI lineage: Eukaryota > Metazoa > Chordata > Aves > Falconiformes > Falconidae > Ibycter > Ibycter americanus. The sequence goes on from JAVJGI010000064.1 coordinate 5,573,189, forward strand.
ATTGGCTGTTGAGAAGTAGGAAGAAAAGAGAATGACCTGGAGAGCGTTGTTATGCTCCATAAATAAATCCATGGTACATGCAGCTATTTGATGCTACGTGTGGCCCTGGTCCTCTCATCTCAGAAAAGATGTAGCAGACCAGCAAAGGTTCAGACAAGGGCAGCAAGGCTGCTCAGAGGCCTGAGATGCCCATTTAGTTGTTCCTAAAGCAAAAGCCGTGGGCTCTTCAGCTGGGGGAAGGCAGCAGGCAGGGTGTGGTGGAGGCCTGGAAGCTGCATAGTGAGGGAGGGTTGCTGTGGCTGTCTGCTGTCCCTTCCACTGCAAACCTGGAAGAAGCAAGGCAATAGCAGATGGTAGACAAGCACTTGAACGAGACATTTTGTGTCTCTTATGGTGAATTCTGTTCTGAACTCTGCAGCCATCTGTGGTGCGAGTGCTGGACACTTCTGTGGGTTCAGAAATGGGCTGCACAGGTTGATGGAGGGGGGACATCAGAGTTTCTTAACACAAGGACCCATCAGGTTTGGGATGTGCAGATGGAGTGTGGTGGTTCTGCTCTTGCTGGGTCTTGGGTGGAAAAAGGGAAGGCTATCAAGACCTGGAAATGGATTGTGGTGATGCAACAGGACTGGAGACAGGCTCCCCCTGTGTCTAGTTGTTGGTTTGAAATCCAACGAGGTTGCTATATGCAGCACAGAGAGGCAGCCAGGGAGCTGTGTGGTGGCTCAGGCCACCAGGATGTGCAGGGAAGGGACACAGGCTGCACCAGTGCTGTGTGGGACAGCTGGGGCAAGAGGAGGGCCCAGACTGTGGCCATGGGGCTGTGTGATGTGCTAGGGGCTAACTAAACAACAGCAGAGTATGGTTGCTTCCACGTGATTAAAAGCTTCATCTGGTAGAGCTGCTTTGACGTGATGGGGCCAGACGGATGCAGTCCTGTAGGAAACCAAGTCACTGTCATGCTGGAACTTGGGGGCTATTGCCTGTAGCCACCAACAAGAGAGGAGTCCTCTCTCTCTACTTTCCTTCCCCCCCTTACTTTTCCTCAGTTTAAGTGACCAGCTTTTGCTGCTCGTTCGGCTGTGGTTATTCTGAGGAACATGGCGAAGCACAATATGTAAGTTGGAAAGTTCAGCATCTATAGCAGGGTTAGCATCTCGGTTAACACAAGTGGTTGTGTATGCCCACACAGGTGTGCGCTGGGGCTGAAAGGAGATGGATGAAGGCCCCTTGTTTTGGGAGGATAAACAGGTGGTGTTGGTTCCTGCCAACTGAAAGTCCCATTTTTCTGAGGATTTCTGAGGATTCCTGGTGCATCTGGTGGAGGCAGGGTGCTCTGTCAGAGTATCTGCTACTCTCATGGTAATTGTCTCGTTGCTTCCCTTAGTTACGAGGTGGATCCAGTATGCTTCTTGTGATCGGTGCAAGGCACCAGCTTAGGCTGTTCTGGCATCACTGATTCTTGCGGTATGAGAGGGAAAGGGTGGAACTGTAATAAAACGTGTCACCAAAATGGAATTCATTTTAGGCAGGTCTTGCATATGTGACGGTAGAAAGCCAGTGGTCTAAAATGGAAAGTATTTTAATACAGGGAGCTCTGAGCCATGTCATACTGTGAAGCAGACCTGCTGCCCACTTTCTCCTGCTCTGCTTCTTGTCTTTAATAATTAGCTCATCTTAACACCAGATTCCAGATGATTTCCACATGCTCGTAGGTAACAAAAGCCAGCAACATCACTGTGAACACTAGAGTTTTAAGTCCATGAGTTACTAGCTTGCTTAGTGATTGCTTCCTATCAGTGTAGTTTACTTAGCCACTGACGTAATGTAAATCAAATGCTTTGCCATAATCTAATCCATGCAAGGACTTACGTTACTGGTGTGAGTAAATAAACCTCATCTGGGTGAGCCTCTGTAGCGTGGGAATTAAATGTTTCCAGCTAAGTCAGAAATAATGGCCTGTCATATGGGGCCTTTATTTATTTAAATTTTTTGCTTTAGCTTTCCTTCCTCAGTGTTTGCTCCTTGAAGCAAGGGCCTGTTCAAGTGCGGCTCTGGCAAACCATTTGCCTGGGAATGTCCTTTTTATTTTTTTTTTTCTTTTGGAGTGGATGATATACCAGTTGTGGAATGATATGAACAACTAGACTGGCAGCTTCCTGCTTTATTTTCAGCTTCTCCAGAAGGGAATTTTGACAAGATGTGTTGTTGAAAAAGCAAAAGTGCAACAGCGACAAGTCCTACCACTTCAGAATTGCTTGCAAAACCTTAGCTTGTCACCTTGATTTCTGAGGTTGTGGCAAGAGTAGCTTTTTCTGCAGGTTGCTATAGCTCCTCCTGTGCTACTGGTGAGCCAAGAAAATTTGAAACATAGATTAAAACCATTTGCTGCCTCTGGTCCTAGGTCAGTTAAGGGTCCTTAAGGAGACCATAAGGTCTACGAGAGGGTAGATTTAGATTGGATGTAAAGGCATTTTGTTTATGATGCGGGTGGTGAGACACTGGAACAGGCTGCCCAGAGAAGCTGTGGATGCCCCATCATTGGAAGTATTCAAGGATGGGTCGGATGGGGCTTTGAGCAACCTGGTCTAGTGAAAGATGAAAGGGGGGTTGGATTAGATGATCTCTGAAGGTCTCTTCCAACCCAAACCGCTCTGTGAATCTATGATTCCATACCAAGGTGGAGGGCACATAGGACATTAGCCTGAACAGAAATTGTGCTGGGTCTTGCTGTTGCTGAAGCCTGGACCTGCACAATGGTATGCAAAGCTCTAGGGGAGTTTCAGGCATGCGTGGTGCGGTATAGAGTCATAGAATCTTAGAATAGTTTTGGTTGTGAAAGACCTTTGAGATTATCGCGTCCAGCCGTTAACCTTAGTGCTGCCAAGTCCACCACTAAACCGTGTCCCTAAGTGCCACATCTATGTGTCTTGTAAATACCTCAAGGGTGACTCCACCACTTCCCTGGCCAGCCTCTCTGAGTTTCCCGTTGTATCTTGAGAGCTTTTGTCCTGTGATGACCAGGACTGTCTTGCAGCATGGGTTCCTCTGTCAGTGACATAGAGGGGAGTAGAGGAGTGAAATTACTGAGTATTCAACAAAGAAAGAAGTCTCTTTTCCTCCTGAAGAAACATGGAGACAGGAGAGGATAAAATCAAGCCAAGCAGAAGCCTGACAGCTTGGAGTTGCTTGAGTCTGCAGGCTGTGTACAGCCTTGCTTTTCACCTTAGGTACTCTGGGAGTTCCTTTTGTTACCAGTCCTCCCTCTGCAGTGTCACTGACTATGCCTTTCTGGTTTGCGGCTCAGCTTCTGCTCTTGGTGCTCCACCTTTGCTGTGTCTGTCATGTATCTGCTTCTCGTTGGGCTCTGTAGCCACTTGTCCAACTCTGTTCTCCTTTTGTAGCCTCAAACGAGAAGCAGAAAACCTATGGTTGGTTGGCATCGTGGTCCTGCCATGGGGCCATGCACGCACTTCATGTGAAATGATTTGCTTTCCTGTTTTTTAATGGGTGGTGTGCCAGAATCCATGTAAGACGTCTCCTTTTCTGGCGTTGCTGTGCCTGCAGTGTCTGGACTCATGGTTACCACTGCAGTGGATCCACTGTTGTGTTGCTTGCAGAATTGCAGCTGTGGCCTGTCCCCCATTACTCTCCAGGAGCTCTGACAAAATGCAAATCTTTGTGTCCTGTAGTTTATTCCTGTCAGCTGGTTGGATTTCTGCTTGTTTGTGGCCTTTAAATATTGTGGTTCTTCCTCTCCTGTCCCCATCCCTCATCGCATTTCTCCATGAAATGCTTCTGTGCCAGTCCTAGAGTTGTGCTGTTGGTAGGAGCAGCTTGTTTCTGCAGGGAAGATGTTTGCTGTGTTACTCTGCAGAGTGTGGTGTGAGTCTGCTCTCCTGCCGTGTCTAATCCTAGCGCTGTGCATCTTCTATTGGCAGATTTTTGGTGATGTGAATTGGTAAGAACAGGCTTGAGACATTGGCAGCGTTCCCACTGCGTACATTGTGAGCCTTTCCTTCACCTCCTGTACAGCGTGCTGCCTGCCACGTTGTGTAGTCCCCTTCAGCTGTGCCTGTCTGGGTATTGTGCAGCGCCTGGTCTCGTGAAGCTGGAGGTTTCCTGTTTGGTTTTTTTGTTGTTTTGTTTTGTTTTTTCTTTTCTGGCATGTTGGAGTGTTAAGGAATTGAAGGATTAAAAAAAATTTAATTCTGCTGGTTTTAATGAATGTCTCCTTTCTGAATATCGGGTTTAAGCCTTTGATGCTTTTTCTTAATGCGGTACTTTTAAATCTGCTTGTGTTGGTCATTCACCATGTCCCTGGTGTGCAAAGCTGCTGGATCTTCCTGATTTTGCTGCTGTCACTTTTCTTCAGCATTTAATTCTGTGCTGGCAGCTGTCACACCTGTCTTGTGTTTGTTTTGTGCAGAGTGCCTTTCTCAAGCTGTTACCCACCATAAGGCTCTTCAGATGGAAAGGGGTGAAAACGGTTTGCTCCGCAAACTGAGGATGACGGTGAAGGCCTGTGAGGAGTGGCTGTAGCATCTCCAGTGTGTGTGTAAAATGTGACGTGCTGTGCTAGTCCAAAATGACAAGATGTTCCTGTTCCATCTGTCTTTGTTATTAGCTGCCCGGGCTTTGGTCTGTGTGAATTTTGGGAGCATTGAAATGCTCTCCCTTAAGCTGGTTTAACACCTTCGAAAATCTCTACTTGGCACATAGATGCAGCCCTAGGAGGAGCAGCTGTTTGAGCTGGGATTTCTCACTTTCATGGGTGGGGACTGGATATCCATACGGCTTCAAAACAGGGCACCCAAGCTCCATTAAAGGAACCTTCAGCTAATGCTGCTTGGATAAAGCTCAGCCTTGATCACTTGAAGTTGTGCTCCCAGCCTGTCCCACTCATCTGCCACCCCTGATGTGGGTGGTGGTGGTGGCTGCTTTTTGTGGTCTTGGGGCAGACAGGGTAGCTCTGCAGTATCCCCTGCCTCTTGCCCCCTGACAGGCTGAGAATGATGCATGGCAGTGGGCATCCAGCCTTGGGTAGAGACCAGCTCCCTTTCCCTGCGCAGGCTTGAGGGATGTGGGGAGAAGGGCTCAGAAAAACTAGCAACTGTTTTGGCATTTCCTCATTTCTCTTTTAGACTCTTTATCTCTACTGTATCTTCAACCACCCAACAGACATGAATAGTCAAAGCGTAACCACCTTCAGCCCTGAGGACTCTTTCCCAGGGCAGGCGTGGGCTGCATGTCTCTCTCCTTTGCGCTTGTCTCTCCTTCCTACCCATGTACCTTCTGCAGGGTGTCTGTGTCCTTTGTGTAACCTGCAGAGGTCAAGGATGTGTCCCAGGACTGGCATGTGCAGGTGTTAGGTCAAACTGCAAAGTTCCCTCTGTAAGCTGGTGTTTTCTCTGATGTTATGTATGAAAGTGCTTGAAACCTCCAATAAAAGGATTTGCAAGAAAGGAAAAAGTCCTGGGAAAGGGGAAATGCTGAGTGGGAATTAAACAGGTGAAGTCATACTCTTTACCTCTCCCGCCAGCCCCAAGGTTAATGACTTGGCATCCAAAAATGGATGCGAAGGATGCTGTGTCGTTATTATATTAACTGGGAGAGCAGTTCTTCTGCCTGTTTGCAGAAGCACAGTCGAAAAAGCATTGCTCACTTCCATGCCTTGAGCTGAGCTGTAACTAACCCTGTCCGTCACTGTACCCTGACTGGTGCTGCTGAGCAGGAGGAGGCTGACCCTGACAGGAGGCCCATGGTCCCAGCTGAGCACTGACTGGCATAGAGCAGAGGTGAGCCCAATTGCTTTCTTGCATAGCAGCAAGCGGGAAACTTGAACCTCCTGTAGAAGCAATGATGCTGACTTTTGATAACCCAGTGTACCACTTTATTAATAGGTTTACAGACTTGATGGTAGCTGACAATAACTTTTATTTCATGCTTAGGGCTGCTGGCAGGCTGCTTTTGACTGTGGATGGGAGCTCCTGTAAGGAGACCATGCCACAGCTTGAAGTAGAAAGCGGAGAGCTGGTGAAGAGCTTGGAAGGGTGCATGCTGGCCTGACTGGCAGAGCAAGGCTGCATCCAGGATAGCCACCCTGGTAGCTCGATAAGGTGACAGCTAGCAATTTACCATACCTGGATAAATTGCTATAGGTGGCAGTTCAACATTCATTCCTTCTTCCTTGTTTTCTGGCTGAAATGTATTTGTTTTCTTGACTGCGTCATTAGGAGCTGCTCTTACCTTGACAACGCCAGATCACCTTGTAAGGGCAGTTTTGGTGTCTGAGTGTTTTACAACAGGCTGTTATAAGACTGCACTGTGTTTGAGAGGAGCTCCAGTAGCGGTTTGTGGTATGGGAAACCTATCCAGTGAGGTCAGATGAGAATCTGCAGGAAGCCTCAAACAGAAGACTGTATGTTGCAGCAACTGCCCTTGAAGCCAGAGGGCTTTTCTGTTGCTTTGTTCCAAAGGATGAAAATCACTGGGGACCTTGCTTCAGGAGTCAGGTTGACCAAGTTCTTCAGCAGAGGTGAACAGCTGTGGGGACTGCTTGAAATGGAGGACAATGACCTGCTGTTGGTAGTTTCTAGGAGAATTTGGAGTGGGAGTCCTACAAAAGCTAAAGACATTGGTGCCTTAAATAAAAATAGTAATATTTTTTTAAAAAGTAAAAAATCCTGCTTAAAAAAAACACTGCTTAAAATGACTTTAACAATTTTTTGTCTGGGCAGTGTGGTGCCAGCTGTGAGAATAGCTGTATGAAACTTCACTTTATAATTAGAGTCAGTGCAATTAAATGAAAAGAGCTAAATTAGCGTCTGAAACTTGCACTGCTTCGAGTGTTTTGACTTCCCTTCTGGAGAGAGACCATTTCCATGTTGTGAGTGCCTTCTGCCAGATCATGGGAATCAGTTGTGTTAATATTTATGGAAGTAATTAGCTTTTTTTTTTGTCCCCTCCCTCTAGCTGTGGCTAAGTCCTTGTTCTTAAAATTAACATTTTTATATTAAAAAAATTCCTCCAATTAGCAAGTGGTCGTGGATACTGAGCACTACACAAACACAGTAACATTTTCCAGAGTGCCTGAAGCTGCCAAGATGTTTGCAGCCTGCTCCAGGGAGAGGAGGCTGTCAGTAGCGGGAACAGCCTGAAATGAGTCTTGAACGATGTGTCGGATCCCTGTAATTTCTTATTATGGTTGGTTCCTGTGGCTGTGCCTGCTGTGTAACGTTCACCACTAGCAATGGTGGAAGGTACGTGCCTGCCCTGGAGTGGCCTTTACGTGCGGCTTTGTGGGCTGCGTTGAAGCTGGGTGGCTGAGGAGGAGGGTGGGCCTCAGCGAGGAGCTGGGGACTCCTTTGGTGAGGCTTCTGAGGTGCCGCTTTGTGCTTTTCAAAGCTCTCTTCCGGCCTTTGTAAAAGTTGGGTGCTCAACCATGCGCTTTTTAGGTCAAATGTGTCAGTCCCTTGTGTCACTGAAGGGCTTGCTGAATTTGGGGCCAGTGTACCTCCTTGCCTTCCTGGTTAGGCGTGGTGGGGGCATGGTGGTTTTCATGTCACGCCATGTCTTGCTCTGTGTGATTATGATTCCCAAAGCTTTAAAAGGATACTAATCTACCCTGGTGTTCTCCTGCTAAATCAGTTTAAAATAGTCAGACATCCTTACTTACAGAAAAATAGATCAGCCCTGCTTAGGAGAGTGCTGAAGCTGCAGTGTTATAAAAGAGGGTTATGAACCGAAATCCATGCCTTTGCTGTTCTAATGTTACAGCTTTGGCATAATCAAGTTATAAAATTCTAAATGCTGCAAAGAGAGAGAAGGCACAGTTGTGCACAAAGGGCAAAGATACCACCCAGCACCAGTCCTGGTAATGAAAACCTCTCATGGGGCATGAGAGGAACAGTTTAACACTGTGTGAATTGAAGGAACGAATCCCGAGAGGGGTGAAGAAGCACTTGTGGAGAGGACAGATTGACAGCTCTGGAAGTTAGAGCCCTTCCCTAGTTACCAGCATCGGTATGGAGTTGTGTCAAGCTGTCAAACACATTTCTGAAATATGCGTCCTGGGAATTTAATATTTAATAGACGCTCTATTTAGAAAATTGGTAGATGCTGGTAAAGGGTGGATGAAAGGTCGTCGTCTTCTGGGTTGCCGCTTCTGACTTGCCTTGACTAGTTTTTGGGGTGCGGGAAGAAGTCAGCCTTCCCTTTCCTCTGCTAATACCCCTGGGAATGGGAAATGCCCATGTGAGGAAGGTTATTCTGCTTGGGTATTTTTTCCAAGGATGACTATGCTAAGATTGTTATCTACATAATTCAGATTTCTGATTTACTGAGAGATAAATCTCTGCCCCACTAATGCGGGTCTTATCTGAATTACAGGTTGTGTATTTAATGGTAGATCTCTCAAGAGTTGATGTCTATAATTCAGACTAAGTGGGATCTGTAGTGTTATTCTATGTAAGGTATGCTTTACTGAAATAGTAGCAGGCCTGGCTTGCCTGAGGTTTTCTTTTTTGTTTTTGTTTTTAAATTATACAGTCTGTTAATAGGGGCACAGATAATCTGTAATCCTTCAGTTACAGTACTAATGGCCCATAATTATATGGCCTGTAAAAATTATGGGAAAACATGATACTCTCCCAGAGCCGTCTCCTCCTCTCAGGCTACCACTGATTGCAGTGCACGCTTAAGAAGTAGTATGTAGTTCTGGCTCCTGTGCTGAAAGCCATTCTGCTCAGGGGATCCTTCGGATACGGAGGTATTCAAAGTCTTTGTGAGACATTTATGCACAGAGGTTTTCTTTACACTTCGGTAGAAATGTGTGCACCAGCTGAAGCATCTGTTTGCCCCCTTTAGTGCTTCAAAAGTGGCATTATTGATGCTCGTATGTGGCATAACTGGTAACAGCACATAATTTGGGTTTAGCTTTGAGTCAAGTGGCTTACAGAAAGGAAGTTAATTTGGGGGGGTTGTTGGTTTTTTTTTTTGATGGAGTTTTTAACATTGAAAATCTTGACAAACGTTGTCTAAGCTAAATGTAGGAAACAAGACTGTGCAAGGATTAAATGCAGTGGGTACTGAAACCCTTGGGTTGTTTGAAATGGTAATTTGGACAGGTTTAGATCGAGCTAGCAGTGTTGCAAATATGCCATGAAGCTAATCACAGAAAGTGGATTCTGCAGGAGAATAGGCTGTCCAAGAAGATGTTCAAGCAGAGTGGCTCTCAGCTGGAAGGTATTCTTGGAAGCATTGCATTTAGTGAGACTGTTAACCAACTCCAATGAAACATGGTGTTTCAGAGAGCCCCTGGCAGGATATCCGAGGGAAAATGGGGCACACAAACTTGTTTCTGGGCCCACTGGTGCTGCGCATGGAGGACACACAGAGAATCAATAGATCTGCTTAAAGGACTTTGGCTTCTGTGGGGATTGTGGACGTTCGTGCCTAATGCGGCTGTGCATGTGCATGGTCTGGGCTGATTTGCTTGTGTTGCATTTCTTAGCTGTGTGGCTTTTTAAATGTGGTTTTACTTATGTCTGTTTTCTTCTTCTTCCTTTCAAAATAAAGATTATTTTTAAATTCAGGTCACTGAGTGTTCTTATGTAACTGGGAATGGGCTTCTTTAGTATGGGTAGGACATTCCCAGCTGCGACGGGTACAGGCTGTGTCTATACATGCGGTAGTTATTTTGCAGTGCGCTTGGAGTTGAAATAACCTGGTGTGTGTGTTGACAGGGAGGTAGTGGAAGGCTGTTCCAGACTGCAGGAATTCTGCTGACAGAAATCACAATTTTAAGTTGCTTTGTTTAGTGGCACTTTCATATTTTTCTCAGGGAGGCTTCTGGCTATTGCTTCTGGTTCATGCCAGCAATTTGTGACCCCAGGGCTGGGCTTATGGGTACTCCTTTACAGCTGCAGGCACACTTGCTGCTTTAGTGCCTGTAGCTGAGTGGGTTTTTTTATGGAAATAGCATACAAATGTGTAGATACTGTTTATATGGGGATGTAATAACTTCTTCATGTCTTTTCTTCCTCCCAAATAGAGTGTGTTGGCCTGTTTGCTGGTACTGGGTGTAAGCAGCAAGGTTTTGGTAGCAGTGGGAGAGGCCGGGGCTGCCCTGTTCTGGACACAGCTGGGTCCAGACAGCTTCAGTGCACCCACTGCGGCCGCAGCTGAGCCTGTCAGCCATGGTGGTAGTGCCTCTGGGAAAATTTATAATTAAGAAGGGGGAAAAGTGCTGGGCAGGCAGAGGAGTAGGAGAAAAAAGTGAGAAACAGCCCTGTGAACACCAGAGTCAGAGAAGGAGGAGAGGAGGTGCTCCAGTCACTGCAGCAGCCTGTGGAGAAGACCACGGTGGGTAAGTGTGAGGAGGAAAGAGTGGCAGGGAGGAGCTGTGATGGTCTGGCTGTAGTGCCATTCCCTGTCCCCCTGCGCTGCTCAGGGGAGGAGGTAGAGGAGTTGGGAATGAAGGAGTGAAGCTGAGCCTGTGGAGAAGGGAGTGGGTGGGGGAAGGTGTTTCAGTGTGTGTTTTTGTTTCTCACCACCTGATTCTGTTTTCTTTGGCAATACATGAAATTAATTTTCCCCAAGTCGAGTCTGTTTTGCCTGTGATGGTAATTGGTGAGTGATCTCCCTGTTGTTTACGTTGGTCCAGGAACTTACTTTCTCCCATGTCCTGTTGAGGAGGGAAAGTGAGGGAGCGGCTGGGTGGGTGTCTGGCAGTGAGCCAAAGTCAACCCACCACATTACCATAGCTCGGTAAAAGTTGAGATTAAATTTAGTACCAGGTAAAACTGTTGCTTTGTGGCTGTTCTTCTGCCTTCCTTACTGCCTATTTCAACTGAATGTCTTCTGAGCATTATGCAGATCCAGGGACACCCTTGCATGAAAACTGAATTCCTTTGGGCTTCATTAATGCTCACAGATGTTTAAGGACGTCATTCCTCCGTGTTTCTGTTGTACCTCTATACCTCTAACAATATTGTGGCCCTCTGTGGCAGTGGAGCATACGGTCTAACTCTGTATCATGAAGTTACAGTATTTTCTTTGCTAGATTGAATGAAGACATCTAACATATGAATAGCATCCAGACAGACCCAAGGTAGGGACACAGAAGGTGAGTGCAGCAAGTGTATTTTGGAGGCACTTTAGAGGGAGAATGGTCCTCGTTGAAGCTGCAGAGGTGAGCAGAAATACTTGCTTGTGTCCTGAAGGTCAGAATTAGGAACCCCTCCCTCTATTCAGGGAAGGAAAAGGAGCAGAACAGGACACAGCCATATACTCTAAGCTCAGGAAAGTACAAAACAGGTCTTGGGTCCACCCAGATGTTTTTTCTGCATCTCTTCATTCACTGTGTAGGAGGTGCTGCCTAGCTCCAGCTGTGACTGCATTGCTGACAGCTCTGTAGCAGGAGAGGATGTGCCTGTGGCAGAACAGAATGTAACTCTTTGAGAGTGCTCTTTTTCAGATGTTAGATGTGCTCATTAGAGGGCAGCAGAATAACTCTTCCTTTTTCTAGGTCAGTTCGATATTTTTGAATTATATTTTTCTGCTCCGCAGGACACAGAACAAAATTGTCCCGTTTCTCCTTCAGCTTTTCCTAGTGCAGTAAGTGTGTAAAACAGCACTGCTTGTATGAAAATGTTAGCCAGTGTGAAGAAACATAGAGCAATTATAGTAAAAACTCGCTTATTGGAAGCTTCTAAGTGTTGCAGCTCAAATGAGATGGAGCTTCTCTAAAATTAAACCACAAACGGCTAACACCGTATGTGGAAAAGCAGCCAAAGGAATGTTTCACAGCTAACTTGTTTTTCAGTCAGCCTGATTCTTATTTGACCTGTATGTCCATATGCATCTATTGATTTGCTTGCTGCACCCCAGCTGCTGCAACCTTTTTCTGCTTGAAGAAAATGTTAAAGACCCAGACTTACTTCATCTGAAGGTAATCTTTAAATGAGATCTGATAGTATGCCCCCCACCATCCTCTGTAATATAAATACTATAAATAATTATGGCACGGTCTTTAAAGGCTTAATGAGGCTAGGATTTGGAGCCCAACATCACAATACGTAAATACATTATTTATTATGTAACATTCATAGAAGGCTGTAGCACTGTTTGACTTTGCAGCTAGTGCATTTTTGGCTTCAGAAAGCTGTGTAGAAATCCTGGCTAGGAGTGAACACCTCCAATGCACATCTTATTAGCAATATTTTGCACACTGTTGACCTCTCTGGGGGATGTGAACTCATTCAAGGCAGCTGGAATAGAAGGAAAAATTGATTTTTCAGTTTTAGCAGCATCAGCCATTGGTTTCCAACAGATGGCTCTGATTTTGTGAGGTCCTCAGTGGAAGCAAAACTTCATTAACTAGAAAAAAATGAATATTTCAGGAGATTGGACAGATAGATTTTGTGTCTGAGAATGTTTGCTGAATCTTCCTCTTCCTGAAGCTCCTTGGCCTGGGGTGGGGAGCATGTGTGAGGATTGGCAGGGGGAGAAACAACACCTTTCCCTTTTTCTCAGAATGTGTTGGGTATTCTCACCTGACATCCTGCACATTTCCGTATATCCCTCTCACATAGCTGCCCATAGGCACGCAGCTGCAGGCTCCTCAGGACTTGGTAGGTGCCATGTGTTCCTCTCATGGGTGGGGGCCCTAGTACAGCAGGTTGTACTTGGCTGCTGCTTTCTGTCCTGCGTTATTTTTTAGGATGACAATATCCCAGCTTGCAAACCACTGAAGTGGAACTGCCTTCTTGATACTGGTGAACGTTGTTCCTGGCGAAGCGGCTTGGATCAGCCCCACCTCCTGGAGAAGTCCAGATTGTGCTTTGCACTCTTGGTTTGGGATCCACTGGGAAGCTGGCATTTCTTCATGTCTGTGTTGCGACACCTCAGCGAAGGCAGGGCTAATGGGAAGGTCCTCATCGTGGAAAGAAAAGCTGACCAAAGCCAGAAAAATGTGAAAAATGTCTCATAGCGCCTGGCAGCTCTTGGTCCATTAGGTAAAACTAATATCCTGTCCGTAGGGTAAAAAGATTAAATTGTCTTACACTAAGTGAGACACCAGTGATGAGTCCGTAGGCGCATGACGCGCGGATCTAAACCCGTTTGACTGTTTGATCCATATTAGGAAATTAGCAGGCACAGTGCTCATGCCAGCAGCCCTCTTCACTGCAGAGAAACATGCTCTCTGCCAGCATCTTCCGTGCAATATGGAAAGATCTTTTGCTGACCCTTCTTTTACAACAAAAGTCTCACTCTTCTGACAACTAATAGGATATGTTGTTGGGGACGCGGGTGTTCTCTGTAGGTGTATTTTGGGCATGGTGAGCCTAAGTATCGCAAGACTATTACTTGGGAAGGGGTGTGTAGTTTCTTTGTTCGAGGAACACTTTCTTTGCAGGAACGGCACCAGACCGCGTTCCCCTGTAAGCGTGGGGATACTGAAGCATAGAGAGGTGAGGGGACTGGTAGGTCTCAAGGCTCTCTGGTTTGATGCTGTAGTCCCAGACCTGATAAGAGCAAGACAGTGCCAAATGGCTGGCAGCTCTGAAACCTGACAGCAGGGAGTGTCGGAGAAGCACCTACTATGGCTTAGTCCTTCCCCCACCCCCTGTTATTTCTTTTAATGACATGGGTGTTCTTGCAACAGCTCTCTTCTGGCAGCTGCTGATCATCGCTGCATGGGGTAGATGGGGCTGTGGTGAGAGCACCCATTTGCGCTAATGCAGACAGGGTATAAATGCTGTGCAGCAGTGCATGCTGTTTGCTGAGGTTTGTTATTGTCGGTGTGTGCTGCTGGCAGGGGTGTAGAGAGCACGAAGTACAAAGTGGTGGAGCCCTGTCTTTTTCTTTTTTTTTTTTTTCTCTTTTTTTTTTTTAAATTGTGCTTGCTTTAAAATAGATTCTACTGGGAGAACGTCATTCCGGGACAGGTGACTGATCCTGTCCTACAGGTTTCAAATAGAAGAGGAAGAGGTGATGGGATGGAGAAAAAATTAGCTTCTGCCTCTCCTGGAGGGGGACAGATCCTGACTTTTCTTCATTTTGAAGATTTTATCCTCGTTTAATTGAGCCAAATGGGCATATTGGAATAGAGTGGCTTGCTCTAATTTAAGACTTGTTTGAAAAAAGGAAAATGTCTTGCGTGAAAGTCGTTGTGGGTAAGACAAAGGGTCCCCAGCAGGGTGGTCAAGCCCAGCTTTGGCAGGAGGTGAATGCTGTCGGAGGTCTGTAGTCAGGTAATGATCACAGAGGTCTGTTGCAGGGCTTGGTAAAGCTGCGGGATGGTGCCCATGTGTCCCCTGGAGCCTGGCAGAAGAGGAGCTGGGGATGGATGTAGGGCTGTTTAGGGGGGAAGATGCTGTGGAGGTGTCGTGTGTTGTGTAAGATGGCAAAGCTGGTCATCATATTGGTGCCTCAGGCCTTTTGGGAGCTCTAAATTGTTCTGTGAAGCAGAAGAACAGTTGAGACAGCACAAAAGCCGCAGCCTCCAGAAACATTGGAGGCTGGAAGAGGCAGTGAAGCAGTGTTTGGACCAGTACCACTTGTGGGACATTCTGTGCACCCATGAGAAGGGAAGGAGACTTGAGGTGCTTGGGCACCCCCTGGAATTAGTGTTTTCATGGGTTAGGCTTGTTGGACTTGTGATCAGCACCCACCACTGCAAAAAAATAAAAAAAATTAAAAAAAAATTGTAGTACACTGTGTCACATTTGAATGCTAGAGTTAGTGAGATCTTTGCAAGGTTAAAGGTTATGCTGTTATGAGCATGCAGTCTTCATGCAGACATCAAATCACCTTTGTCTGTGCTTTAGGGGCTTTTGCTTGGCATCTCCAGTGTTGATCTTGTGGTGAAGCATTTACTTGTCAAAGGTAGTCAGTTTTATAGTGCTGTGAAGAAAAATCTTGTTTCTGGTCTGGATGTAGCTTGCCAGCCCTTTGAGCTGGGAGGGCTGTGTGCTCGTGTCGGGCAGGAGTTGGTGGGCACCTGCGTGCAATAGATGCTTGAGATTAGGATCAAGTTATCTCTCCACCCCAATTGCAGATCAGGGTAGTGTGGATTTTATGCCTTGTACTTCTCTAGACAATTATTTGTCTAGCTCCGTTCTTCGAATGCTTTCCAGTTTTGAAATCTGTTGTATGTGCTCCGAAAAAAGGAGAGAGGAAGAACGAGCAATGAAGCTCTGACAACCACATGCAATGCTACAGGGTGGGGGAGAGCAGCTGGAAAGCTTTGTGGCTGAAAAGGGCATGAGGGGCCGGCTGGCCGCCGGTTGGGCATGAGCCCCCAGTGTGCCCAGGTGGCCAGCAGCATCCTGGCTTGTATCCAAAATAGTGTGGCCAGCAGGGCCAGGGCAGGGATTGTTCCCTGTACTCAGCATTGGTAAGGCTGCCCCTCGAGCCCTGCTTTGGGTTCAGCTTTGGGCCCCTCATGTCAGGGGGGACGCAGAGGGGCTGGAGCGAGTCCAGAGCCAGGCAGGGGAAGGTGCTGGGGGCACTGGGGGGGGGTCAGCCTGGAGAGGAGGCGGCTCAGGGGGACCTGATCGCTCTCTGCAACTGCCTGAGAGGGGCTCTGGGCAGGGGGATCACTCCCTTCTCCCAGGGAACAGTGACAGGACAAGGGGAAACGGCCCCAAGTTGCACCAGGGGAGGTTTAGGTTGGATATGAGGGAACATTTCTTCACTGAAAGGGCGGTGAAGCTCTGGGACAGGCTGCCCAGGGAGGTGGTGGGGTCACCATCCCTGGGGGTGTTTGAAAACCATGTAGCTGTGGTGCTTAGGGACATGGTTTAGCGATGGGCTTGGCAGTGCTGGGTTAATGGTTGGACTTGATGATCTCAAAGGTCTTTTCCAACCTACGTGATTCTATGATTCTGTGTTACGCATTACTGATCCTGTGTGTCTTTTGTTGCCCAACTGTATGTAAGCAAAGCTGAACAGTGGGTTGAGGGCTGGAGGTCAAATACATGCCTGTCACAAACAATTTGGGAAGCTTTCCTGAGTATTCTCACCCTTCTTCCTACTTTATATTTATGTTAGTGTTGCAGTCCTCTGTGTGTGTAGAAGTTTATAAAGCCACTTATAATGCAAGTGATGTTGGAACTGGCTGATCAAAATGTGACTGGGATTGAGCTAATGATTCTTACATTATGTAAATAATGAACGTCTGCTGGCATTATACAGTCTGAGTTGTTGAGCTCTTTTCCATGTCTAAGTCTAAAATTATCTGTGTATGTTGGACTAAGCAGGCTATCGGGTAAACTAAATTAATATGATTACATTTAATATGTGACTGTTCAGTGGTGGAAGATATGGTTGGACTTTGTTCCCTTGGTGCTCCCAAACTGTTAGGTGTTTGGGTTTCCTGGCGTGCAGGAGCTCTGACAGCTGCAGATGGCGGGATTAACTCCTTGACGTACGGTTGTGCAATAGATAGGACAGCATGGGGAGGGGGAGCGCGCTACACTAATCTGCCACAAAGACTTAAAAATCAAGGGCAAGCTCTGACATGTGATTACTTTTTTTCATTTCCCTGTCAATGCATGGAGTGTTGGGAGTGGGGAAATGAACCCACGCCATGGGGAGCCTGAGATCAGACATGTTAAAGATTCCAAGGAAATCTGCCAGGAAAGGAGAATTAATCAACGGTTAAAATAACTTAGTGGAAATTTTGCTGTGGTCCTAATGAGCTCCGAGTAAGGTTCGGAGTAATTACTTCATGAAAACTTTGATCAGAGCAGTAAGGAACTGTCTCTAGAAACTCTGCTCCTGCATTTCTTTCTGCTGGTGTGTAGGCATTGTCTGAGTACTTGTGGCTGTGAATGTGTAGAAGGTGATGCTAGGGTTCACTGAGCTTCTTAAGCACAGGGACACAAAAAGCACACATGCCTCACCTCAGAGGAAAAAGCCATTAGCCAGCCTGGCTATACAAGCTTGTAACAGTGTGGTGAAATGCAGTCCTTTCAGAGCATTCGTGTTTATCTGTAGATCAGTTTTTCAGCGTTGATGCTAAAGGTGTAGAATATAAGCAATGATTAAATGGATTGGAGCTCTTTTGGCTGGAAAAGATGACTGTGAGAAAAGAGGAGCTGATGAGTTTTAGTAAAACATGATTACCACAGAAGTGAAGAGAGATTAGATTTGTTAAGTCGCTTCCAGTGAGATAAGTGGAAGAAAACATAGAATCATAGAACGGTTTGCGTTGGAAAGGACCATAAAGACCATCTAGTTCCAACCCCCTGCCATGGGCAGGGACACCTTCTGCCAGACCAGGTTGCTCCAAGCCCCGTCCAACCTGGCCTTGAACCCTTGCAGGGATGGGGCATCTACTGCCTCTCTGGGCAACCTGTTCCTGTGTCTCACCACCCTCACAGTAAAGAATTTCTTCCTAATATCTAATCTAAATCTACCCTCTTTTAGTTTAAAATCATTAGCCCTTGTCCTATCACTATGTGCCCTTGTAAAAAGTCCCACTGCAGCTTTCTTGCTGGCCCCTTTAAGTACTGGAAGGCCACTATAAGGTCTCCCTAGAACCTTCTCTTCTCCAGGCGCTCTCTCGGTCAGTCTTCATAGGAGAGGTGCTCCAGGCCTCTGCTCATCTTCGTAGCCTCCTCTGGACTTGTTCCAACAGGTCCACGTCCTCCTTGTGTTGGGGGCTCCAGAGCTGAACAGCACTGCAGGTGAGGTCTCACTAGAGCAGAGCAGAGAGGGAGAATCACCTCCCTTGACCTGCTGGTCGTGCTCCTTTGGATGCAGCCCAGGCTATGGTTGGCTTTCTGGGCTGTGAGTGCACATTGCCAGACCATGTTGAGCTTCATGTCCATCAGCACCCCCAAGTCCTTCTCTTTGGGGCTGCTCTCAATCTGTTCTCCACCCAGCCTGTATTGATCCTGAGGGCTGCCTGACCCAGGTGCAGGACCTTGCACTTGGCCTTGTTGAACTTCATGAGGTTTGCATGGGCCCAGCTCCCAATCCTGTCAAGGTCCCTCTGGATGACATCCCTTCCAGTGTGTCAACCGATCAAATTAAACTAGAAGATACTGCGTTCAGAATGAGCAAAGATCTTTCAGGAAAATGGTAGTTAAGTGGTAGGACTCCTCGCACATAGGTGTTCTGAATTTCTGGTACCTGCATGGGCTTCAAAGCAACTGGTCAGATCTCCCAAGATAAAACTACATTGGGCGTACTAAATGTACCTGCTCAGTACTTGAGCATTCATTGCTAGCCCTGTAGGACACGTGGTATTGGCTTGCATGAAGCTTTGGTCAGGCCTGGTACGTTCTCAGCCCAATGGTACCATTTACTAGTGGTAAAGCTGGACACTTTAAGCTCAAAGTCAAGTCCGCAGAGTGCCTTCTGTTAAAGCTTTATGAGGTTTTTGTGTGTAGCTTCTGCTTATGGTTGCTAGGGTCAGTGCTTACTCACTGGACAGAGCGAAAGGCAAAGGGAGGCTGGCAATGGCTTTTCCAGTGTGTGTTGTGTTAGGCTGGCTGCATCCCTTGTGCATGTCATGTCTTGGGGTTTCCATTGTGTTTGCAATTGCACGTGATGTCGTATCTCCTAATTTATGTGGATGCTTTAATCACGTCTACTGCATAATAACTGCGCAGCTGGACTGGTAATGCTGAGGAGGGGACTTTTTTTTATTGAAACATATGGCCCGCTGATCTTGAATTACTTGAACGCCAACCAGTAATTCCTGTCAGTCTCTGGGGAACCTGGAGAAGAGAAGGTACTCAAATGCAAACTACCAAAAGGATAGAGGCAGCAGGCAAGAGGAATGTTGGAGACTTTTCCTGTATTCATCTGTTTTGCGAGTTAGGCTTTGCACATGGCAGTAATGTCCGTCCTTGCAGCCGTAAGAGGTATGTAGCCAAGTGCTTCACAGCAGCAAAGCTGATCACCCTATGTGTGCTGCAAAGAGCCTGCAAGGATGCTGGGTGTTCCCTCCAACCCAGTTTCAGTGGCTCTTCTTTGTCTCCTGAAGCTACAGACACCTACAGCTGGGCATGGGTCGAAGGGGATGCCAGTGGCACAGCTAAGCAGAGCCAAAGTGGATTTTTTTTTAATTCTGCCCTGATCCCAGTCTCAAATATATTCATGCAGTAATTCTGCCATTTGGCTATTTTAGCATGAAGTTGTCACTGTATTTCTACTGTAATTTAAAGACTGAAATGAAAGTGTTAAGAAACTGACCTTGCACAGTTGCTTTTGATACAATTGTATGGCAGACCTGCTGGAATTGAGAGGAGCTGATTAAAATATTTCAGGGGTACAAATTAGGTTTCGAGCTTTTTTTTTGTCCCTTCTGTTTGTAACGTTCTTGTAACTGGCTGAAAATTGCTAAATCTTCCCAGTCTGTTTTGCAGTCATTAGTCTGTACTTACTTTCTTCTCTCCTGTGCTTCCTGCTGGCCTTCAGATCTGTCATGAAATTAACCGGTGAGGAAAAAAAGACAGGAAAGAAAATAGTCCACTGCATGTGGCAGGAGTTTGCTGGCAGTGCTATCTCAGGTAAAGCACGGAACTGTAATGCGTACCCTTTCTGTAAGACATGAGACATCTGCTCCATGTTTCTTGCTTCAAGACAAGAGTGTGCAGGTTTTGTCTGGAAAGTAAGGCCAAGACTGGAAGCGCTGGCTATTGTAGCACTGGGGAGGAGAGAATTTGATTAAACAACCAAACAGGGCAAGAATATAGTAGACAATAGAAACGCTGACTCTGCTGGCCTGGAAAAAGGGTAACCTGAGCCTAAGTGCCTGGGAAGCAACTGCTTGGAGGCTGGGTAGATGGCAGAGGCAGGGATCAGTTGGAAAGGGCAGGAACTGATTGGATTAACTAGGGCAGCATTGAAAAGCAAAACTCGTCACCAGTTTTTCATGTGCTACCTAAAAGAAAATAAGGTGGGGCGAGCCTTTTTTTCTTCCTCTTTGCTGTATAGTCTCACCCAGGATCAGGCACTGGGGGTTCCTTCAAGGAGGCTAGAACCTTCTTCCTACCCCTTTATCCCAGCAAAGGAAGTGTCTGGTTAACCTCCCAGCATGGCCCTTCCTGGAGCTTTGCTCTCCTGGGCTTGGGCATGTGATTGTGGGAAGCCAGAGCAACTTGTTCAGTGCTTCAGGGAGAGCCGAGCTCAAGAGAGGCGAGTTGTCATCCCACAGCAAGCCTTGACCTAGGGAAGAGAAGACTTCTGCCATGTCCCCGCTTCTTCCCCTGCCCTGGTGTGTCATACCAGTCATGTGAACTGCTGCAGTGACAGATTTCCACCCTACAGCACGTGGCAGGACTTTTGCAGTAGTTCAGGTCTGGTTAAACGCTATGGCTAGTTTGTCGGGGTGATGGTGTGTAATGTATTGCCTTGCTCAGTTTCTCCACCACCAAGCTGGAGGCGGGGAATGCCCTTCAGTTTACTGTGTCTGTACTCCTCTCAGGTAGTTTAATTAATCACAAACTCCTAGTGGTACACGGAGTTATGTAGGACTGGATTTCCATCCATCCCACAGAGGGTTGGAAGGAGTAGGAGGCTGCCCAAACTAGCTAATAGAGTGGCGGTCTCCGTGGTGAATCTGTTAAATGTACCTCTGATGCTCTGTCTCTGCAAAGTCTTGGATTGTGTGGTCTTCTGCCCGAACCCTCCTTCTCACCTCACACATGTTCCTTAAGCAGACTGGAGCTTTTAGTCCTCTCCTGTATTTCTATTCCCACTCTGTTTTCTTCTGTTCGCTGGGTTATTTCAAAATTCAAGCTGTGTCTGTTTATTCCTTGTAAAAGTTCCCACATGCACATCCAGAGGGAAGCTTCTCTCATGCTTGCATCTTTAATTTAGTAGCCATGTACTCCTTTCTGGGAATGTGCACTGGGCCAAACTGGCAGGTGGCTGATGCAGTACCACTGATCTGATGTTTATCCTATGCTCTGTTATGTGCCTGGGACCAGTTAAGAATTTGCTGCTTCCAAACACACATGTAACTTGTAAGACCACATCAGTCAGGCCGCAGAGATAGGCCTGTGTGCTTCACCAAATGTTGTATGCTGTATTTTTCTTCTTGTATCATCAGCATTTTATTTCCAGCTTTCCTCTTTCTTGAGGCCCTTGTGGGGGAAAGTTTAGTGTCCAGAGAAGGTCAGCCAGGAGACAAGGAGGTTGGACCTCCTGTTAGAGTGCCAGGGTGTTGGTGTGCCAGAAGGAAGGAGCCTGTCTCTATAGCAGCAGGTGCTGGGATCCCATGTAATTTGGAAGCATTTGCATGCGAGATGCTTAGCTAGCATGCAGTAGGGCTGCATCGAGCGTGCCTTGGCTTGTGCAGGAGAGCATCCCTCTGGCTGCCTGCTTTCTTCGTGTCATCTGCTCTTCAAGAGCCAGCGCGGGCACTTTCTTTCTTCTCATCTGTATCTTTCTTGTATCTCATCTGTATCTTATCTTGTATCTTGTCATCTGTATCTTTTTTGTTATCTGAAAGCTACTGCATCCTTGGTGTGCTTGCACAGCATCTTACCGCCAGCTTCCTGGCACAGCCTTGAGCTGGTGGTCTTGTGTTTTGTAGTCTTGGCAGCCTGATCTCTTACCAAGATCTCTGTACTGGGTATTGAGACAGAGGTGTTGACATCCCAGTACCCTAGATAGTGAGTAGGAAAGGAAGACAGTACTGTGGAGGTAGTGGAAAGCTCATTCATGGGACAGTTATGGGACTATAGGAGGAGAGGAGAGGCACTTGTGCCATGAAAGACTAAACTATTCAGCTGTTACTCAAGTAATCTGTGAGGAGAGGGAGGAGATCCTGTAGCAGTGTTTGACACAGATGTGGGAGATATCATCAGGGATCACCCCAGAAGCTCTTTATTCAGAGCACACATCCAAGTTTCTCTGTTAGGAGTCCTCTGCCAGCTGCACCCCCAGTCCCTTACTCCCTTATCTTCTCCTACTAACAACATGGCTCTTCTGGAGTCAAACCTGAGGTAGTGTCCAAGTCTGGCTGGGAAATCAAGCTGTGGTATCACGCCAGGTCCTGCCTCTGGTGGCCTTCCTTCTCCCATGCCACATGGTGCCTTATTTCCCAGTGGAGCTGTGGCAGCTGCCTTTTGGCTCTTTGTTCTTCTAATTAGGTCCTCAGGAAGAAGCAGAAGCCAGCTGAGAAATTTGTAGCTAGAAACATTAGAAGGTGAAATTAGGGAGGAGGGAAGATTTTTCAGGCTGTTGATCTGGTGTTAAAGCAGGTCAAAAGCCGCTGGTTTGATGTTGACGCCTGAGCTGTTTTTGAAGCCACTTCTGTTTTATGCTTCCACATCAGGGTGGGAATTGGTGCTGGGATGTCTGATCTGGAGATTTTTCTTCCCCTCCTTGTCTAACAGGGAGAAGTATACATTTCTGTGGTTCCTGTGGGTAGGGGAGCTGTGTCTGCGAGATAAGGGATGGAGTGGGTCAGCCTGACTTCTGGGCAGTGAGCTGGGTCACCTGCCGTTAGTGATGCAAAGGCTAGACATAGGGCTCTTGGCCCCGTTACGCGTTTTTGTTGCTTGGTTTGAACAGATCTAGGAAAACCTTGAAATCAGAATGTATTTCAGGATCCAGCATGGCCTCGCTGCTGCTTCTGTCCCAAACCATCAACAGGACTTTCACACCTGGGCTCCTGGGAGCATGCAGAGAGCAGGGGAAAGGACTGCACTCTGCCTTGGAATGGATTTACCTGGTGGTGTGGCAGTTCAGTTAATCTGCTTAGGGTGATCTAGGCACTAGGCAGTAGTTATTCCCAGATTGCGGTCATTCATCCCTTTGTTATTTTTTTTAGCATGAATTTAGTAGATCATTAAGGGTTTTCTGGTCTGGGCTGTGTGAAGGAAACTTGGAAAACAAAAAAATCTCCACTAATCAAACTCTTAAATTGTATTTAATTTTCAGCGTTCTGCCCACTGCTGGAATTACTAAGTTAGATCTTTAGCCAGAGGCATGAAGCTATAATTTGCAGGTTTCTCTTGTTTCTCAGGGTTTGGTCAGTGCTGTCACTGCTGAACCTCTTACTGTGACAAGACCTTTCCCACCTTCCCACATAGCTTGGCATATGAGTTGGTGTACCACGTCAGAACAAAAGGGTAGCCAGTTTGGGCAATCCTGTCTTGACCGCAGCCAGCAGGGAAAACCTGGAGAATATAGCAGTATTTTCCTCAAAATGCTTAGCCAGGCACTTAAAAACTTCCAGTGCCTAATAAGTGTTCCGAAAAACAAACTAGTGAGCTGGAGTAGTAGAAGGCTGTAGATGCTGCCAGTGCCAAATCCTTTAAGCCCCCTTGTTCTTCCAGCCCCAAGAGGTTCTACAGACGTTGCCTCTGCCCTTGCTTGTGAGCCTGTCTGAAGGACTTGGAGTGCTCGTGTGCTCATTCATATCTGGCTGGAATAAAGACAACAGTTGGCCTAGAGAAACATTGCTACTCATAAATTTTAACTTCTGTCTAAAATAGATTATGGGCACTTTAGACCTCAGGGCTGAAGTCTGAAAGATCAGTCCAGCTGTCTCAAACAACTTGCCGCTGCTGAAGATGAGGAGGCCTGCTTCCTCCTCCCCCTGCTTCTTGACCACATGTCTCCCTGGCTTGATGCTGACTTGATTTGGTTCAGCTCACTAAACTAGCAGAAAACTTACCTGAGTGGAAACGAGTTAGGTTTTTCTGTTGGAGGTGCACATCAGAGCTGGAGAAGGATGGTGTGGGGGATGCATGGCACAAGGCTGCTGCTGTTGCAGCAGCAAGCTCTTGGGTAAGCTCAGCTTAAGACAAGCTCGTTTGCCTACACCCTGAGCTGCACTGCACTGGGGTCTGCCTGCTGTTGTCTCTGTGCCAAGTTTCCAAATGTCATGTGTTGATAATGCTGCTGGTATCGATACTGCTGCACATTGCATGTTGATCTTTCCAGAGGAAACAGCCCTGTCTCTGTGTCATTAACAGAGAAGTCGATTACAATTGATTTTTTTCTCCCTCTAGTTCCATTAGAGATGAGCAATACAATATTGCATTCAGTATTCCCTGGAGCAGGTCAGCACCTTCCAGACCTCCTCCCTGATCCCCAAACCACCCCTGAGCATCCTGCCAGCATCACAGCAGAGTCTGAGGAGTGCCTCTGCACAGGCAGTCCCCTCTTCTTCATAGGCTTGGATTCAGGCAGGAAGCCACAGCAGAGACTTAAATTAGCTCTCTTCCATTTGTATTAGAAGAAAGTTGTTCTGATTTTTAATGTGAATGCGAGGCCCTTGCGCAGAAGCTACTGCTTTCGCTGTGCTGATGGATATTTGCTGATGGATGGGAGCAATCCCTTTAACAGTAGGTGGGGTGTTGGCATATAGAGACCTTACAGTGGTGTGCTGGAAACCTTGCCTGTACAGGCATGTAGTGGAAGAGGCTGCTGGTGTGCCAAGAAAGCAGATTTACTGAATGGAGAGTTTATTAAATTAAGTCAAGGCTCCTTCTCTGATGCATAGTTTAGCAAAGGCTGAGGACTGCATGCCTTAGGTGTGGCTGGCTACACTTCAGGCTTTTTGTCTGTTGCCTGACGTGTTCTGGAATATGTATTTTGGTGGAATCCTAGCTTGATTATAGATGCTGAAGCACTACTTCTGCTTAATGGAAGGTCTTTCGAGTTGGGAAAGCAGAGATGTTTCAGCTTCCTTGTTACACCTCTGCCACTGTGCTCTCAGCTTAATGGCAGGCTGAGCCTGAAGCTCTACAGCTCCCTGGGCCATGGTGGCAAGATGGTCTTGCCTACTGATTGAGCATCCTCTGCTTGCTGAGCATGCAGCCTTGCTGAAAAGGTGCCCTGCAACAGCTCCTTGCTATGGCAGTGTTAAAGGAATGCATTCAGTCAGGGCCCTCTAGCCAAATCCTTTTCCTCAGGGCTAGATTGCAACTCACAGGCTCTCACAACTGGAAGAAAACGCATGCCTAAGGAGAGACAAGGGAAGCTGTTAGCTGAGAAGCATACTTGTGTGGATCTTCAAGACTTTTGCTAAGATTTCTCCCAGTTTCACACATGTGCTTCCTTTGTGTCCTTGTATTTCTGGATAGTTGTGAAGCCATGGCAGGCTTCAAGAATAAATTTTACGCAGTCTTCTAGTTTGGACAAGTTCAAGTCTTTGCTGCCATTGGAATAGTGGCTGCCACATGGAATGGTGGGATGCAGAGATCGGGCTTGGATGTTACTTTTGGGTCAGCAGTCCTGTTTAAAAAGTAATAGATGCAGATTTTTCTGCAAAGCACTGATTGGCATGAGCACAGTTATTTTGAAAGGGAAGATGGTGAGGTGAAGTACTTGATGTCCCTCTAGCAAACTAAAGACTGAGGAAGTAATGGTAGGGGGAATCCTCTCCCAGCTCTTCCCTGCCTTCTGCTGTGCCTCTGAATGCTTATTCCTTCCCCACTGATGAAAGGAGAGGCTAAAACTTGCCCAATCTGTGCCTCATGTGCCTGGTGGAGAAGAGAAGACTGAGTGAGCAGTCTCTTCAGGTCACCGGCCTGGGAACAGAAGTGGTCCTGCTGCCTTCCTGAAATTATCTCTTTGCCCCGTGTGCCCAGTTGGACTTTCTGTGTGCTTTGGTTTTGTTGTGGTGTCAATTGCCTGGCAGCCCTGCACCTGTCTGTTGCAAGACAAACCTCACTGTACACTTAATGGTATCTTGTGGATGCCAAGCTTCCCTTGTTGCCCTTGTTTCTGCCCCTTCCCTAGCTGTTCCTGCTTCCCTCCCTCCCCTTTCTCTCTGTGCAAGAGCTCCATGCTTATCTTCCTGTCATTTGAACCTATAATTTCAGCCAGTTTTGACATTCTTCTCTTGAACTTCATGGCTCAGTTCCTCCTCCTTCACTGTGAAGACATCTGTGATGTGATCTGTTTTCTCCACTCTGTGCACACTGCTGAAACTCCTGTACAAGTCCCACTTACTGCTGTTCTTGTGATGGTTTTGTTTTTACCCTGAAGTTATGTATCTGCATTGTCTACTCAATTCAATATCTGGCTGACATTGTTGTATTGCCTGGAAATATAATTAAGTATTGATCACAGTGCAGTCGGCACTCAAATGAGTTAATATATTAATTATGTGTAACAGTATGTCATTCCAGTATAGTTTGTTACCTACTAGTTTTAAGTGGCGTTGTGTGTGCGCGTTGAGAGGAAAGGTGTAGAGAGACCTTGGAGTGGTGTGCTGTGTTTGCTTTCATTTTTGCTTTTTAATAGTTGCAAGTCCCTTGGCGAGTGGTGGTCTGGGTATTGCTGTTCTGCTGGTACTGTTGTTTCTTGCCTGTTCCTGCTTGTTATTCTCTGCTGGTCATAAATTTCTAGAAGCCCTGAGCCACCTCAGTGGTTGCTGCTAAATCCTCTGGTCTGTTGGAAGCCAGGCTGGACTACTTCCAGTTAACATCTTGCCTTCTGGGGGCTTCCTGGAAAATGCCAGCATCTCTCTTACACAAGAGTGAGTGTCTGTCAGTGGTTGACCCGATTCAGACGGTGTGTAGCTGCTTGTTGGAAGATGCCTTCCTCCTCCAGGTCTCCACATCACAAAGTGCAAATAAATGCAACTTGTCCTCTTTGCTCCCTGGTGGTCTCCATTGCTCCGACTCCCACACCTCCCTCAGACCTGCAGAGAGCCTACAGAGGGCCATTGTGGATACATGGCTTAAGAAGCACAGATAGGAAAAAAATGTTTCTCTGCTGTGAAGTCTTGCTACCAGTTCACATTGGATTCCGTCCATCAAAAATCTTTGAAAACCTCTGGTCAGAGGTGGCCTTTAATATGAGCTGTGTGGTTAACCTGAAACTGTGTCCCCGCTGGCTTCCCCAGTCCTACAGCTAGCGTAAAAATGTCGCGTAGCCTGACCTCAATGAATGCGTTGGGAGATACAGAGCTTTCTCCTTTGTGTCCCTCCTGCTTAGTTACTGCAGTGTCTGTGATGAGCTAAACCCCATTTTATTATGAAGCTTTTAAGATGTTTGGGGATTTAAATACTGTGCTAGGCAATTATGTGGCTGTGAAAATTAGCACAGTTGCATTGTAGCAGGACCTTGCACTTGACCTTGTTGAACGTCATGAGGCTCACATGGGTCCACTCCTCCAGCCTGTCAGGGTCCCTCTGGATGGCATCCCTTCCCTCAGATGAATCAACCGCATCAGTCGGCTTGGTGTCATCCACAAATGTGCTGAGGGTGCACCCAGTCCCACTGTCTATGTCATTAATCAAGGTATTGAACAGTACTGGTCCCAGTAGGGAGCCCTGAGGGATGCCACTTGTTACTGAGCTCAATTTGGACACTGAGTACCCAGCCTCAGCCTAAGCAGAGGGTATGAACAAACCTGCAAGAAGTATTTTCAAATACTCAAGTCAAATTGTCCTAAAATAAGAATGGATGGGCTGTAGACCATGGTACTTGTGGTATGCCCCGCTCTGTGTGAGGTGGCTGGAGCTGTGACTTGACTTGTGGGACTTGAATGTTGGGAGCACATTTAGATTCAAAACTTGGTAATAGCCATAAATGAAAACCAAGCTTGTGTACTGCTTGGAGAATGGTGCAAGGATCTGTCATTAGAAATACCATTTATAAAATTGTTTGCTGTGTCATTTTCCCCTCTTGGAGAAATGCTGTTGCTGACTCAGGCAATGTCAGAGTGAGGTTTCCCTGCATAATGCTGTCTCTGTTTTTTGTACGTGTTTTCCAGTTACATCCTGCATTCTTTGTACAGCACACAACTTTGTAAAAACATTTCTACTCTATTAGTGTAGATACAACAACCTCTCCATGTTTTAAGGCACCTGATGGAGTGGTTCTGCAGGATGTCTGGTTAGTGTGGAACAGTCTTAGGGCTGTTTTTTCCTTATAGAGTGGTTTCTAATTTGCATTTTCTAATGAAAAACTGCCTAGAAATCTATTTGTATCCCTGAATTGTCTGTGAGGAAGAGACAGAGAGAATTGGGAAAAAACTTTGAAATAATGTCATTTTGCAATGTTATGTTTCTTTCAAAATAAAGTAAAAAGCATTAAACCAAAAGGATTTTGATGGAGATAGTTTTTAAATCTCCGTTAACATATTCTTAAATTCGGAAGTAGTTTGAGTTTGGAGTCCTCAGGCTTTTCTGGGATGGAGGAAGCATTGGCCTCTGATCATTAGTGTGTTAGCAAAAGTCACAACAAAGTGTGGTGTGCTTCCACACGGCGAGAGGATGGTGCTCAGAGGCAAGACAAAGGGCAGTGTGCTTTACGGAAAGCTCTACAGACTAGCTGCAACCGCGTGCGTCCCAGAGATGCCAGCGCTGTCACTACTGCTTTGTGCTGCACCTCACAGCAAAGCTTGTTCTGACAGCCTGGGTTTACTGCACACTTCTTCAGGAAGGAGAAGGGGCAGGGCAGCGCTTCTGGTTTGCATGAGGATCTGAAGCTGCTTGATACTGGAGAAACAGTATCTCTTTCTGCACTTCCATGTATATTTGCATTGAAATAGATGCAAAGGGAGGATGGAAGGTGCAGTCTTGTCTGGAGTTTTATATAACATATAGTTGTGCGACTGTTTTATTAGTGTCTCTTCTTTCCCCAGCTCTTGCTGTCAGGTAATGTCTACTCAGCCTTTGCTCAACAGCACCAGAAGGACTGAGCCTTGGGATTCTTCCTGCCTGTTTTCCTCCGTCTCCATCTATAAAAGGTCCAGCTGCAGCTCTTCTTACTGGCTGCATCCCTGCCTTGTCATCTGCTTAAGGTAGAGGTACCTGCAGGTGCTTGTTTCACTGAGTCGCACAGTGAATGCAGTCCAGTTGCCTATCCTTCCACATTTCAGTTGAAAGAAATTATTTCAGATGATACTGCCTGTCTGCATCTCTACCATGTCCTGCTTTTCCTAGTGGAGGGAGAGAAAATGGCCTTAGATCCTAAACCTGGATCAAGGGAACGACGAAAACTCAGTACTTCTAACAACAAACCAACGAATCCATGAAGTGTATTATCTGGAGAAGGGGCGGGGGGGGAGAAGGTGGGGCTCCACACGTAACACATTGTAGTGTCTGCCGTAATCCCTGAGGAACAGAAAACAACTCCAGAACTCATTCTAGGTATCATCTTGCACATCCTTCCATGTGCGCTGGTCTGCTGCCAGTGCTGCAGTGGCACCTGACAGTGACATATTTGCCTGTCTGCCTTGGAAGTCTCGCCCTCTGTGCTTCTGCAGTTCCTCTGAGCATCTTTAAGTACTTCTTTTTTCCCCTCACTTCCCTATTGTTGTCTGCCCGCTCTCCTTCCCCCAGCACCCTATCAGGCCACTGCTTTGGCATTGAGGGAAATGCCCCATAAAATGAGGTTTTCTGCTGTGTATTTTGAGGAGAAATACCTGTGGTTAAGACACAGCTGTGGTGAGCATGAGTGTGTTCATAAATATGAATAAACATTGGTTATGTCTAAATATCTCTTGTGCACAACTTGCAGGAGCTACAAAATTGTCTGGGGTGTAGGGTGGCTTCAACTATATGAAACTGCTAAACAGCAAAATCAGTATTTTGGATAAAACAGAAGTCTTTTGTCTGCAGTGCCATTAAAGGAGCTCTTCAGAAACTAAGGATTGAAGTGGAGAAATTCAGGTGGGAAGAAATCTGCCCGTTGTCAAACCTAGGGAAGGAGATTGAAGACTGGTTTGCAGGGTCACCACTAAATCCGTGCATTGAGAATGTAACAACAAGTACAACTGAGCAGAGGTGGCCCCTCTGAGATGCTGAAAGAGCGTACGTGAAGGGATAGGTAAGAACAGACTTATAAAAGAAATGCCAGGTCCCCAAAAAAGTGCAAGAGGGTTTGTAGGAACCAGGGGCTGGAAATGGAAAACCTCCCTAGAGAATGCCCATTTAATTGTCTACTAGCTAATACACAGTTAAAAGACAAGGAAATTAAGGTAAATCAGTGGTTTCTTGCATTTTGCATAAATTAACAAGCATCAGGTAAAATCAAATAGTGTAACGCTTCAGATCTAGATCTTTCACTATATAATACTGCAGAAGGTATTGAACTACCCATTTTTCGAAGTTTTCAAAAGACAATGTAGTCAAAGGTAATCTTATTGGCAGGAACGGAAAGGATATTTTGGTGAAAAATCTCTTTCAAATGCAAGCCTGCAAGGCATTGTCAAAAAGCATAGGGGTGTTTCAGTATTCTGTTTCCTTCAGTAAGCCCCAAGGAGAGAATTTACCCATGGGTAAGCATTAATTACTTTTGGTCTCAGGATGAATCTCATTCCAGATATTTGTTGCTGTTTAAGCTTTTATAGAAATTGTATTCTATTCTTCTCACTGCTCCCTACTGAAGCTGCAATATCCACACAACTCTCTCTTGTGCAGGTATCTTTCTGTGTTGTTAAAATATAAATTTTTATCCTCCATGGAGGAGGACTTGACAACTGTTCAGATTGTGCCGTGCTGTGGACTCCCTGGAGTCTACTTCGGTGGTTCACCTTGGTCGTGTCCATGGTTTTGTATGAACCTTGAAAATACTTGCAGCAGGAGGTAAAAACAGCTCAGAACTACACCTCCGCATGCCCCTGGTACCTTGTTTGCAGGTTGCGATGGCAAACCTATGAGTCATTCCCTATACAGATGCGTGCTCAGAGGAACTCTGTTGCCAAGGTGACTTTTCAAATACTGTTTTTGCAAGGGCAGGCCTTTTCTGACAAGAGAGCCACAGGTGGGTGCGCTTTCCTCTCTGCACATAAACTGAGGATGGGCTCGAGACGGAATGGATCTGTCCACAGCACACTGGCCAGCCAGGAAGGTGGATCGTACCCTGTTGGGGCAGCTGGGAAGCTCTAGCTCTCTGTACTTCTAGTGCTCTTGCCTTGTGGAAAAAAACCCTGGAAAGCAAAACCCTGCTACCCTGCCTGATCAGCGTGTGCCAAGGCTGGAGTCAAGGGCTGATCCGCACTAAGCTGATGTGCTCTGCTGGTGACACTGATCTTTTTTTAAATCAGCAGCAGGCAAGGGTAGTGATGACGAATCTTCTGCAATGCCTTCCCATGCCATGCCAGGCAGGTGTTTTGTTTTTATGGCAAATATCTTTCCCAAAGGGTAGCTCCCCTTTAGGGGTGTGGAAAGTAGGTGCACCTATGAAAACTGTCTGAATTTTTTGTTTTGGATATTGCACATAATCAGAAAATTGCTGAGGTTGGAAGGAACCTCTCAAGATGATCTAGTTCAGCCCCTGCTCGAGCAGGGTTACATACAGCAGGTTGTCCAGGACTGTGTCTAGTCAGGTTTTGAACATCTCCATAGATGCAGATACAGAGTCTCCATAACCTCTTTGGGCAACCTGTTCCAGTCTTTGACTGATCTTACAGTTAAAAACTCAAGAATTATCCCAAATCCAAGTGTTTCAATGTGTGCCTGCTGCCTCTTGTCTTGTCACTGGGCACCACTGGGAATAGTCTGGCTCCCTATTCTCCTTCCTTCCCATCAGGTTTTTATGTGCATTGATAGGATTTCCCCTGAGCCCCCTCTTTTCCAGCTCTCTCAGCCGCTTCTCAAGTGAAAGATACTCTAGTCCTTTAATCATCTTAGTGGCCCTTAGCTGGATTCACTCCAGTAAGTCCATACCTTTCTTGTACTGGGGAGCCGAGAAAACAGACCCATCATTCCAAGTGTGGCCTCACCAGTGCTGAGCAGAGGGAAAGGATGCTGACCTGCAGGCAGTGCTCCTCCTAGAGCATCCCAGGACACCGCTGGCTGCCTTTGCTGCAAGGATGTGTTTCTGGGTCATGTTCAACTTGGTAGCCACCAGGAACCCTAGGGCCCGTTGTGCAAAAACGCTCTCCAGCTGGTCGGCTGCTCTCTGTTGCTTATCTGGAAGCATGTGATATGGAGGAGAAAGAGTGGAGGAGAGGAATACGGTGATGGATGGGAGCTACAGCGCTGAGCTGGTGGAAAGCTCCATCAGTGGAAGGCTGTGACAGTGTCTGTGGGTGCACACACCCTTCACAGCCGTTCAGGGGGCGGTGGGCTCTAACCCTCCCGGTTTGGGTTTGACCTTTCTCACTAATGGTGCAGCCATCTTCTAACAGTGTTGTGACTCCAGCCTGGTTCAATGAAAAGATTCCAAGTACGTGATGGCAGTGTGCAGTCTGCCCTTGCTGTGAGCCTTTCCCAAAGGTCAGTGCTTATAAATAGGAACACAGGCTCTCTTTTCCGTAGTCCTTTCACATGTGATAAAACATTCAGGGTGTTCTTCACTACTTCTTCCTATGGCTGATCTCTGTGTCTCTGTGGTCTTCTCATGTTAAAGGCGTGACTGCATGTGTCAGGCTTGCACAAGGAAAGTGCCCCCAACACACAATCTGGAAAGTGATGTGGCTATTTAATTTTGGGTTTGTTTGACTTTAAGGATGGCATTTGAGACTGCATGCTAGTGAGAGCTGAGGGCCTGAACTCTCACGTCTCTAGTCATTTATTTTGGAAACCATCTCTGCGGCAAGCATGTGCCAGCCTTTCTGCTGAAGGGAGCAGAATTTTTTCTGTTGCATTGGAAGAAATGGCAAATTGTTCAAAACTTGAGAAAGAAATAGGTCAGAAGTGTCTGTGGCAGAGATGAGAAGAGGATAGTAATGAGGCTGCTTTCAGTCCTAGCTTACAGCATGGCTGACCTAGGCTGCGAACACATGGGCTGCTGTGGAATGCTTCATACCCCAAGCTTGTGTGCTGCTTCCCAGAAATAGTGTGAGTGCTGGATAAAAGGAGGAGGGGGAAGAGTGGGTTGCTAGGCTTCCACAGACAAGAGAAGGGATTGGCAGTGGAACAGAGACACTGCAAATCCTGTCGGACCAGGTCTGGTTCCCAGCAGGAGCGGGGAAGCAAGTGTAGTGGGTATATGCCCAAGCGGGATTACATGTTGCTTATTTGCAAAACTTCTGCTAGGGCTGGCTGCTGCAACTTTGGGAAGGCTGATGTCCTTAGGTAGTGGGGGCTGCCTGTGCTCCCAGGGGGTCCTTCCCCCTGAGAGTCAGGTCTTGAGGGCTTCACATAGCACTGTTGCCTCCTGTGCCTGAATTACAACAGAGGAAGCTGCTTTATCTGTATGGTAATGCTTAATGCCAATGTACAAGCTCCCCAGCTTTCTGACCCGAGAGCTGGCAGAGATACACTTGTTCATGTTTCTTAAGGAATATCTTGAGCTGATCAGACTTGTTTCCCTTAGGTGAGGGAAGGAAATGTGTGGTGGCATTGCAGGTCCAGGCTCCTGTGGTGCTGCCTGAAGCAGCATTTGGCCTCAGCTCCAGTCTTGCGTCTTTGGAGGCTTGACTCTTAGGGTTCTACATGGACAGTGAGAGCCTGGTTGGTCACCCTCAGAAGCCAGCTGGTGGGGTTTCTCTGCTAGCAGTAGTGAGGCAGGAGGTTGGAGATGGTCAGGTTTCTTAGCACAGTGTGGAAAAACTGAGGCTCTGTTGCAGACCTCCCGCTCCTTGGATCAGTTTGATTGCCAGAAGGCTTTGCCATTCATTCTGCCTCGCATGCAGACACAGCAAATTCTCATTTTCTGTGGCTGTTCTCTGTGTTATTTGCTGTGATCAGAGAAGGGTGTGCAGGAAGCACAAGATGGCTTATCATGAAACCTGAAAGAAATCTCATGAACTGAGCTGTTGGGAGTGTCTCAAATGTGCATTGATGCCCTAGCCCCTTGCTTCTCTTCTCTTTGGACTGGGTGACCTTTTGTAAGGCTAGAAGCTGCAGCAGCACTTGCTGAGAGCTGCTGGGCATAAAATTCACTGTGATCGCAGGTATTTAAACTGCTTATGGGGCTGCACAGGAAGTAAATACATCCCAGAGGAAGCAAAGAAAAAGTCAACTTTTTTGGACATGCCATTCCTTGACAAATAAGAATGTCTTATTTGCACTGTGGAACTTCAGGATACTTTTGGAGGACTTGCTTTTTTTGTTGGAAGAAATGTACACACACTTGTTGTATGTACATCACCCTCTTTTCTTTTTCTTTTTTTTTTTTTTTCCTGTGGACACAGAGGCAAGGGGAGATTGAAATATCTTTTCTGGAAAGCAAACTCATTCTCCCAAAGCTGGAAAAACCCCGTTTCGTGAAAAAAATCACACCTGGTCTTGCAAAGTCCCTGACGTGGCATGTGTTTCCCAGGGTACCTGTCTGTGGGTGAGCCTTTCTGCATTTGTTTTGTGGGTTTTGAATATTGCAGCTCAGGGAGTACTGAGAACTGGGTTTTTTTCTGGGTGTAGCAAAGATATGAAGGGAAATAAGTAATCCGGCATCTTTTCTCACATAGACTTGTTGAATCCGGGCAGCAAGATGACCTGTCTGGTTGGTGAGGACACACAACTGGGGACAGTTTTTCTAGCAAATGATGCGGAGCTCCTTCACTGGTACAGTAACATCCTCAGCAGTTGCACCTTTTGCCAGAGGGTGTTTTTTCTCTGACCAGGGAAGCATTTGAGAAAGAGGTGAAGAGCTATCTCATTCACTGCTTCTGTGCTCAGTGGAAGAAGAGCAAGAATGTACCTCTATGTCTGCTGAGCACAGAGATTGGTTTGGCTGTTGCCCGCTGTAGTCATCCAAGACTCCCAGAGAAATGACAGCCAAATGTGCAAGCAGCAGGAATAAAGAATGGTGAGTGGTAGCACCTACCTTATTCTGACAAAACATCTGCAGTGTAATAAGGACAAATTAGTTTAAAGAAAAAACTATTAAAAAAGAGAGTAATTCCTGCATACGGAATTTCAGGAGCTCTAGTAGATGTCACATGGTTACCATTCATCCCCTTGGGTTTGCTTAAAGCCAGGCTTTCTGAAAGACAAGTTCAATACTTGATTCACTTTGCCTGCTGTAGGCAAGTCCTCCTCTTCCTGTAGGTGCCAGCAAATGCTTCTATAGATGCTTTGTCTCTCATGGGTCCTGGCTGCATCTCATAATGCTTTCCTGGTCAGGAAGGGGAGAAGCAGCATGGCCTGTCTGATATGAGACGGTGTCACTGTCTGTCTGGTATCCTGTGTTTCATTCTCCCTCCTCAGTCTCACCGCCTACCCAGTGACTCAGCAGGACATGCTGGTAGTAAATACACAGTTTCTTTAAAGTTTTTTAAATGAGAAACTCTCCAAAACCAGAAAAACCTATATTTCGGTGCCCTGGACTAGTGACGGGTCTGACCTAATTTGCTGCCCTCCAGGGTGTTAGCAGCAGGATGGGGGTAATACAGGGAAGGCACTAATGGAAATTCATGCACAAAATAAAGCAGAGGCCATGTGGTTGTCCTGCTGTCCCCCCATGCTACTTCTGTGGGTGTTTCTCCCCTAAGAAGGCTGCATGCTACAGAAATCATGGTGGGGTATTTCTCCCTTTGACCCCACCATGTTTGTACCCTGTACATGTTTTACGGGGCGGATCATTCCTGTAATAAGCTGAACTTGCAAGAGCAAAAGGTAACTTTTCCTAGGGAGGAGCCTGCGACTTGGCAGATGAGATGAGCTCCTTGTGGCAGCCGTAGCTTCTCCATCAGGAGGCTTACAGTGGTTTCTGGGATCTCTCTGTGCTGTGAACCTGGCAATGCCAAGCACCTGGCTCAGACAAGGCATTTTGCAGTCCTTGAGGCACTTGGTTCAGAACTTCTTGGTTCAGAAATCTAGGTTCCCCGACATGTTACCTCTTTCTGCCTTGGTTATGAAAATAACCTTCCAGCTACAAAAGTGGCTTTAAGGACAGTGATGCAGTGGGTCACCTTGAGCATCCTCTGTGTGCCTATCTGAGAGTGACCCTTGAAATGTCATCCTCTGTGCTGGGGAGGGCTGCTGAGAGGGTGCTGGTGGGAAGACTGAGTACTTCTGAAGAGTGAAAAAGGCCTCAGGCGGAGGAGGAGGATGAGATACTTTTTCCTTGTGGCAGGGGCTGAGCGTGCCTGCAGCGCTTAAGACATCACTTGGGAGGACAGACTTTGTCTCTAGAGTTGCCTATCACAGACTGCTGTGCAGATTGTGACTCCTCAGTCACCTCCTGAGGGGAACTGCTCCCGCTTCAGATGGCATGTCACTTGTGCGCTTATGCGGCTAACTAGAGATGAGTCTCGGCTCTTCTGCAGAGGGAGGTTTCGTGCCCTTGCTGTAGCTGGTCAGAGCCCGGGGATGTTTACCAGGCCTGATGGAGGCATGACCTTGGTGTGAGGACGTGATCACACTGCTCCTCTGGGTCTCAGATGGGCAGCTGGGCTTGGAGTTAGGCTTGGCTTTAAATAACCAGGGGATCTGGAAGGGTTGAGAATGCAGATCCCACTTTAAATAGGATGCCTTCCTCATTGGGGACAGGAGGAAAGGCTGCATGCTGGTGTGATGATTAAGCGTGAACAAAAATGATGCAGCTTGTTTTGGAACATAAAAAGCAAAGGCTGTATCCATGGTGAAACCTGCCCTGTCCCAGCAGGGGCTGTCATCTTCTTTTCCAGCACTGGTTCCTGAGCCGACTCAGGGTGGCAGGGCTTGGACCCAAACATTCCACGGTCTCTGTGCACCACGTACAGGCGACCATGCTGTACCCAGGGGCTTCTCTAAGAGCAAGGGGGCAGAGAGCCTGGATATCAGTCCACTGCTTCTGTCCTTGCCACCTCTAAGCCTTGGTCCCACAGGTGCCCAGGCTCCCTGTGCACTTCTGTGTCTGTGCTTTCTGGAGGAGAAGCGGAGCTGGAGGTCACCTGGTTGGCAGCTGAGCTGTCGGGTGCTGTTGAGGGCAGTGGCTGGCTCCCGTGGAGCACCATCTCTGATGGAGGACGTCTTGGCTGACATTCTGCCCGGCCCTTGTTGTCCCTCACCTTCCTTCCTAGAGGAAGGAGAATACCTTCAGTGGTTCTGTGCTGGTATCTGTCAGGTCGCACCACTGTTGCGTTTGCCCCAGGAGACTAGGGTTACCCTTTCCCAGGCCCTTTCAGTGGAAAAGGGTATCAGGCAATTTACAAGTGACACCATGTAATTTAAAAAACCCCCAACAAACAAAAGCCCAAAACAAAACAAAAAAAAACCCAACAAACCACACCCAGTTTTCTGCTTTTGGATGTAGTCTGAATTTCTTTAGGGAACTCATCTCACAGCTGTAGGCATATGCTCATTTTTGCTGCTATTATACAACTGAGGCTAAAATTAACACATCTGTTGTTATTTAACTTCAATTTATACCGTACCCTGTTTTGCCAAAATATTATGTTTCGAGCAGCAACAGCTTTACTGTTATGTATCATCAGAGTTCTGGGAATAATACTTAATACTACGTGCTATTTCTTAATAGCTCATACCAAAGAGGGGACTTGGTGCTCAGCTGCAGCTTTGCAAGGGGGGGAGCAGATGCCTGGTGCTGAAGGACCCTCCTCTGCTCATGGGGCGTTGCACAGGCACAGGTTTATTTGATACTTCTGCTCATATCTGATATTTCTGTGCATAGCCAACTCCTTGAAGCAATGTGGTTTCCTGGAACTGTGAAGCCTGGCGTTTCACCCTCTCCGTTGTGGAGTCAAACTTAAATCGTGGGATCCTGGGGCTTTAACCCAGTCCAACTTCTTTATGAATGCTTAGAAAGGATAAAATGGGGCCTTTTAAGGTGGGATATATATATTTTTAGTCTAAGGATTCCTTTAGGAAAAGCAGTCATATATAGATATGTACACATTTATTATTATTTTTTAGTCTAAGGAGTCCTCTACCGAAAAAACTCATCCTTTTTGAAATGAAGGAAGCCATACTCAAAAAAAAAAAATCAACTCATCTGCCGTGAAAGCAGGATCCTGAGAATTGCCAGGAGTAATATCCAACGTTTGATGTAGGAGGCAAAAAGCTATTGGTTTTTTTTTTTAATCTGTTTATATTTGAGATGTTTTGTACTGCACAGATTAGAGGGAAGAAAGAACGCATCCTTGCTAAAAGGAGTAATTGTCAAGTTTACAGTATGTAAATTACTCTCAGCTAATGTAAGTGGGTTTTGCTCACCTTTCTTTTGTGCACAAAGTTTCAAAGGCAAGTGTTGTTAAATCACATGTGGAATGGGCCAGAGGGGGGGACCCAAAGCCTTCTGATTTCACAGAAAAATAATTAAACTGGAGCTGCGGTCTGACTTTGATCTCAGAGGTGCTTGCAAGCTAAATAAAAATAAAATACTACCTTGGGGACAGTCTGTGCCATTAATTAACTAGCTAAATTCTGCCTGCACTGTTCTCCAGTGGGTTTCCAGCGGCTTTGGCACTCGGCATCGCCACTGGAAGTTGCCAAACACAACTTGGCACCTTCCAGCAGCAAAATAACCTCCTGAGGGGCCGGGGGGGATACATAAAATGGAGGTGTCCGGGGAGCAGGCAGTGAGAAAGGGCAGAAAGCGGTGGCTTCGCCAGCTGCTGGCGGCGGGCAGAGGAGGCATCGGGCTCCCCTCCCTGCACCCTCCGGTGATGCACGGGTGCCGGCCGCCATCCCCGGCCTGCCGCGAGGTTGGGCTCCTGCCAAGGAAACAGCTTTTGTGTTTCCTTAAATATTCCACTGCCATTTGGGACAAAAAAAAAAAAAAAGGAAAAAAAAAAAAGAAAATAAAAAAAAGAAAAATCTGAATTGATGTTATTACTAGTATTGGCCAGCTGGCTGAAATTTTTTTTTTTTATTATTTTCATTAACAAATCCCGCCGGGTGCTGTTTTCCCAATGAAGTAATGAGCGTGTTTTCAGACAAGGGGGCAGATCTCCCCAGCACTGCCGCCACTGAAACGTGGGCAGGCTGGGGCAGCCAGGAGGCAGGGCAGAGGTGTCTCCTGTGGGCAGCCCCTCAGAGACCGTTGGGGCATGATTCCCATTTTGGCCTGTCATGGTTCATCCTTTTTGGCCCGCCCCCCCCCCC
>JAVJGI010000064.1:5612167-5640824 GCA_035590275.1 Ibycter americanus
CCCACCCCCCCCCCCCCCCCCCCCACCGCCCCCCCGAAACTCCAGATACGTGAGGTGGGGGTAGCTGGGAGCTGGTTATTGGACCATGCAATTAGTTGTTTCAGCATCTGCTTTCATACCACAGCAAATGGATTGAGGAAGTTTTCCCTTAATGTGATTAGATGTTTGGCTCTGTTATTGCCTGGCCCTGCATCCTGGCAGGGCTGTCCTGCTGGCCCAGCCCTAGCAGGGTGCCCGTGCATCAGTGCTTTATGCAGGAGATGGAAAAATGGATAGCAGCATCAGTGGCATACAAACCCTCGAAGACATCCCTGAGCTTTGTAAATAAGTGATGGCTTCTAGGTGTGGTTTTACTTCTGGCTTCTTGGGTGCATTGGCTGCAGTAGCGTATTTTTCTGGGACACAAGGCAGTGAAAGCTACAGCTTCATTTTCCATGTCCTCTAGAAACTCAAAACGTCGTGGTTGTTGGCTTTATGGAAAAGTCTCCCCAGCCCCAGGAGGCTTGTCCTGATCTTAAGGCACTGAAATTACTAAATTATGATTCTGCTTTTGTTTAAATAATCCTGAAAGATTTGCAGCTTCAGAGAAATTGTCCAGTGAGTTGTTTTCAGAGTTGCACTGAATTCCTTTCTCCTGTTTCTTTTGGGGAGAAAAAGGAGTGGTTTTTTTTTTTCTTTTCCAGGCTTAAGAATAACCTAAGGTGAGAGGAGTGTTCATGGGGGAGCTGGTTCCTCCACTGGCATTCCTGTAGCAGTGTTCCCAGCACACTGCAGGAGAAAAGTTGAATAAAGACAATTTTGTTTTAAACACTGAAGATAAGATAAAATTTTATAGCATCTGCAACGGATCTCCATTAAAAATATCTCTGACGTTATTTTGCTTGGTATTGGGTATCAGTGATCAACAGCTGGTTTCCAAATACTGAATTTGGTATAGAGTAGGTACTAGCCTTTTTTACAAGCGGTTAGTAATCAGCTGCTCCTTAGGGCTGCCATGGATCTGGGTATTTCAGACCCTTTTCGGTCCTTCCCCGCCTGCCACGTGCTGTCTGGGCAGGCGTTGAGGCCATTGCTGGGGCAGGCGTATGCCAATAGCCGTGCCAGGTCGCCATTCCCCCCTCCTGCCCTCACACATGTCTGCAGCCCGTGTTTTCCTTCTTAGCTTTATCAGCCTGCATATTTTCAGATTAAAACTTGCTTTTGGCTCCCAGTTCTGAAACCTGTAAGTCCTCCCATCGCTTGCAGCTAGTCTTCAGAAGAAAATGCCAGCTCCCAGGCCAGGTTCATGCAGGAGTGCAGGACACAGGGCAAGGGTCTCTCAAAGAGCTACTTGGCCTGAGAAAACAGGGTCTGTGGTGCTGATGATCTAATCTACTTGCCCATTTCTTATTTTTTAACCGACAGTGAGCCGGGTTTGATTTGTTTGGCTAAAAGTTGAGGTGCGGTACAGCCCCCAGTCTGCCTGCAGCCTGCCTGACCTGCCAGCAAGTTCAAAAGCATCAAGGGTTGAACAAAGTATTACAGACTCTGCTGTCTTTGGGAAGTGTCCAGCACTGAATTGGTGTACAGGAGCCAGGCTCCATCTCATGTCTCTCTTCTCTTCTAGGTTTAGAAGAAAAAGCAGTTCTTTCCAAAAAAGAAAAAATGAAGCTGAGGAAAGAAAGATGGCTGCAGAGTAAGTATTCCTCCGAAGCACGGCGGTGCTGTGAGCATCGCAGAGCATGGCTCTGTTGGATCTCTCTGTACGTGGGGTGTGGATGGCAGCGTCGGGCAGTGCTCGGGGAGGCTGAGTGCTTCTCAGAAACCATCACATCTACTCCCCAGCACATGGAGTAAAAGTCCCAGGTATTGTTTCTCAGTGTTCAGCACTGACATTGAGTCATTGTCCCAAACCTACTTTTGATCTTCCTCCACATGTAATGTGCCTACCTAAAACCTTTATTTATACAGATAGAACACTGTGCCCATGTAGGTTTAGCATGTTTCTCTATCTTTTAAAGCTCCGGCACAGATATGACCAACTGTGTAGTGGAGCTCCTCCTCCCTGTGGAGCTGTAGGAACAGCAGGACAGCCTGGAGCTGAGTCCCACACAGCCACCAGCTAATCCCAAGGCTCTGTGGTAAAAGCCTACAGTGGACCCTCCTGCCCTTCAGTAAGGGAAGTCTCTGGACGCTGCTGTTGGGTTACTACACTTTCCCACATGCCACAGGTCAGTGAACCCACTAACCAGACAGTCTGTCCTTTCTGGAGGCTGTGAAATATGACCTAAACACAACCAGCCCGTGGCAGAAATGCTTCTGTTTCCTGTGGGAAGCATCTGTATTTTTCCTTCGACTATCTCAGCACAGTAAGAGACAATGCTGTGCTAGTCCTTGTAGCAGAGGGATTCCTCTTGCCACCTGGAGCTGTTTTGGGACAGGCTTTTCCCTTAACACCTTCTTGCCCAACGGAGTTGCTGACAGACTGTGTTTGGGGCTGAGGGATGTGGCTTTCTGCTGCACCATATGCTGTCTGCTCGTGAGCTCTGAGCTCAGGGCCATCAACCTGCCATTTCACCAGTCACAGTGAAGGTGTCTCTGGCTCCTCTTACATAAAAAGCTGGTAATGTAACACAGTGAATGTGAGGGAAACCTCCTCCTTATCACCAGGCAGCAACTTCCAAGTGCCTTTGACATCTGCAACCCTCAGTGTCCCTGCTGGGCTCAAAGCATAGATGCCTGTGCTAGTCCTAACATCTGGCCTGCTGGCTGCGATTTCGGTGTTCTTAAAGGTCCCTTCTTGTCTCAACCTATTGCGGGGACAGAGGAGGGGACTGCTGGAGCCCAGCTGAGCTTTCCCTCCCCCGGTACCAGGACTGGTACCAGGCGCCGTGGAGGAAGGCATGTCCTCAGCAGCATTTTATGACAGAATCCACAGTAAAAGGAGTACATGGGACTCAGGCCTTCTGCAAGAAACAGAGGGCACGCTCCTGTGGCTAGGGGACGGCACTGCTCCCATAGTCAAGGTCAGCCACTTCGGAAAAGCCCAGGAGCAGGATCCCTACACTCTCTTAATCCTGCCCTCCTGCATATAGGTCTTTGTAGCATCAGTCTTTCTCAAGATCACGTATGTTGTTTTAGCCCTGCTGTGGCCTCTTTGCTCCTCTCTTGGCTCTGAAATTACTAAGCTGAGGGAATACAAATGAAATGCAGAGGCTTTGCTTTGAGGAGAACACCAAGATGGAAAACTTCAGGCCAAACTATCTTCATCTTAGAAGATGCTATGTATTAGAAGTGCTTTACAGATACAGAAGTACCTAAATTGCTGGCTCTCTTGACTCCCCCACTAAACTTGTGGCCAGCTGGCAAATACCAGCATTCCCTAGCAAATACTTTGCTAAGGGTAGCAAGTACCTGGGGGTTTCTGTTGGAAAAATCAGCAAGCGTTAGTACCAGGTGTGCAGCTTGTTATTGAGAAAAATGGCATAGCTGGAATAAGCCTATATAAACATCAATAAGGAAACTGATATTGTTATTATTAGCTGATGGAGTGAAATGAACTGGTATTTCCAGAGATGGAGATTTTTAAATGAAACTTGGCATTCTAATGTTGTGACCTTAAAAGAGCTGCCAACTGAAGTGCATTGATTTTTCTCTGATGCAAGTAACTGCCGATTCTTTGTGGGTTTTACAGTCTTTGCCCCCCAAAAGAGAACCTGACTTGGGCTGCTGAAGTTGTTATCATTATATCTCTGTTTTCCTAAATCTTCCCAAGGGTTTGTTGTTTCTTCTTGTCCCAGGGCTGCTTTTGTGACACTGAATGCCAAGACCCTGGGAACTAAAGTTCAGCCCAGTAGTGCAAATGCAGAACTTGGAGATTTCTTCCATTCCAGTAAATCATTTCAGGAGAGACTAGAGGCAGGAAAAAGATTATGCAATGCTTCAGACATTAGAAGTATGCACATTTAAAAATACATATATCGCATGGCTCCTCAGACGAACAAGACTTCATAGGAAAAGAATTTGGGATGTTTGTGCAGAATCAGGTGTCTGAAAATTTTGAGCACATACTGTTTATGAAAGCACTGAAGTAGTCAGCTTCATAAAGCCAGACCAAAAAAAGAAGTGATGCAGAACAGAAAGCTGTGTTCTTGGCAGGGATGGCTGTGAGGAGAAGCGTTTACAATCCATATTTGTCACAAACATCCATGTACAGCAAAATTTCAGTTCGTGAAAAACTGTTGCTCTTCAACTCAGCGGAGCTGGGGAGTGAACAAGACAAAGATATAAGAACAAGACAAAGATTAAAGGAGCCACCTGAACTTTCCCTCCCCTGATGTGGCTAGCCAGTGAATTTGAGTTCTGCTTTCTTGAATGTGGGCAGCAGGATTAGACCCAGAATTGCAGGTGGCATCTTGCCTGCAGTCTGTAAGTGGGACTGGCTGCTTTTGTGTTCCCACCAAAAATACTTGTGATGATTTAGTCTTGTTTCTGTGGCCACGCTGCACTGGAAGCTCTTGGCCTCCCTGCGTCGCCAGCTTGGCCCCACAGCTGCTGGTGCTGCACTCTGCCATGTCCAGACAAGGAGTTTCTAGCTCAGTGCTGAGGCTCATCCTTGCAATGCGCTCGTTGTCCAAGACAATAAGCAGAAGCCTGCTTCTTCCACCGCGGCCTCCGCTGGGTGCACGTGGAGGAGGTGGAGTCCTCCATCGTGCACCCCGCAGCGCTGGTACCGTACCCCCCGTGGGTGTCAATGCAGTGCAGTGGGTTTTCAGGCCTGCTGATCGCCTGGCAGAAGGAAAAGGAGCTCATGGATCCCGCTGAGCTCTAGCTGTTCCTGACAGCATCGTCAAGGGACTTCTGGGACAGGCTGGGGCATCTTGGAGCTCAGCTGGAGGCTTGTAGCAGGGCTGGGCTTTTGTGGGCTGTCCTAGAGGAGAACATGTTCTGCTGGGGCTCAGCCTGGAGGCTGCTGGCTCTGTAAGGCTTGGGCAGCTGCGGGACCTATTTCTGCACCAGAGAGCCTTAAGGACAGAGGCAGAAGCCTGCCACTGTCAATGCCCACCTCCCACAGCCAAGAAGGGAGACTGCCATAACATTAGTAGAGCCTCATGTGCCACAGCCTTGCTCAGAGCTGCTGCAGGGAGACTGGGAAACAAGGTCTCGAGGAAAAGCTTCTGAGTCTGCCTCTTGGCGCGGTGCTTTTCTAAGGGCCCAGTTTATCCAGCATCTGTCTGCTTGAGCTTTACCATGAGTCATGAAGGTGAGACCTTAACTTCCTCCAAACTAAGCAAACAACTGAAATTAAGTCCATCTTTTCAGCCCATGCTAGGAGACCATTGTTTTGTCCCAACAGCAAAGCAGAGATGGGGCTGTGACTGTTTAATGCCACATGTGGAGCTGACCATATTTGGTTTGTCCCTTCCCCTCTCCTAATTCCATGCAAGGTCAGCGTGGTTTTTTCCACCTCAGGCCTCCTGCCATGTTGCTGTGA
The DNA here is from genome assembly GCA_035590275.1 of Ibycter americanus. Classification (NCBI taxonomy): domain Eukaryota; kingdom Metazoa; phylum Chordata; class Aves; order Falconiformes; family Falconidae; genus Ibycter; species Ibycter americanus. The sequence continues at coordinate 5,617,641 of JAVJGI010000064.1, forward strand.
GCTATGACAGTGCAAGGGATGGAAACAGTTCACACAAAATCAGTTTGGGAATTTCACTTCCCATTGCAAATGTCAGTAGAGATGTATGTGGTTATAAGCAAACAGCAAGGGAGGGAGCTACCCAGCTGCATTTTCAGTCTTCCCCTAGTTTAAATCACTTCTGGCCTGTTGTTCCTGTAGATGGTGAAGCAGCCTATGAAATTCTTAGCTCAAAGGTTATCTCTTGCAAATGCTTCCCTATCCTCCAGTCATGTCTTGTTTCTGATTCAGAAATAGAAAGTGTGAAGCTAGCCAAGCAGAAGCAAAAAGCCGAAGCAAAGCGGAAGGCGACACCTGTGGTGGGAGACATGCAGCCGTTGATGGAAGCCCTCCCTGAGCTCTGTGACCTGACCACAGGTGGCAGGGGCAGGAAGCCACCCAAGAGGTACGTGCTGTTTAGGGATGGGCTGTGTATTTCCCTTCTTCCTGCAGGATGAAGCGCCCTTCGGTTCAGCTTGTAGCTACAGGCAATGCAAGCTCCGTGCCAACAGCCAGGACAACAGGGCCTCACTCTCAACTCCACCCCTTTGTATGCTTCACTCACCACAAGAAAAAAGCTTAAATGCATCCTCTGAATCCAGAGCTAGGAGGAAAGCTGTGTTGCTCAGCTGAGGCTTGGCATGAGGCAGGCTGGGAGCAACTAGATGCCCTGGGAGTTGCAGGAGTGATACACAAGTGTCCTGAGTGTAATGCTGCTGAGCTGCCCTAAGAATCTGGACTTGAGGTGTTGCAGCCTGCCATTCTGTCCTTCCAGACATTATTGTACTGAAAGAGAAGGGCTATTTCTGATCCTCTGACACCCGCATGTCAACCATCCCAGCCAGCTGTAGTGTGGGTTCTGCTTGCCCTTGTGTTTTCTCCTTTTTAATGCAGTGCTCTGCCTGAACACCTGGTCAGTGTTGCCGCTGCTTTTGCATCCCCCAGTGCAGAATAAAAATCTGTGCGTGCTGCACAAACGCTTGTGCCTCCTCTCCAGTTGCTCTGTAGGGGTTGGACTAGAAACTTGTTTTGACCGTAATAAGAAAGCATTTGGACTAGAAACAGCCAAGAAGGCATCTGTCTGGCAGAGCACCCTCCTCTTTGGTTGCAGATCAAGGCTGGAGATACCATGAACCCTCTTGTGACTTGCTGGATGCCCCAGAAATAAACTTTGACCCAGGTGGGACACCCACCTACAGAGAGTGGCTAAGTTGGCAGTTCCCTGTGCTTCTGGAAAGCCACTCATCAGACAAACAGCAGCTTATGAACTTTGCATCTAAGCATGGGAAAATATTTCCTTCCTTAACTTGGCTTCTAATTCTTTCAATAGCATTATTTTTCTTCTTTTTTTCTTTATGCAGCCATTCAGTCAGCCTGCCCTCTCTTTCGGTGGGAATGAACAGCAAAAGTACACACAGTTTAAAGTCCTGCAGAGCACTGAGGGTTGGTTGGATGAAGTTCTGGGTCAGGACATAGCCTGAGCCTGAATAGGTGGCTTTGCCCTCTTTCTGCGATGATGTGCTACAACTACATGTGGTCACGGACTCCAGGTTGTGTTCAGGAGTCATTCCCCCTCATCATTTTCCCCCAGCCCCTTGGTGGCTGAGCCCCTGCTATCCAAGAGAATGGCTTGCAGAAAGTACATATAGGGGAAGGGAGGACAGGTAAGGTGCTTCCTTTGGGGATTGCTTTCCCAGGTGGCTGCATAATCTAGTACAAATATACGATGTTGCTGCAGCCTGTAATTCTGGACCAACTCAAAAGACAGAGTAGAACTGGAAAAGGCTCAGAGATGGCTGACAGGGATGGTGGTTGGAGGATCTGGCACAGCTTCTGTGCGTGGGGTGACTAAATAAGCTGGGAAGTTGTCAGCCTGAACAGGAGATAGAGGCAAAGAGGCTTGGGAATGTAATAGTCTATAAAATCAAGTGTGATGTGGTTAGGAAGTAGTTCATCTTCTTTCCTAGTATGAGAAATAAAGGACATCAAACATAGCTAGCAAGTAGCCGGTTCAGTGCAAGCAGGAGGCTTGCTGCTCGGCACAGCTCCTTGCTGCAAGGTGTTGTGGCTGAGGGAAGCCTGTGGGTTCAGGTTAGACCTGACAAATCCAATGAGGAGAGCTTCATGGAGGGTTACTGCATGTATATAAACTGCAGTTGGCACAAGGTCTGCAAAAACTGTGACTATACGCTTGCCTTGGTCTTACCCCTCTCTGGCCATCTGCTGCAGGATGCTTCAAGGCACTGGCCCAAATGGTCCTTCAGCTACTGCAGTTGCTCTTCATGGCAGAGGATGTGTAGCACACGTGGAAGCGTTCGGTGGTCTTGCACGAACCTCCAGCCTGCCATCCTCAGAGAAGTGCTGTCGGCTCCCTCTCTCTCCAAACGCAGACCTCCTGTGCGAGTATGGCAGCCCTTCTCGCCTTTTGGAAGCCTGAGCTCATGCTCTTTTCGCTTCGGCTGCAAGGCTGTAGTCTCTAGAAAGTTCAGTGGGCCTGTGGCGCAGCAGGGCGGAGAAGCCCAGCCCTGGCTAAGAATTTGGGGATTGGCCAGCACTGTTTGCAGTCGGCACAGTGGAGGTGGGAGCTTGGCTGATGTCACCCAGCTTGCCTGTGACATGCCAACCAAAAAGCAGTCCCCCTGGGTACTGGCATGGAGGAGCTGCAGTGCTCTTCTTCCCCTTGCTAGCCTGTGGCTTCCTGGGCTGCATGAGGATGTGTGTGCGTAAGTGTTTGAAATAATCAGAGAAGGCTTTTATAGGATTTGAATCATTACATAAATGAAGGGTAATACTCTGGTGATTTGTCAGCATTATTAATAAAAGATTAGATTCTCCAGGAATTTGATCTCCTGCTGGGTAAGAGAGCATTACAGTGAGGTTTTTATTCTGTTTTATAATGAATGAATGCAATGAAGTGTAATGAAACAGGGCTACTAACATGGTCCAAGTGAGCAGGCAGCGTGCTGGTGGTGTAATGGGGGAAATTCAGGCAGCAGCCTTTTGAACTTGCCAGACGAGCAGGACAGAGCTATTGAGAGGAACTGAAAAGCCTTCAGAAGCAGAGAACCCTTTAAAATACTGGGGTGACTGAAAGCAAAAGTGGGGATTGCACAGCCTGAAGCAGCCCCGCACCCTCGCGGTGTGCTGCAGAGGAAGCTGTCCTGGGAGGCACAGCCTCTGGGGCTTGTGGTCTCGTGCAGCCCAGGATGTAGTCTAGAAAGGCTTTCCTTTAAGCGTTGCCTCCCTCTGCAGAGCTACTCATCTTTGAAGGATCTGCCACGGCGACTTGGTGGCACACGTGGATTTGGCAAGCCCCTGCTCCGGTGACCGTGGGTTGCCATCCAACTTGAGAAAGAATTTCTCTGTGCTTCTGTGAGCGATCCAGGCAAACTGGGACAAGAAATCGTCCCTGTGCTGAGCAGTTAACAGACATGAAGAGAGCAGAGAGACTTCGTGCTCGCTCTCTGTCTTGCAGTATCGGTGGACGCAGCAGTGTGATGGGAGCTGCTCAAACCCCTGTAGCTGTTCGTCTGCTCTTGCTGATCACCGTTCCTGGTGAGCTCTCAGGCCTGTTGTGTAATGCCAGCAGTGCTGGGGTGACCTCGAGAGGGACTGAAGGGTACAGGAGCAGTACGCAGGCATTGATCTGCCTGGCTGCCCTTTCCTGCCTAGGCTCTGTGCTGCGAAGGCTGGCTGACATACATCCATGCTGTTTGGGTTTGTCTGGGTTGGCAGGGAGCTTTGATGCTGAGGCACACTGTGCTGGGCCGAGCGTAATTTGGGTGTGATGGGGGCAGTGGTGAGAGCAGCCCTCAGCAGCTTGGGTCAGCCAGGATCCCCCTTGAGGAAAAATAAAATGGGCTAGGATGGGGAGAGGGAGAGATGAGGAAAAGGAGCAGGAGCTGATGGAGTAGAAAGGGATGATGGAAGTGAATGGGGTGAAGGAAGATGGGGCAAGGGAGGAGGAAAGGAAGAATGGGGAAAAAATGCAGAATAAAAGGACAGAGGGTAACAGGTCAGAGAGGGAAATAGGAAGAGGAGATCACTGTAACCCTGCCAACAAGAGACCATATCCTGCTATCTTGAAGAGAAGGTGAGGGTCTGTCATGTTTCCTGACCTTGAGAAAGCTGAAGGGCTCTGGGGCAGGTCAGGTGGCGGAGGCTCTGGCCCCCAGCACCCACCAGTAAGGGAAGGTTCCTCCATGAGCTCTGCGCCAGCAGAGGGGTGGGAGGCAGGCCGTCTTCCCCCATTGGGCTGCGTGCTGGGGCTCAGCCCCAGGACGAATCGGAGGGGAACTGCTCTGCAGCGGCTGACCCTCTTCCCCACTTGCTTCTCCTGTTACTTCTGTATCCATGTAATCCTGAAGAATGGGAGTTTCTTCTCCTTCTTAATGTCCAGTTCTGTCAGCAGCTCCCCCTGCACACTTCAAGTCCCAAAAGCAGGCGCTGCTCTTCCTGCGTGTCCCTTGCTTGCGCTCAGCGCTTGGCTTTGTGGAAATCTCTGCTGCTGCTTGGCATCAGGCACCACGTACTTCCAGCATCCTGTGCAGGATGGGATTACACCTCTGGTCTCCTTGGACTTTGCCCAGGAATGAGAAGTGGGAACAGAGAGTGTGGATCTATGCTTGCCGCGGTGCCTCAGCTGCACGCAGTGCACCATCCTGCGTTCCCACGAGTCCATCATCTCGTAACTTCATGGGGTTGTTCGAACCTGTGTTTGGTGGCAAAAGCTGCAGCTCTGCCGTTGTGCTTTCACTCTAGCTAGTCTGCAGCTGACTTAAACTGACAAACCTTTGACGAGGGTATGTGTTCACAGGGAGAAAGGGATATTACTGTTGTTCATCTTGAAATATACGCGACACCTTATACCCCAGTGGTCCCGCTGCAGGATCCAAAGCAGGGCTGGCAGTTCCCTGTTCTTGCTAAGTAACCGTGTCACTGTAACTGACATGATGCTGGAGCTCTGCAGTGTTAACAAGGAACATGAGATGTGCAGAGGTGACGTGTGCCTGGTGGTGAAGCGAAGTTCAATGGGATCTTTTCTTTAAGCAACAGTATCAGTTTGACCTGGAGGTTAGTGATAAGCAGAAAGTGATCTGGGTGTGGACAGCTAATGACCAGCTCTAGAACTAAGTGATCTGACTTTTCTTTAGCGCATTTACCTCCTGCCCATTCAGTCCTGACTCCTAAGCTGTTGTCAGTCTGTGGCAGAAGAAGTTTGCATCTCCATTACTATCTGGCTATGGAAATAATTGCCTTTCAGGATAATTTCCATACAGGACAATTACCTATACTTTCTGGGAAGGCAGATGCAGAATCCCTGGACTCTTTCCATCTCCACAGCATTTGCTAAATTACCACTCCTCTGTAACACTCACTCACTTGTTTTATTTCGTCTCTCTACAGCCATGTAAAAGCAAGGGCAGAACCAGCAGACTTCTGTCTGATGAAACAAGCTCAGAAACACCAGCTCTTGTAAGTACCAAGTTCTCAGAGTGTCCAGCTCCTGTGGAGCATTACAGAATGGTTGAGACTGGAAGGGACCTCTGGAGGACATCTGGTCCAACTCCGCTCAAGCAGGGTCACCTGGAACTGGTTGCTCAGGACGACGTCCACACAGTTTTTGAACGTCTCCAAGGATGGAGATCATGCAACCTCTCTAGGCAACCAGTGTTTTAGTCTTGCACACCTGAAGGCCTTAGAAGAGGTGGCAGCTTTGATTTTCCCCTTTACATAGTGCAGGATGTTTGTGCGTGTCCTTCTGTCTTAGTCCTATCAGACTCAGTCACTTCTAAATGGATTCAGTCTGCTTCTGCTTCTGTCTGGTGTAAAATCTAAGTGAAGAGAGCACAGGGAATGGCACTTGCTCCTTTAAGAGTTCACTTTCCCTGTCTCACTGAAAAGAAAATGATGGCTTGGGCTTCCTGGGTATGGTCTGTGGGGTTTCAGGACAAACCCACACCAACTGTCATCTTTTTCCTCCTGGCCACAATTGTCATTTCTGGCTGTACCGAGTGTGTCTGCACTGTGTCCATCTGTGCAGTGTGGACAATGTGGTTATCAACCAGGTGGTGTGTTCCTTGTCTCGACTTGCTCAGTTGGAGCTGCAACATCCAGCTGTGGCTGAGTCTCTTATGATGCCAGGCCCCTGGAGCTCTAGCTGATACCTTCAGGAAAGCCTCCTGCAGTTGTGTAGCTGAGGAGCTATAGCATCAGGAGCTACAACTGTTCTGTTAGAACACCTCTGGGATGCTAACTTAACATGCCATACGTCCCTTACAATGACAGCTATCTGTTGGCATCTGCCAGACCTTTTCTTGTAAAACGAAGTCCTAAATGCTTCCTGGACTTGGTCTGGCAAGTCCTTACTCCTCTCTTGTACTGCCACCAGGCATCAAGAACTTCATTTCCCCTCAGCACAGCTCTCCTGGGGCTAAGCACTGTGATCTGGCAGTGTTTGCTTTCTGTGATCCATGTTTCCAGGATTTCTGTCAGTTCTGAGCCATTCAACTTCAAACTGATGTTCAGGAGAACAGTCGCTCTACAGATCCCAGCACTGCTCTCCAGCACACTCTGTGAATACCCTTCTGTGTCTGAAACTGGCCAGTGTCGGTGCCGGGATGCCTTTCTTGCTCAGTTCTGCCTTTCTGGATGAGTCCCTCCTGGGCTTCTGCAATGAGCCAAGGCCCTGAGGGCCACCAGTGAGTGTCTCATTGTGCTGGAACTTATGGGTGAGGAACACTGCTTGAGGAACACTTGCATGCGAATCTAAATCCATATAGGCAACTCCACCGCAATCCTCTGTATCAGCAAGCTGCTGATCCCCTGCGTGCCCCCCTCCTCTCTGCACAAAGCTGTACAGCTGCACCCAGTACCGGTACATATCCTGCCGTAGTGGTCTGGGAAGTCTGTACTTCTTGGGAGGGAAAAAATTTGGAGGAAGGTCTTGAGGTTTATTTTCCCGATGATAGTTAGGACCGGAGGTTCCCTAAGCCTCACCTTATTGCCCCACCTGCCACAACCCAAGCTTCAGGTTTGGCTTCTCTGTTCCTCTGACAGGGGCAGGGCTGGCATTGAAGGGAAGGGCTGTACTGGGTAGGGAGCTAGCTGCATGCTGCAAGCTGGAGAGCACTCTGCTAATCCACAGAAACTATTGAGAATGTGGAGATGTGTGGATGGGCTGTGGAGAGTATGTCTGAGGGAGATGGGGAGGCTGCCATAGATGCAACATGTGAAAACTCACTGGGGTTTTTTTACACTCCTGTTTTTTTCTTGTTCCTCCCTGCTTGCTTGCTTTTTAAGACAAGACCATTACCACAGCAACCAGCTGTGACCAAGCATGCAGAGGTAATTCTGTCACGCTCCTCCCATGGTGTCTAACTAGTATTGCACATAGGATTGCCAAGCCTCTGCGCTGAGCAATAAAGAGGGTTGGTAGATGGGTTCTCAAAAGCAGAATCTGCTTTTGTGCTGTGCAATGTGAAGTAGTTTTCATTCTTAGTGTTTTACCAGCTACTCACAGTCTCTTGTTCCTGATTTACTATGGAAAAGCTCTAAAAAAACCATTTCCAAGTGATGCTGGACACTAACACGATTGTTTCAGGCTCTGTGGCATGAGATCAAGTCTCTGGCTCCCATGAAGCTGGCAGCAATTTGAGCTTTGCCCTTGGGTAGATTAGTTTTATGTCTTGCACTTTTTCTTTCTGAGGTTTATACCCAGCATCGTTCTGTCTGTACGGAAACTCACTGCTTTATGAGTTCTTATCTGCTCGGTTCCTTTTGCATGAGGCACTTAGCATTTGTGTGTTGTTTTTATTTCCTCAGAGAAGAAGAGGTGACTCGGTTTCATGAGGTCATCACCAATCCCAGGTACAGAGCCAACCCCCTCATGGCCATCAGCGAGCATCTCTCCAAGAGACTGAGGCAAGAGGAAGAAGGTAAACCCCTCTAGGGTGTCAGCTGGGACCAAACATGCACACTGGAGCTGGTGTGAGGGCTCCAGGCTGCAAAAGAGCACATCGCTAACATGACCTCTCAGCCACTTCAGTCCTTGGAAGCAATTCAGCAGATTATTAAATCCAACAGTCCTGTTTTCTGTCTGCAGGAATAATGCAGTTCTCTCCTGACAGTAGCAGCTGCTCCTTAGCAAGCAGCCTGCAGAGAGCAGGGTGTTCTGTGAGATCTTTGTGCAGACACCAAGTTCCATGCGAAGCGCCTTGGCACTTTTTCTCATCTTGTGATAATTTCTTAAATTGTGCCAGTGGCAATTTATCTTGTTTGCTGTTGTTTCCCTCCCCCTTCTGAGATTTTCTCTTGAGATGGGTCAAGACTCCAAGCCCTGGAGCCCAGAAGGCTGATATAGATCTGTGTGAGGACCGATGCTGCTGTTCAGAGACATTGTTTTATGTGAGAAATTTAGCTTTGGAATAAACATATTTTCACAGAGTACAGAGTTTGTCTGGCTCTTGTTTTGGTAAATACTAATTGAAATATGAGTTTATTCCCGTCACTGGAAAAATGACAGTGGTTTTTTTCCATGTGTACCGTAAACCACTAGACTGCTGCTGCAGCGTGCAACAGAAGCCATGTGAAATCATCGCAGATCACATCTAACTCACAGACTTGCCTTCTTCCTACCCTGGAAGTGTGTGCTTTCCGTGGGTGATGCTGATCGCTTTTGGCCTGTGTCGTGTTCCCAGCTTGGCCTGCCCTGTAGGAAGCATCCCCAAAATGTGTCCTGGCTGCAGGCTGTGAGCTTCAGCCAGTCATTTACATGTTTGGGTTTGGGAACCACTGCAGCAGGGAGAGGCCATTCCTTCTACCAAACACCAGTTTTCACAAAACTCCAGTGAATTTTCATGGGGACAGCTGAAGGCAAGGCCAATTCCCTATTTGAGATGATCCCAATCTGACGCCCTAAAATGTCAGTGCTGTCTTTGGAACCGTACAAAGTATTCTGATGCTTCTTAAACTTGGAAAAGCAGCTTGCCTGTGTCAGGTAAAAGCATCTGAAACCTTTAAGAAAGAAATTCACTTTGATGCCCAGACAGAACAGGGAAGCTGCAGCTGATTCGTATCCAAGTTAGTGCCTAAAACCAACTGCAATGGGAGAGGCAGGCACCTTGATCATATCTGTCTCTTGCATCACTAGTAATGCTGCTTTTTTTTCTTTCTCCCTCTAGGCTTGCACTGTTGAACAAAGGCAGTTTTTCTAATGCCTGCCTCTTAACCCTGGCAGTGCAGACGCTGTTGCTGATCCTGCTAGTTGTTACAGGAATGTCACCATGCCACCCCTCCTCCCCCAGGGCCTGGCAGGAGAGTCCTGCTGGCAGAGGCCACAGAGAGATGCTGGCTGTGTCCCATCCTCCACCCTGTTGCTCTCAGGCTGGCAGAGGACTGGCAGGGCTCTCCTCTCTCCTGATGGCTCCTGAGTCAGTGCTGGGAGGTGGACGCTGCTGTGCTGTTTGATGGGTGCTGTGATGCCCTGCGAGACCCAGGCTCTGGAAGGCAGAGGGCTCTGGTGGGGTCAAACAGCTTGAAATGTCTCCCCACCTCCTGACTGGTTCCTTGGCTGTCTTACTGGTATCTGATTGTATTTCCTTTAGGCCGGCGTGGAATTTGAGCTCTGAATGTGGTTTACATTCCCCTACTCAGCCTGGTTGTTGGGTCCCGTCCTTTCCCTTCAAACCACTGGGAGCCAATAGAGCTGAAGCCTTATTATCTGGGAAGCGAAGGGGTGACAGACCAGGCGAGGTGTGGAACCGGGTGACCCTGCTCAGTACTGCCTGGCAGCTGTACCTGTGCTGGTGGCCCTTCATCTCCACGCATAGCATCACCATGCAGCGCGTTCACACCTTTTCTTTACCTTGGATGGGCCAACGCCACTTCCTGTGTGTCTAGCTCTTAGCCTGCTGTTTGAAAACGTTGGTCTCCTGGGTATTTAGCAGCAGTTAAACATATGATTGTTTGAAACTACAGTTCACAGCCTGCTGCTGCAGGCATCTCCTGCCCCCGCCATGCTAGCAGTTGAGCAAAGGACTTAAAATCTGCCAGGAAACAGGCGTCTGAGACACAGAGTCGCCTTCGCAGTTGGCATGTTTTCAGGATGATAAAAGCTTTCACGCCAATTTTTTTTTTTAGATAGCAGGGTGGGAAAAAATAGCTTCCAAGCTGTAAGGAGTAGTTGTGCCAGAGGGGAGGGTGGGGGCCCGACCCGGCAGCTCTAGACTTAGCAAGAAGTGAGTAAGCAGCGAATGCACTGCAAACTTGGGACTGGAAAAATTTGGGGCTACTTTTCCAGCTGTGTTCTTTCTTTTTGGTGATTTCGCCTTTGAAGGCTGCTCACAGAACCGTGTCTGAAAGCAGAAGCCCCAGGATCCTGTCCATCTGGTGGTACCAGCAGATATTTTCTGCTACACACAAAGCACCCAAAGCGGTGGGTGGAAGGGGATTCTCCTTTACCAGCAGCTCATGTGTAGTGTCTTTGGTTCGCAGGTTGCAAAAGGATATTTTTTTATAGCAGCTCTTGCAGCTCCCATGTTTCTCCCTAGTACCGGCGATGGGCCATTGTGCTTTGTTTCTGCTGCAGCAGGGGTTGCATCAGGCCGGCAGCACGTCTCAGAAAAGCGTGGTGAGTCACACAGACCTGGCCCCGACCCTTCATCTAACCCAAGGAAGTCCCTAGTGCAAGTACATAGCCTCCCTCCTCCTTCCTTCCGCTTTCTGGCTTTTCTGTCCTTGAAGGTTTTCCGTACAGATCTGGTGCGAGCAAGTCCCCCCATCCCTTTCACATGTGGAAAATACAACTTAATGCCAGGTAGAGACTACTTTTGCTTACATTCCAGTTGAAATTATGAGCCGTGCTGGCCCCATGGCTTTCATTTTTTTCCTAGTACTAAGCATGTGCAATGACTTTTGCCAGCATAACCCCTGCCAGCCCTGGCACTGTGGCACATGCTGGTGCTGCTGGTACCAGTGGGATGGAGCTGGCTGCCTCTGAGGCTGCCAGGGAAAGCCTGTGGTGGCTGGGGGCAGGTGAGTGAGCCCAGCGGAGCTCCCGGGTTTGTCAGGAGTTTTGCGCCTTGGGAGTTTTGCTCCTAGGTTTTCCACCAAGCTGCCACCCAGCTGGCAGCCTCTTGCTGTGCCCGCAAGTTGTCTGGTGGCCTGTGACTGGGAACCGATCCCTGGAAGCGCTGCCTTTCCTCCTTCCCGGGTGGACTTGACCCTTGCTGGTAAATAGAGTCTGTAATGGACTGCAAAAAACGGCTAATCCACGCTGCTTTGGTCAAACTGGCTTTGTCAGTAAATGCGCTGGGTTGGTGCATTGGGCTGGCGCAGAGAAATCAGGGGCAGCATCATCGCTGCAGGGTATAGGCAGGACAGCATTTGTAGATACTGGTAGTACCTTTTCTTGGATGACAGGAGGGTTTGCTGTCGGCACCGCCTCCTTCATGCCAACACTAATTTGTGGAGGAGAGGAATGGGAACATGACAGATTAATTTGCTTTCTCCTGAGTCTTGCTGAGACAGTGAAGAGATCCTAGGATTCTGGCAGGGGGATGCTGGCTGCGTGAGTGGTCTGCACTTGGATCCCTAAAACCGACTGTCACCCTGCCTTTCATCCGTGCAGTGTAATCACCTGTCATGGGAGTGAAGCCTTCTCTTGGTGTGGCTGAGGAGAAGGAGCTGGACGTCGGACAGGGATGCTGTTTGCCAGCAATGCAGAGCTACCTTCATCCTGTGGGTTCCTGAGCTTGATCCCAAGTTCTGACGCATGTTGCACCTGTGCCAGACCCAGGAACTGCCTCCAACGTGCAGCGAGACCTTGGTCTGCACCCTGGGAGGCACCCACTGGCTGAGATGCCTGTGAGCGAGCCCATCCATCCTTCCTTTATGCGATCTGCTGGAGGCTCTCGGTTTGTGCCGACTGCTGGCTGGGAGCAGTGGGGCTGGGGGGCTGCCAGGGGCTCCTTGAGATGACTCCCAGGTTCTCCACCAGCTGGCAGCAGTCTCTGGGTCATGCCCTGGTCTGATGCAACTTCAACCTTCAGCTGTGCTCCTCACCCAGTACTTGGCGTGGCAGTGGCAGCTGGTGAGGACCAGTGACAATACTGGGAGTACTGGGTCTCTGCTGCAGGATCATTGCTCTTCTCTGCTCCCTGGCCAGGGCACACCCGGGCTGGCTCCCTTCTGGCTCCCTTCACCACAGCCACTGGCCAGTCTGTCCCCAGGAGCACGTCAAGCCTTGAACCTCTGCAGAGTCATTTGGGGGTGCATCTGTAGGTTTGCTATATGGGGATGAGATGTCCTCCAGCTCAGAAAAAAAGACCTGAACTCCTCATCCTAACCTCACCAGGGATGGGCTGTGAGCTGAGTCACGCCCCAGCCCACAGGAGCGTCTGTCTGGGACCCGGCTGGCTGTGACTCAGCCTGACCATGGCTGTCCTTGCTGCAGCCCGGGTCCTGGTTGCCTCCCTGTGACCTGGAGCACCCGTCCGGCTCCACTGTGTGTGGGTTGGCTTCCTGGGGAGCATGGGGAGTCGTGGAAACGGAGATCCTAGGGCATGAGGAAGCCAGATTTTTCCTTTGAATAGCAAGTTTAACACTGAACTTCCTTCCTCCATCCCAGCCACTGCGTGCTGTGCCCAGGACGGCTTGCCAGGGAGGGGGCTGCAGTGCTCAGCTTGGGGACTGATCCAGACAACAGGCTCCCTCCAGCCATGGAGACAGTCCTCAGCAGTCCCGCTGCAGGGAGCGTCGCTGGCCCAGTGCTCGGGGAACTCCAGAGGGTTCAAGCTACAGTGACTCCTGCTCCTTCCACCCCTGAAGGGACAGGGGCAGAACCGAGCGTAGCTGGCAGAGCAGAGACCCAACGCTTGTGACCTTCTGCCATTCCTCCCTCTTGCATGCTCCAGCAAGTGCAGTGAGCCTTTTCCCTGTGTGGCATTATTTCTCCCCCGAGATGCCCTCTACCCCACCTGATCCTTACATTTCCCATACTTTACGAAGCCACTGCACACTCGCATCTGTTTCTTTTGCCCTTTATCTGCAGCACGGGTGCATCTGAAGCCAACCGGAGATGGGTTCCTGCAGATGTAGCAGGAGCAGCTGCAGGGAACCTGAGGAAATACAACTGCATGCGAATTTAAGCTGCTTGATAGTTTTGGAAGCAGATGAGATTGGCAGCAGCAACTCTTCCTTTCATCCACGTGTTGCACAAGAGAGGGGTGAGGTGAATCACCCGATCAAGCCTTTGCCCCTGAGCACAAATGCCCTGAAGCATGGATTTCACCATAGCCTTTTTGCAGCAGCCTTTATCTGTTGCCTTCACTTCCCTTGGTGGCCGTCCTGCCAGGACGCGTTGTCACCTTGCTGTGTCCTGGCCTTTTCCAGAGCACTCAGGGAGGTGCAGGATGGGTCGGACCCTCGGGGGCCTCACCCATGCCCTCTGTTGAGAGATGCAGTCCTGCTCCTGCTTTTTGCTTCCTGACCTTTCACCAGTTACTAATCCCAAGAGGTCTCCACCTCTTATCCCATGGCAGCTCAGTTTCTTTAAGAGCTTTTGGGCATTCTTTAAGCGCTTAAGAGCATTGCCACATGCCATTTGGAAATCCACATAAAGCCTGGTTAATTGGATCACCCTTATCTCCATACTTACCATTTTCTTGCAAGCGAAAATCGTGCCCTGCAATGCTAACTCTTCCCAACATGATTATTATCTGGGCATCTGCTGATTGTGCTCTGAACCACGGCTTGCTTTAGTGGGAGGTGTTAAACCTGGCTTTGTGTTTTCATTCTGATGAGCAGTTTAATCCTGTTCAGCCATTTTCTCTGCGAAAGGTGGCGTTGCCCCCCAGGAGCTGCAGAGCTGCAAGCCAGGGGGGAAGCAGCACCACGGCAGGGTGGTACCCGTGGACCCGGCCTGGCACATGGGCAGCTTGGCCACAGCGCAGATGCCTGACCTACAAATCCCAACTCCTTTGGTTTCTTGAAGCTCCTGGGATGTCTCCTCTGCATCATGCACGGTGGTGAAGGGAGGGCATATGAGCAGTGCTGGGCAGGCCACTGGTTGTGCCGTGTATCGGTTGTCAGGGCTGGGCTTCTCACTCAGAGCCTGTGAAAAAGCATTGCCTTCATCCACGAACAAAAAAAAAAAAAAAAGAAAAAAACCCTTGTTGAAATAGGTTACAGTTCCTAAGCACAAATTTACGTAACAAAGTTAGACCTGTGGCTAAAAAACTAAATATTTGAGGGTGATAAGATACACAGATGGGAGAAAAATGCATTATATGCTAAAGGAAGTGTTTCCAAACCCATGCAAAAACAAATGGTTGCCTTCAGTTCCCTGAGCCCGGTCCTTTCCTGGCGCCCGAGCAGCCGGAGTCGCAGCATGTGGCTCTGTGGTTTCTCTCTGCCTGGTCCAGATTCCTCGCTGGGTGCACGAGCTTCAGCAATCCAAACTGGGACCAGCATCAAGAGCAACGTCACTGATGGAGCTCTATCAGCTGAACAGCGGGGCGAGGATTTCCGTGGTGGCTTTTTTCCTTAACCAAGTCAATTGTTTCCTTATGAAGAAGCTGTTACATAGTGCAAACAGAACACAGAGCTTTGCCAGGAGCGTTGTTAAGATTTAGACCTTTGCATCCGAATGCTCTGGGATTTTCCAGATCCCTTGGTTTCATGTAGGATGCATAAAATACAATCTAAGGGTTTCTCTCTGCTTTAACGATCAGTGTTCCATGCCAGACGGGGTGTGTTGGTGACCCTGTTTGAACTTGTGATTTGTACATAAACTGCTCCCATTACCCTACAGGTCTGCCTGTATCTGCTCAGTGTGGCTCATCATCCCTGCACGGCTGGGGAGCCACGGTTGTCCCCGGTGGTACCAAAGGGGTTGCTGTGCTGCCTTGGGGCAATGAGGGTGAGTGGCTGTGACGGTGGCATCCAGACCCCATGCTCAGTGTTCATAAAGTGAGGATTTCTGCAGTTTAACCTGGTGCAGGCTCCCTTTGCGACTGAGCGAGCCATGGCCCAGGAGACAAGGAGCAAGATGTCAGCACGGCTGGTGGGAACCAGAGCCACGTGATGAGGTCTCTGGTGGTGTTGAGGCTGCCATAGCGGGTTTGCTGCCCGGCGTGGCGAGCTGGCAGGTCTGCTCGATGAGTGCGTGGGATGCAGTTTGCCGTGGAGGATGTTGACAGCACAAAGAGCGGTGTGTGACACCTTGTTCGCTTGATGCTCCCGGGACAGTTGCCTTGGTTTCAGTGGCACAAGTAGGAAAGGAAGCTGAGACAAAGAAATATCCCAAACAGGAAGATGCTGGGAAGGGAGCAAATGTCAGGGCCCGGGTAGGTGAAGGCAGATGATGCCAGGATATCCTCCCAAGGGAAGGAGATGGAGGAAGAGATAACCACCCCGGCACACGCACCCCTTTGTCCCACACTCAGCTACCGTGGGAGGATGGACGGGCAGACAGCAGAAGGGGCCCTGAGGACAGACTGTTCTCACGGCTGAAAGCTTGATCTGTATTGAAACGTGTGGTTTGTCCAGCTTTAGCAGGCACCATTTGAGGTATTGAGGGACAGAAGCCAACACGTGTAAGGGTGGTGACAAGAAGGAGACCTGCTTCCTTGGGAGATGCTGCAGCTCCTGGTCCTCCGCTCCCCGCAGGCTCTGCCAGCTGGGCAGGGAGGAGGGGGCTGCTCAGAGCCTCGCACCGGGACAGGGCCACGGTGGGGAGGTCAATGCCTCCCGCAGCTTGCGAGGGCTGCCAGCCCGGACACTGTTTGATGGGTTTATGAGTGCATCAGCGGCGCCACGGCCTGGAGATGTGGCCAGCAGCTCCTTGCTGGAAGCAGCATTGGTGCACCAGGCCAAGGGGACGTGACTGTGTTTACATCTGTTTTGGATACATTTAATCTGAGTGCGTTTACAGCTGTCCTGGATACGTTTAATCACTGCTCACCAACGTGAAGGTTAATCTAAACACCTTCCACTTGGTAAAACAACCACTGCCTGTCTCACGAAACCGTTTGCTGGGGAGGTATCGCTGTGGGAAGAGCACTTAATTCTTACAGAGCTGTTGATGTTCCACCTGCTTTTTGGTCCTTCGTGTCAAGGCAGAGCTCGTGCTGCTTTAGGGGGTCCCCTGCCTGCAATGATGTTGGTGGTGAGCTACAAGCAAACATTCGGGATGCTCTGTGCAATGCATAGTGTGCAATGCAGGCTGCTTCAGCAAAGCAGGGGATGTTGCAGGGAGCTGGGGTGAGCCCTGGATGTTGCTGATGGTGACCAACCTTATGTCAGTGACAAACCAGTTCAAGCTATGCTTTTTCACACATTTTTCCAACCTCCTACAGTCCGTGTCTTGGGATTTTTGAGCCAGAGATGTTGTTCTTGTAGCTAATAACCCTTGCTGGATCTTGCTTCCAATTTTTCCTCCTCCTAATTCCCAATGTTAACTTTGCTTTTTTTATTTTTTTGACCTCTCCTTGGCATAGCTCCACAGGTCAGCTCAGTCTGTCACCGTGCCAAGGCCTCGCAGCTGAGTGGTAACGTTCTCCCAGTGCATCGCTCTGCAACTGCCTACGCTGCATTTCATCTCCTCTGCTTTTTGGGCCCCTTCAGTCAGCCTTGGAAAAATCTTTCTGCAGTTCTTTGCATTCAGCCTTGTCTTTGCTTCCTTGATGCGAGTATCAGCAACAAACTGTGCCACCTCGCTGCGCTCTCCTTCTCCAGACCATTTGTGTTGGAGAATGCAGTTGTCATTGCAGGTCCCTGTGTGGCTCCCTGATGAAAACTGCCTGCTGCTTGTACCCTCCATTCCCGATCTTTGTAACCAGCAATTTACCCCTGCAAAGACCTTCCCCCTTATCCCACTGCACCTTGGCATCCTTAGACCTGCTGGTGGTAAACTCTGTTGAATGTCTGTAGATGTCCAAGCAGCTGCCATCAGTTGATCTCCCTATGCATGTGTACACACTTCCAGTAGTTGTGTCCCCTCTGTCCCCTCTGTCCCCTGGCTTCCCGTGGGTCATGTTGTTCCATGCATCCACTGTTTCTGCTCTTTAGGGTGGTTTGTGCAGATCTGCCTGGTGCAAGGACTTGGGCTTGGACCAGGACTTCCCTAGATGCTCATGATTTAAAAATTGGCCTCGCATTGGTCACTGAGCAAGTTGGTTCACAAGCTGCTTCACAGCTGGACACTGCTGAGACTGACCCCAGGGGAGTCCTGCACTTTGGCTTCTGGTCCTGCCTGCCCGCTGTGACCCATGGGGGACATATTACCATGGGTGTCACCACTCAGCCCGGGGGTCTGAGCTTGGGCAGAGGGTGAGGGAGAGCTGGAGCCAGCCCTTCCTCCACCCTGGCCCCAGGAGAGGTCCCTACCAGTGGGGCAAGGAGATGGCAGTGTTGCTGCTTCCATGAAGTTGCGTTGGCCCAACATCACCCTTCCTCCAACCCCCAAGGATGGAGGTCCCCATCTTTGGGACCTGTCCCCAACCCGGTGTGGGAGCCCGTTGGTCTTGGGGCCATCCTGCTGCCAGCTCTCCCGTTCGACAACAGCAGGCAGGGCACTCTGCTTGGGCTACCGGCCAGCACCCGATCCGGGTGTTCACAGGCACATGGCGGTCTGGTATCACCATCCTGCCTGCAGACCCAGTGCAGGGCATCATGCAAGCACAGGTACACATCTTGGTACTCAAGGGTCTGCACAAGCAGGTTACTGCAAGTGGAGCTGCCAAACTGCATTGAATCGTGCGCTGGCCTCAGAAATTCATGTTACAGACCATCTACAAAGCAGCTATATTGTTCTGGCATCTGCATATATGTAAAATCAGTGACGTATAAATGAGGCAGTTGGAATACAGGCACACGTGTGTTATGAAGTAGGAGCCGGGTCTTGGCAACCAACGCCAATTATACAATTTGATATCTCAACTGCATGGAAACATCAGCAATGAGCTTGGACAGTGGGGCGAGGGTGCTGAATAATTGAGGCAGTGATGATTTTTATGAGAGAGTTAAATTACGTGCTCTGTAGTGACCTCTGCTCAGAGATAGGCAGCTAATGCCTGCGAGCTTGCCAGGCGTGGGGCGAGGGTCAGCACCGCAGTGGGGAAGGGTCTGGGAGCATGGCAGGCTCCACATGGGCAGATGGACAGGCAACTAGGTGGGCGCTTCATCTGCAGGGTGCCCAGGGCCCTGGGCAGGAGGGGTGGGACATGGTGAGGGTGCAGGGAGCTGGGCGATGTGCCCGGGGCGCTCCGGTGAGGAGCTGCAGACCACAGCGTTTCCCCCAGCCCTGTTTCCTTTCTAAGCAGGATTGCTGTCAGCAAGCGGCTAAATCTTGGAGGAGGCAACTGTGCTTCCCAGGTGTCCTCCAGCAGGCAGCCACCGCCCTGGTGAGGATGCTGCTGTCCTTCCATAAGCTTGCCACCCCCCGCAAGGTCCGCATTAAACATCTCTCCCTCCTTCTTTTTGCAGCATCGCTTTGGAAGCAGGTTCCCCAGGCTCGGCTGCTGCTCCACTGAGGATCATACGGCAACAGAGGTGGGGAAACTACCAAGCTTGGCTCTGCTGCTAGGGCTTTCCGGGGATGCAGTTTCTGTTGGGTTGGTGGCACGGTGACGGACCAGGCAGTGCATCAGCCACATCCCCCAGGTGAGGGCAAGGACTCTAAAAGTAGGTCTGGATGAACCGGCACGCCGGGTGCAAGATGTGGCTCCAGCGTGGCGGGTGTGGGATGGAAACTCTGCATGGCAAGAGCTGTGTGCCAGGATGGCAGGGTCTGTGTGCAGGGCTGCCGTTCAGCAGCTGCCCTGAAGGCCATCAGGATGCCAAGACGTGGGTCCTTCACTTTGGACTCTGCTCTCCAAGTCAGAGCTCATGGGCAAGTTGCCTGCAGAAGATGGCTGTGCGTGACAGGGCGTGCACACGCAGAGCCATTAAAAAGCAGCAGGAGGTTTCAGCTGATGGTCAGACATGGCAGCAGGGCAAGATTTCAAGACAAAATTCCCTGAAATCACAGGCAACGCTTCTGGGAAGAGTGGGCCATTTCTGAAATCTGTGGCTCTGGCAAGCCCACAGTCATCTCAGCTCTTGAAACCCCATGTCCCGCAGGGACCTCCAACGCTGCACAAGCCTCGCCAGTGACACCGGCCGGCAAATTAGCCATGGCTGGAGAATGCTGGGGGAGCACCAGCCCATGCAGAAGCCTTGTGCCGGGCACGGCCCCACTCCCACCAATGCTAAGTGAGGCCTGAGACATGTCCTGGGGTATGGGGACCCCGAGGAGCAAGGCCAGCTTGCAAATCAAGCCGCTCCGGGATGGAAAACCATTTCAGAGCATGGAAACTGTAAAGCTGCTTTTGGCTTGTGGTGTTCAAAATGCACTGTGCTCAGTTTTACAAGCAACAGCCAAGTATTTCGAATTTCCCAGGACTTTGATGAAAAAGCCATTGTTGAAAAGCCATTCATTTATTAAAGTAAGTTTACGGAAAACAAACCAAGCAAAAAACCAACAAAATAAAACCTCTAAAATAAGATTTGGATGAAAATTAGGAATAAAAAGAGCAAATTATTTGGAAAAATGTGATGTTTCATAAGCATCAGCAATTGCATTACAGTGGCACAGCTCAGCAAGGCTGGTGCTATGCAGGGAGAGAGCCCTTTTGGTCCTGCAGGGGCAGGGAACTAAGTTGATCTACGGTGCAATCGGGCTGGCCATCGAGCAGGATAACGATCCTGGGGACATGCTGTGCTTCCCACCATACCCTTGCCCCAGCGCCGTTTGCCCAACATGAGCCCTCGTGGGGGTCCCAGCAGTGACTTTCCTCTCTCCAACGTGGGGCTGGAGCCGGCAGAGAGCCCCTCCTTATCCCTTGGACTCCAGAGGGGCCAAAAGGGATGTCCCCAGGTGTGCTTCTGGCTGTCCTGGGGGCTACATCCAGAGGTCCTTGGGGGGAGCAGCTGTCCTGGGTGTGAGCACCTCCCCAGCCTCTTCCAGCCCAGTGGTGGGAGCGCTCGCTCTGCTGAGTGCTGTGTTCTTCATCACCATCAGCGGTACCACTCAAGGTAATTAATTCTCAGCCTTGTCTCTCTGCTCCTGTCCCAGCAGTGGTTTCCCCAACATCCTGGCAGGACACAACCGCTTTGGCCCATGACACAGAGGTGGAACTGAGGAACATGGTTTGGTTCCTGCTGGCTTCACTGCTGATCCTAAGGGGGTGGGGGTGGGGAAAAAGTAGTAGCTTGTGTTAAGATCCTCAAGCCAAAAATAAAATACGATAAGGAAATGTGGACAGGCATTCCCGGAGGCGAAGGCTTTGCCAGCCAAAAGCCGCCCGCCTGCAGGTGCTGCTGCTCCCAAGCAGGGCAGAGGAGGAGGATTGTCTCTGCGAGGGAGGAAATATAAAAATAGATTGTTGTTTCCAGCACGGGCTTTCGTGCTGGTCCTTTTCTCCCTCCCTGTGACGTGTGTATGGATCCTTACCCTGCGAGGAACAAATGGAGAGAGGGAAGAAGCCACACATGAGCGGAGCAGCCGCTCGGCACTGCACCTAGAACCTGCGTTGGGCATCGAAGCGATGGCAATACGGGTGCCACCACCCAAGCGCTCTAGAGAAATGGGTGAGAAAGCACACCGAGTTCTTAGCACCAGCTTTGAATAATACCAAGGTGGTTGATGCAGCAACACCTGTCATTTTTGTCTGATTGATTTCTACATAAGGCTCCTGCGATGGCTGGGCACACCTCGCCATGGGACAGGGCTGGATTCCCATGGGTGAAGCCAGATGGGAGATGCCAAAGGCACTTCCAATCAGAGGTTCTTCTCATCAACATGACCATGGGTCAAAACCTTAGAAAACCATGTGCTTTTCTTTAAATATCCCCTTTAAATGTCATATATTTAAATGTCCCTTCCTTTTGGATTCTAATTACTTTAACGAACAGTTTCTTTTTCTGGTGCCCAGTGAGCTGGATGTCACCTGTGGGTCTGGCGGGCAGCTGCAGGAGGATGGACGTCAGGATTACTCTTCCAGGAGGGGCCCTGCGGGCAAGGTCCCACCTTGCTTCACAGAACCTTGGTTTCAGCATTGGCTGCTGCGGTTCTGGGTATTCCTCTCCCCTGCACAAAAGTTGGTGGTTCTGCTTGTGTCTTGGTGTCAACAGCAGGCAGGGGCTTTAGGCTCCATCCATGGTCAAACTTTATGTTGGGTAGGGAAACCCAGGTCCGCTTCGGCAAGGAGGTGGGCTGGGGAAAGTGCTCCAGCAACCCTCAGTACCTCCGGTACTCTCTGTATCCTTGCTCTGCTGTGTTCCATTGCAGGGGGTCTGGGGACTGGTGCACCCCATGGCCACATGTGCCGTTGCCCCCTTGGAGGAAGTTGCTTCTGAAGATGCTTCCAGCATATATTCTGCATTTCACTGACTTCACAATTAACACCTTGCTCTTCTCACCAGAAATACCCGAGTGCAGAACAGCTGTTACCTTTTTACCATGAAGAGGAAATGAGCTGCAGGGCTGGCATGAGTGTTCATGGTGGTGCAGCTGAATCTGCCAGCGTGCCCTTCGCTTCTGGGCAGCTGATGCTTTTGTGGATGGGTCCACTTCCACCCTGAGATCCCCCATCATGTGCAGCTGGGACTGGGCTTGTCCGCTCCTCTCCACCACCATGTGTGACGGATGATTGCTCCATCGCTTGGCTCTGGAAACTGCACTCCAGGCAAAAAAGGCTGCAGTATATAATATTTAACTTGGCTTCTTAGATGGAAAAATATTACCCGAGGGCAAATTAAATAAGCTGATGGCTTTTTTAATAACTTTTTGTGTTCAGTCAGTAACCTCAAAGGGACAGGAAGCTGGGGAAGTAAGATTTCTGCTCGACCAGTCAATGTATGTGGTCAGCTGTGGCCAAGAATGAGATTTTGGGATATGATGGAGTGTTCTGAAGGAGATGGGAGAGGAGTGGTACTGGGCTGCAGACCTGGAAAACCATGAAAGTGGGGAAGAGCGAGGCCAGCTCTGTATCCTGCTGCGTCCCACTGCATCCCATGGGCTGCTTGGTTCGAGACCTGCAGATGTCAAAAGCAAAATGCAAGTCATTGCTCGAAAACCTGTTCGCCAAGTGACCACATGCTTTCACTCTAAGCCTGCTGTCACAGGCAGACCATGTGAGAGCCAGGTTTTAAAGTAATTTTTAAAACGTTTTTGGATCTCCTGTACTATGAGAGGTTGAAGCTGTAATTTACAGAATGAGCAATGAGATATAAACAGTAGAAGCACTGATGAACTTGGCTGCTGGTGTTTGAGTGGAGATCACTCATGGCTTGCTGGAAAACACTGTTTGGCTTTTTTGTCTTGGCATGGTGGGATGCACTCGGACACGGACATTGCATCTGAGATGATTTTAGAAATGCAGAGGCTCAGTCCTTGGGCCCTGCCGGCTCCGAGGCCAGTTGCAAGTCCCTGGGGTTAAACATGGAAACTTGTTCTTTCCCCCTCACCCCTCTTTTGAACCAACGTTGGCATTTCTGTGCCTCTTGACAAAAAGTGACTTTGTTGAAAAACAGAATGAAGACATTTGGGTTTAAAAGGCAAATGAAGTGAAAGGCAGAGAAGCTCAGCAGCAGCTTGTATGCTCTTGGCAATCATTAATGTTTTGGCAGGTCTCTGAGTGGCACCTGGGTGTCCTCAACCACAGGTGCTGCCGCAAGCTGGGCATCATGTGCAGGTTACATAGGGTCCCGGCAGGACTCTTTTGACACCACCAAGTCCTTTTCCATGTTCTAAAGTCACTTTAAGACTTAAAACAGTATTTTGGTTTCCACTTTCCTTAAAGTATTTGTTGTGGGCATCTCACTCGCAGCCGTCCCCACGCACTCAGCAGAAGTCACTTTTATCCCTGCAGGCTGTCCAGGCCATGCGGGGGGTGCTGGGTGGCCCCAGCCTGGCCAAGGAGTCACCCCCAGCACTGACCCCTGTGGAGGCTGGTCCTGTCACCCATCACGCTGCACAGGGTGACGCGGGCACCCAGCCCAGCACACCGTGCAGAACCAGCTGGGCCACCCTGCGCTCCGCTGCCTGCTGAGGCCTGCCACAGGGCTTGGCCGGGGACCACTGGGCCTGGTTCAGCCCTGCTGGCCCGGCCCACGGCCGCCCGC
>JAVJGI010000064.1:5650925-5682482 GCA_035590275.1 Ibycter americanus
GTTTGGCTCTGGCGCACGGGAGAAGATCTGGTGTCCTGCTTCGGACTTAGGTTGCCAAAGGGGCCAGGTTTGGACCTGGTCTGCCAAAGGTACAAAGCCCGTGTGGTGGCTGCGTTCAGCAGATCTGCTCCCTGCTCTGCTGAGAGCTTCAGCACGCTAGGAATATGCACTTTGAACGTTAGGCCACGGTCACGCATCCTGGAGATGGGATAAATGTAATATAACTTAAATAAATATAGCTAGTGTTCCTATAACTCCATATGTTTTTTTGCAAACACCCCTCCCACCCCCCACCCCCCTTCTCCTATCACTGCATTTCACATCATGGCGGCTGGCATTTATTTGTAGCCCAGGTAATACTCAGCACTATTTGGCAGTATTCCTGACTCCGCTGTTCATTTCCCATTTCCTTTGGCCTCCTCATGCATTTTTCTTCAGCAAAACTGCCTGCTTTTCATGTTGGGTTCGGTCTGGTTCGGCAGTCAGCAGGGAGATCTCAGTCAAAGGTGAGCCACGACGCTTCTGAGGCCGGTTTTGCCAGCCCAGTTATGAACACATGCGACTTCTCTCAGCATCAGCAGTGTCCTTGCTGGCTCTTTCAGCATAAGCCTACTCCAAGTTCAGAGTTGTCCTTTGTCCTGCTTTCCATCTGTTCTTCCCTCCGTAGCCCCTTCAAGAGGCTTACTTTAAAAGAAAGTTGGCTTTCCAGTCTTAAGCAAGCTTCCCTGATAGCTGCGAGAACATTTTCTAAATAGCTGCTCTTGATTGCTTTAAGTGAATGTAGAAGAGACTAGAAATACAACATTTGATTCTTGCAATAAAAGCTCCATTGAGGAATATGGCTATTGACTGTTACTCTCTTGCCAGAGTGTCACCTGATCTATAGGACAGCTTGGATGAAGCAGGCTGTTTTGAATCCTAAAGAAAAAAAAAGCCAATATTTTGAAGGTCATAGCTTTTATAGAGCGGTGGTAGAAAGTAGGGAAAGGAATTTTTCTCCTGATAGCTTTCAGTGCAGCATAGCTCCTCAACATTAGCCAAGGTTTTGGCTTTGGTATTTGTGCTTCTTCCTGGATTGCATACCTTGCTGCCTTCTGGTGGTTTCTTGCCTAGATTCGGTACATTGCTGTACTCCCAGTGGGACATAAATTGCGAAACAAGCATATTAACCGGGACAGGATAGTCCCCTTGCCTGGCAAGAGGTAAGAAGCACAAACACTGTCCATTTAGCTGCAGGTTTGCTCTGATCAGGAGACCCAAAAGAGCAACTAGGCAGTGGACTGTTCTGATAAAACATGAGTGAATTTTTTAAAATGGAATATTGCGCTGCCACTGTAAAGTATTTGCTGCTCTTGCTGTTGAGCTGTAACTATCATCTTGTGTAAGTCTTACCTGTACCCATAACCAGCTCTTTGCCTACAAAGTACTGGGGAAGGTTGATGGTGACGGTTCTGAGAGCTGTATAGGTCTTTCTGATGTAGAGGTGTGGTGGCTGTCCTGTGAAACAGGGAAACAGCACAGCCCTCTGAGTGGTCTGAAAACAGCAAACCCCCCCAGATGTCCAGAAGTCTAGGAAAGTGAGTATAAAAGTATATTTTTACATCTACTGGTACTTAAAATGCATACAAACTCCTCTTGCTCCAGCAGTTTGCTGGACTTCAGGTGTACATTGTCCTGGCAGCACTGGTAGGGAATACTACTTCAGTGTGTGCGCGGTGGGATAGTGTTGAATAAGGGACTTTTGGATCTGTGTTAGGAGGCTGCTGGCATCCTTATTGGAGGTTTTCATCTCACAGAGCTAAACTCAAGGTTTCTTGTGTAGTGCATGTTCACACTGCTTAGGTTATCCTTCAGAGAACAGCTAACTCCCTGTATTTATGAATCAGTAGCTTCTTTACTTCACAGAAAATGTGTGGGGTATATGCATATATACAAAATACACCATATGTATAAATTTTTATATTCAGTACTTTGTCCAGAATAAAAATTTCAGTCTAAAAATAATTTAGATACAGTAAAAGGTCACTAAAGTAGGTGCATAATCTAAATTCTGGTCAATAACATAGTTTCTTCACAAATGAACTGATGTTCTCTTTGCTTTGGTGGCTGAGATCGCTTAGGTAGTCTTGATTGCGTTAAATGGCTCTTTCACTCTGTAGCTCTGTCGTAGTGAACCTGAAGCAAGTTTTATGTCTTGAGTTATTTGCCCCCCTTTGTCAGTGTGCCAAGGAGAATGGGGAATTTCCACCCCGTTGCAGGAGCAGATGCAGCATAGTCTGTACAGAAGCAGTGGTTGTCCCTCTGTTAATCTCTTGCTGTTTTAAAATTCTTTGGGGCCTATGATGGGGTAAATCCTTAGACCTCATGTGCGTGTTGGTGTATGTGTGGGAAGCGGCAGAGATGGAGGAGGGATGTGGTGGCGATACAGGTATGTATGTGCCCTGTAAGGCTGTGAGGTGGGGAGGATGGCAGTCGCATCCCATACCACAGCAGGCAGCTTCGATGGCATCGCAGTGCTGTGGTTTTGGCTGGAGTGGAAATGCAACCAAGCAGGGGAAAAAGGAGATATGGCTCTGGTTTCCAGCAGAATCACAGGGAGGTGCCCCTTGTCCCCAGGTGAAGGCTGGCTTCCCCTCAGCTTTTCCATCCTTCCTTCCATGGGCAGCAGTAGATGGGGCTTGGGGCTGGCTGGCAGCTGGGTGCCATTCAGCTGCTGCCCTCCCACAGCAGACGCGGGAGGCTGGCAGCTCTCTCCTCCTCCTGGGACCACCTGGAAATGCTTTCTGAAAGGCTGAAGAAAAATGAAGGTGCTTGTGGCTAAGCTAGTGTAGTGCTTGCTCTTCCATCACTTGCAGCATGTATCAGTTCTGCCTGAAAAGCATCGATTATTTCTTGCCTTCATACAAAAAGCCTCATTTGGTTCTGTACAGCACTTCCTTCCAGGACAGATAATTGCTTCCCTTTTTTCCTCTCCCCCCTTGTATTTGGCACGGTCATACTCTGTTTTGTTCTGTTAGACTGAGCAGCTTTTGGGAGACTTCCCTCAAACTCCCTATGCTGTGTATCACCTTTTAGTCCTTCCCCATTTGCTTTCTGCTTTGAAATGATACTGATTTGCAAGAGATGGCAAAGATGGGAAGCGTCCTGTATGCAATTTTGCCATGCCTCATGCAATGGCAAATTCCTGATATAAGTAATTCTTTTGTATTGGTAAATTTTCCCCAACAAAATGTCCCCTCTGGCAGGACTCTGTCCTTTCTCTTTTTAAGCCCTCTCATTCTGGAAGTCACCATCATCTCTGCAGAGAAGTTAATTATTATGGTGTTCTATCAAATACTATATTGATTTATTTTTGTTGATATGAGTGGCATTAACTCCCAACTCTGTCACTTCCCCATCTGACTGATGATGGTGACTGTTACAAAAGATGTGCATTTTCTTGAGAGGGACACCGGCAAAAGCCATTTGAAAACTTGTATGCCTGTTTCCAACCATTGCTTCACTGATGCACTAGCAAACTGGTAATACACAGTTGGACTGCTGGGGTCCCATGGGATGTGTGGTCCTCTCTGAAGCTTCTCCTTCTGCTGTTGCACAGCAAGGCTTTCTTTTAGGCCAGTCTTACTCAACAGTTGGCTCAACTAATACGGAGAGGAATTAATTGTCATTCAAATTGTGGGGGTTTTTTTCTTCTAAAAACAATTTTTGCATCTTCCACCATGAATACTTCTCCAGCTTTCCCAGTTATCACAGTTAAAAGGCTGCATTGCTTAGGCATCAATAAAGCACTTTTGTGGGTTCAAAATGAAGTCCCATCATAGCTAACAGCAGTATAGACTGTACACTTGCTAGTGAATGTGGATATTGACAGCAGCACACATGAAAGTAGGCACAGTAGTACTGAATTTGAGGAACCGATGTGGGAACCACAAAAAACCCCCCACCAAGATGCTGTAATTATGCTAAATTATATTTAAAACAGTATTTGAACCTCAATACATGTAACTGAAATACTGTTTCTTTTACTCATTATTAAGTCTTAGATTTGATTAACTCATGGGGTTAAAAAAACATGTGACATATTTTTGTCCCTTTTTTAAGATTGAAATTTCTTCGCCCCTCTTTTCTAACATGACTACTAGTAGGTGTTACTACTGTAGTACAGTTTTGTGAGCAACTACCATTTAAGTAACACTAACCTCCTGCTTTCGAGGAAAACTAATGATCTTGGAAAGGACTCTTGTCTATAAATGTGCAAAGGGTGGAGAAACCACCCCCCAAAAAAATAAATGAAAGAGGGCAGCTTTTGTCGTAAGAACCAAGAGATTAGCTAGCTAGGAACTGATTTACAGTGAAAAATGACATTTGCTGTGACCTGTGGTAGTTAAGTCAGATAAGTGGTATTTTCTCTGTTAATCAAGGGGAGAGTCAGCCTCAGAGTTCCCATGAGGTTATGAGACTTGTACTTTGGAGAAGCAAATCACTCAGATTTTCTGGAGAAAAACATACCTTCATGTCCTGCGATTTCATTGTTTTGATTTTTGGGATCATTTGGTTCCTGTATTCAGGGATTTTGCTGAATGTTGTAGACAAAATCTGCAAGCCATGAATCGTAACTTCAAGTTCAGCATTTGCTGAGCTCTGCGTTCAATCTTGAAGGCTGTATTTTATGTTTCCCTCTGTTTTTGTTGGAGTGACCTGAATATGGGTAGTTTGAAATATAAGCCAGACTTTGTTCCACCAGGAAAGGAAAAGCACAGCCTGATGGTTAAGGGTACCGCATCGCCACATCTGCCAACTTAGTAAGTGCCCACTGAGTGCCTGCCCAGCTGTGGCTGCACCGAGAGCTACAGCAGCTCGAGATGTGGGGAAGCTCCTGGTGCATAGCTGTAGCAGGCGTTGCAGCTGGGTAAAGCTGAGCCAGTTGGGATGCTCCTGGAAAAAAGCACAAGCAGTATGGGAATCCCCATGCTCTGGGAAGACACACGGCACTGGGAATTTGCTTAACAGCCCACAAACGCAGAGCAAGGTGGGGTTTTGGGTGTGGGTGGGTAGAAACGTTTTGTATTTCACTTGAACCAGTGAAGGGAATTATTTCAGCTCGCTGCATTTTGAACATATGTGTTTCTATTCAAGTTTACAGTCCTTTAACTGAATTTTTTCAGCTCTAGTGTTTAAATTTTTTTTTTTTATGGAACTTTTCAAACACACAAAAGTGAAGAAAGAATTTGCTGTGTATCTGGAACTTTCATCACTGACTGATCAATTCTCCCCCTCTTTGTTTTGCTAGGAGGCTCTTTGGAGCCACTTTGTATAGTTTAGTTGGTAGATAAAGTAGGCATAAATATTACAGCTCTCATTAACCTAATTTCCTTTGGCTATGAGGAGCAACTTTTAATATTCAGCAAAAGATATTATCTGAAAAGGTATTTATCAAATTTTATTGGAACTCAAAAAGACTAATGAAAATGGGCATATGAGTTACCTACCGACAGCCTAGTCTATGGGGCTAATGCATAAAAATTGTCTTCTGTAGTCTCGAGTCACCGCCTTGATACACTTGCAAGTTTTGGTCCAGTTGCCCTCAGCAGTGGTTTCTGCTCAAGAATCACAACATACAAGACTTTTCAAACCTTTTTCTGTATGCAAGTAATGCAAGCCAAGGGTCTGTTCTGGACATGCCATGTGCCCAGGTCATGCCAGCACCCTTCCTCTCTCTCTCGCTCTCCTGCTCTATCCAAACTCTACGGGGTGTTTCCCCTGCTGATCTTGTCAAACTTGGGGATGTATTACAATTTCTTGAGTAAGAAGGTGATAAGTACCGTTTCTGCACAACGTGGCTGTAAAATGTCTAATGTTCTGTGATGGCAAACACTCTGCCCACACACCAGAGTGGTGATGGAAGTCAGATTTTACACCATAAGTGTGGTTGGTGGTTGTGTGGTGGTTTTTTTTAACATACAGATATTTAATATTGAGTAACATAAGGAACTACTCTGGAAGGGAGAGTTTGAGTTGGTCTTGTGTTTGAGAGATCCCCGGTAGCCAGCTGCAACTGCCAGGTTCTGAGGAATGCTTCCAGAAACTCAGAAGACTGGGAGTCAAACCCTCTTAAAAGTTAGCTTGAAGTTCTTCAAAGGTACTCATATTTGTAGTGGGGAGGAAGCAGAAATGTGATTTTAGAAGTGAAAGGTAATACTTTCATATTCTTGGAAGTCCAGCAGCTGGTCCTTCCAGAAACATTACAGTGATGAGATGCACATGCAAAAATCCTGGAAGCCGCCACCATGGAAATGCAGACTGTCAATGAGATTTGAGTTAAACATGGAATGCTTTAAGTTCAGCTTGCCGAGGCTGCCGCTGTGCGCTCTCCCTGCATGCTGCGATGGCCTGAGAGCAGGCCTCTGGGAGAAGAAAACCCAATTTAAGATGTAGGCGCTGGTTCGCTGTTTTTTTAGCTTCCTGCTGCATTGAGGCAGTTTGCGAGATCCCTCTTTCCTTGTGGCAGGGCGAGGGCCACTGTCTGTCTGCAGGCAGGTCAGAGTCCTCACTTCTGGTCCAGCCCCAAGGTTGGGCTGTGAAAACAACTGCAGCTGGACTGGGACGGTGCGGGAGAGCGGTGTGTGCTGGTATGTGGGTGATCCTGTGTGCAAGAGAAGGGCAAAAGTTATGGCTCTGTGCAGCCTTTGGCAGCTAGCTTTGGCAACTCTTCCCCTTCCCAGCTCCCTTGGAGCTTAGCCCCTGTCCTGTGCATGCATTGCCCTCCCGCAGTCCGGTCTCCAGCTCTGCCCAGAGTAGAAAATGGATATATATGCCTAAGTAGGGAAGCAGCAAGAAAACAACTGACCTGGAAGCATGATTTCCAGCTAATCACGCCCCGATCCTTTGTTCGGGAAGACAGCGTGATTCAGGTTTCTTCCGTGGTCTTTTAACTTCCCTGTGCATGGAGTTCCTGTAATATGCAAGTTAAAGCCAAAGGATTAAAGAGCTCTGAAACCCTCCCACGTTAAATGCATAATATTTATTTTAAAAATATTAATAATAATAAAGCATGTACCGGCAGTGATCACAACCTGTCTGCTTGAGTAAGGCAGTTGCTGGGATGGCAGAGTACTTGCTGCTGCTGTTGGGTGCCCTGGCTTTTGGTACACATGTGCAATCCCTGGGTTTTTGTTTCCCTGGTTTAGTTTGTGCACGGTGGATGCAGTTTCATGCTGTTTCTCCTGGTGGGGGAAGCTGTTGGCAAGCTGCAGGCTGATGCGGAATAGTTAGTATCGTAATTCCTATCAAAGGCTAAGCCCAAAATGTGCACAAACCATATCTGTGTTAAGCCCTGTTTCCAGCCAGTTATCACTTTTATCTTGGTGTACTCTCTTTACTGGAGTTGCAGCACCCTCTTCTGCTGCTTTATCTTCATATAGGTGCTATAAACAGCAATCAAGTTGCCTTCTAATCTTCTCACTGATAAAATTAATGAAATTCATTGGCTGGGCTGCGTAAGATGTTTTTTCCTTCAGTCATTTGTGTGTGTTGCTATGCCTGTGCCCCTTGGATCTTGTTGATAGGAAGGGGTGTTTTAATCTCCTTCATGTCACTCGTCCTCTGTCAGGTGCAGATAGGTAATCCTAGCCTCACTCAATGCTCTGCTTTTAAATCCAGCAATAAATCACATTTGTTCTTCAGGCTGCAGAAGTGGTCTAAGAGCTTCTAGCGAGGTGTAGCTCACTACCAGGTGCTGCTTGGCATGGACATACTTCATCCTACCTTTGCTAATCACTGGTTTGTTTCCCAACTTTGTCAGCAGCTGCTTGTTACACCAGGAGGCTGGAGATGGCTAACGGCAGTGGTTTGCTTTTCTGCCTGGCAGCAACTCAGCCATCCCGTCCTGCGTTTAAAAGTAGAAGTCTGTCAATAAGGCGTGTTGTTTTGACTGTCCTGAAGCAGTAAACTTTATTTAAGGACTGTGGGGAATGACTTCCCATGGCAAAGACTAGAGAGATATTCATATATTGGTAATGCAGGACATAATCTCATGGTTTTGAACACTACTAAACTGAGTGATAATTAGTTTACATCTTTTTACTGAACATTGATTTCTGAGGCATTATTCTGAAGTCTAATGTTAAGGTACAAAATGCTCATGTGCATCTTACCTTTGTCCTAGGGAGGAAATAAGAACGAAAA
This sequence comes from Ibycter americanus, assembly GCA_035590275.1. NCBI lineage: Eukaryota > Metazoa > Chordata > Aves > Falconiformes > Falconidae > Ibycter > Ibycter americanus. The sequence continues at coordinate 5,659,110 of JAVJGI010000064.1, forward strand.
TAATCAGCCAGTCTTGTTCTGAAGTCTTAAAAATACCGCTGTTCAAATGAAGAAAGATTTGCGTTCCTCTAGTGTGTGCTGAACATATGTAGAACAAGCATGCAGGAGGTTTTACAGGTTCTTTTTCCAGAATGTGTTAAGCAGAACCCCCCAGTTGCTCACCATAGCTGAGACAACAGCTTTCAGCAGCTTTCTGGGTTGGTGCAGTACCATCCAGGTCTTAGTGGAGCATCTTCCAGTGCCAGAATTGGTCGGTGCCGCTGGGATGGGTGAGTTGTCCTGTCCTTGCTGGGCCTCTAACCTAAATTCTCATCCACAGCCTGTCTGTAGTCCAGACTAACCTTTCAGTTGTAGCTGTTGTCTATAAAGTACTGATATGGAGCAGAGAAATGACTTTCGACTGATTTCTTAAATTCCTTTGTCTTTCAAAAGTTGCTGCTTAGTCTCAAGATTGCACTATTGTACTGTTTCAGTTTGACTAATATCTACATTACTCATTTAGGTGTTTTAAATCTTTAAACATTAGCTGTAGTGAAATCATGAACAACAAGATTAAAGCCTAGATTCCTGTGAAGACATTAATGGTAATTTTGCTCATGTGAATAATTCCTTTGGCTTCAGTCGCGTTCTCTTCTAAGGTAACTGCTCTTATACATGAGATGTTGTGATCTTGTGGAAAGGAGGTGTGGCATTAAAATCTTTGATTTTGAATTTCAGTATTGAAATTTTATATCGAGGCTTTAGGCTGTCACAAATACCAGTACATCAACACATTGTTAATAAATTTTTTTCAAATGTAGGGGATCGCCAAATTAGAAATGAAGGGTTCCTTGCTGATATTATGTGAATATGTGAAACCATTTTTGGTGAGAGAATGTTTGAAAAAATAATTTATGTCTGTATTTGTTCCCAAACAGGTTTGAATATTTGAGTGTTCCAGAATAAGTGATGAATGTAATCTTACTTTATACCTGCAGCAAAAGCAGTAATAGCTTGGATATTGCTTCATGGAGTAGCACACTTCTTTTTCCTGTGGATACTAACCTGATTCCTGTTGCTTAATAGCTGTTGAATTTTCATAGCCTTTGAAGTGTCAGTGAACTTTGTTTCAGTGTCTGACAAACAGATACTTTCTAAACAAAAGTTCAAAACAAGAGTTTGTTTTATGCCAAGGGAAGGAGACACGTTTGACAGCTTTGTATTGTGTATAAACTGCAGTTACTGCTTTTTCCAAGTGCAGCATGTATGCCCTTTTTCCCTAATCTTTTTCTTTTTTTATGATGATGATTGGTTGCTAATCTTTCCTAACTTATTTTAGAATTTTAAATGAGCAATTCAAAAGGGATATAGGGATCGTGGTTTGGATTTGGGCTATTATTTTGTAAATTCAGTCTGATAAATTAAGGTAGGTACCATCATAGATGCCAAATTGTTTCTCCATATTTAGATGGAAAAATTATTTCCAGAGGAAAACTTAAGTTCTGTACTTGCACTGTTGAACTGAGTTTATAGTTTATGGCAGAGACTCATCCCCTTTGTGTATGAAAAGATGTGTCATGTCTTCTATTGCAGGCTAATGCTATACTTTTTGGGGGTCAGGAGCAAGATCTGCTAGGAAGGCATCTCTTCCCCATGTTCCCTGGGAGAATGGGAGAAGAGGAAGGGTGGGACCAAAGCCCTGGTAGCTGTTCATGGTTGGTCTCAACCTGGAGGCACCCTTCTCTTTGGAACTGGTGGTGGCGGTTGGAAACAGGAGATTCCTAGTTGAAGGAGAAGATGATGATATAGAGAAATACTCAGAGGGACAAATTCTAGAAATTAAGTACAACCAAACAAAAAATTGCAACCAGCTGCATTTGCTTTGCAGCTGGAGCACATTGGCACTTGCTTGCGTCCCATCAGAGGAACGGGTGGATAGTTCAGGCTGGAGTAAAGGTTTCTTCCAGCTGCCCACCTTCCAGCTGGGGTTGAGAGGCTGAAGCAAGTCTATTTTCATTAAAATAACTAGCTCCTCTGGTGCTTAGGGAGGGTGTAAATCAGTTAGCACAACCCATGGCTGTATCTGCCTGAAAAATGCAGAATTTTTCAATTCAAAATTTTTCAAAAAAAGAATTTTTCAAAAGAAAAAAATCTTTTGAGTTTCATGTTTGACCTGTCTGTGAAATGTCTTGACACAGCCTGCATCAGGATGTGAAGAGAGCAAAAATGAGCTGAGCAATGCAGTTGGCTTTCCATCTCTTAAGCAGTGCTATTTCCTGGGCCAGTGGTAAAATTGGAAAGACAGAGGATTCTGGATTTAACATACTTGTGGTTTTTATCACGTGGACTTGTGCAGTTCAGATGCCTCAGCAGCTTACCTGTGTTTTTCAACATCAGAAAAGTAAAATATATAGGAAAGCAAATATATAAAGATTGGAAATAGTGGGTTTTGTCCTATCCACATGGCTGGTGGTTATGCCTCCCGAGAGCTGCCTTGTGTTTTTGCTGATTCTTGCAGGTTTGTGTCTCGACGAGGGGACCTCCTGTCCCTTGTGGGGTGGGTGTTTTGGAGGTCTCTGTGATTGGCCATCCTTTTTCCCCCAAAATGTTACAGAACTGAATTGATGCTTCTAACATCTTCCAAATTTAAAATATATTGGAAAATCACCATAAGTTACCAGAGGGGATCATGGACACATTTGTGTGCGTGCCCAACACAAGGGTACCTGCTCCCCTTGATTCCTCCACTGGTGTCACGTCTGGGACCTGGGGCTGTGGCTCCCCGTGGAGGAGCCTGGACAGGGTGTCCCATCCTCTGACCCTGTAATGTGGGTCCCTGCCTGGTGGCATGCCTCTGCTCCTCTGCGCTGGAGGAGATGGGCCTGGGATGGGCTGGTGTCTCCCGGGATGGGGCAGTGTGTTGTCTGGGCAAGGTGGCAGCAGTAGCTGTAGAGTTGGAGTCGTGCAAGCCCCGCCACCTGCTCAGCCAAGGAGGCCTTCATTGCCTTCAAGGAAGGAGATCTTCATTGCTTAAGGAGAGCCCTGAAATCTTTCTCCTTTCTCAAATACTTTAGGACTGTTTGTTGACCAATGAAGACCTCAAAACTTTAGCTGGAGGCACTTCTCAGTGCCTTTCTCCTAAGGAAGTTTTCAAAGGGCCAGCAGATTACCTCTGAGAAATTAGAGATGCTGTTTCATACATGTGAGATGCAGTCTGTGTAATGAAGTTAGTTATCAGATGTCTGTTTCAATTTTTGTTGCCTTGCAATGTTTTCAGTTGAGCTTTAAGAAGTTAGTATTTTCAGAAAGTCCCAAATATCCAGCATGGCGTGTTCTTCAAATGGGTTTCAAGTATTCTTTGTGGCCCTGGGAGAAACCATGTTGGGTGTGTTTCCAAATTTTTGGGGGTAAATAAACTCACTAGTCATTTCCAGAAATGAAGCTGTTCAGAAATTGCTTGATTTCTGTTCGTTTTCCTTTTTACTTGTTATTCCAGCCACGTAATGAAAAACTCTTCTCAGGCTTGCATTTGAAATCTTTATTTTACTCCTGTCTGCGGCAGGAGGAAAAACCTGTATTAAAATAACAATCATCATTCCACGAGGGAAGCAAATGACAACAAGGAGACATGCACATCTGTCTTTGGGGCCTCTTTTCTGACACTGGTTAGGGACTAAGAACTGGTTTACTGATTCACTGGGAAGTAACGATGTGGAGATGCTGCGGGGAGGTGCTGAGCTCCTAGAGGAGCCCGTGCTGGCAGGCAAACACCAATCTTCCTGCAAAAGGTGGTGGGGAGGTGTGTTACGGCTTGAGCAAGCCCTGAAGTATCCATCTGCCACCTGGCAGAGCCAGGTAGGATGTGCTGGAGATGAGAAGTTTATTCCTGGTGTTTATAACATAGTGGTATTTCCCGATCTTTCCCATTTAGTTTCTCTACTGTTCTAAGGTGTTAACAAGTCTTTTGTTTTCTTTTTTCTTCCACCTGTCTTTACTGCTCATGGTCCTTCAGCAGCAAAGCTGGCTTTGTCAGCCCATGCTTGCCGGCAGAGGGGATTAGGGCTGGACCATGGGCTCTGGGCTGGAGGCTGGCTCACAGGGGCCTTTTCCTCTGCTGACATCGGTGCGGGAGCCACAAAACCTCAGGACAGAGGGATCCTCTGCTGAGCAAATGCCCTTGAAGCCCTGAGTAGGTGTCTGCACACATGGCTCTGCCTGCTGCAAAAACCCAGTGGGAATAGTGTGGCATGCCCAGTAAGATTGAGATTAATTATTTTTTTTTAAATTGTTGGGGTTCTTTTAAAGAAAAAAATTAAAATAAACATGTTTTTCTGGTGTTGAACAGATGAGTGTAGCATCATAGGGGTGGGCAAAGGTGCTGTGGTGATGGCATGGCCGTGCCCTGTGGAAGCAGCACCCAGCTCTGTCTGGGCAAGCTGGCAGCACCCAGCCCTGTCTGCCCACCCTGCCAGCTCCACTCACCTCCTTCAGTACGGACTTGGACTGCTGCAGTTTGCTAGCTAGAAAACTAAGGGTTAGAAAATAAATGTTTGGATTTTCACTGTAGATATGGTTTTAAGTAGTACTGTGAAACTGTTCCTTATGCGTCATGCCTGTGGGCTGGTTCTTATCCTATAAAACAGTCTGCAGCTGTCAATATATAAGGATTCTTTTGTACTTGGTGGTAAACTTATTTTAAGTCCCAAGTCTCATGAACTGTGTGTGTTTAATTTGTTTGAAACTCAGGGAATTACCGACTGGGGTAATATGGTGTATATAAGGAATACATTTGCTAAAACAACTCAAGGTTATACTAATGTAAAAACTTAGTTATGAACTACTAGCAGTGTCTCAGGATTAATTATAACTTTAAAGCCATGCTCATATAGAAAGAGAATTATCAAAAACTCATTTTTTAAAAAAACCTTTTTTTTGGTGGATGTTGCCACAAATATGGGAATTTCACATTACACACAGTTTGTAGCTCATATTTCAAGGGTTTGGAAGAATTTTTGTTGTGGATGTGGGGCTACTACGTTGAGAAAATTTTAAAGGAAATGGTAAATCATCATGTTGTAAATACTGTATCCCGATTTGGTGGGCTTGAGTATAGTCCTTTGCACGTGGGAAGTTGACTTCAGCTGAAACAGCATTGAACTTTCTAGGCATTTTACTACTTCATGTCAAGACCAATGTATAACTGGCATATTTTTCTGGATTATTGGAAAATGGTACCATGAGGCATTGGGAAATTGAAATGTCTTTGAAAAAAACCAAGATTTGCATTAATGCAGTCTTCTAGTATATGGACTTGTCATTGTGTCAGATCCCTTCTTGTGTAACTTGACCAAAGCAGTTTAAGATTTATGTGTCCACCAGTTTGTATTGTCCATAGCTGTGCTGTGCAGGCTGTATAACTTAAATTTAGTGTAAAGTTTTTGTAGGCTGCCGGCACCCTCTTGTGGGCAGTGTAACAGCAGAGAATTTTTGTCTTCAAGGTGCAGATATCACAATACTTTACAGGTACAGGCAGTGTCTCCACTCTGATCATCTGCTGGACTGTGTGTGTTTGCAGAACGTAGCCACTTGACTATAACACTCTATTGCTTGGAAATAGCTTCTGTGATTTACTGAACCATTTTAGAATACTCTGTCTTCACACTGATAAAGTCATATAAATATTTTCATATAACTACAAGGTTATCTTTAAAAATAAATCCCATCTGTTCCTGATTGAACAGCTGTGCAGCTTACATGTATTCATGGAAATAAAAGAAAATTTCTTGCAGCATTAGTCCTTCCCATTATCCTGTATCCTTCTTACCCTACATCTGCCATTTCTTTCCCACCCCACTGCTAGTAGAGGGATTTTCCAGTTTTTCAGGCACTTCAGGAGAATGCAAGCTGATGCCAGTAGCATCAAGAAACTGGTGTTTGAAAAGGGGTTTGTGCTGTGAGATGTTTTTTTATATAGGTTAAAGTCAACTGCTAAAAATAAAATTTAAGATCTAAATTAAAAAAAAAAATCTAACAAGATGACAGGTTCAGATTTGCTTGCAGTGTAACAGCATTTTGCTTGGCTGTGATAACACAGAAGTTGATTTTAGTTTTAAGCCATTATTGGCCAAATTTTTTGCTGACCCTTTCTGCTAGAAGATGCAGAGATTGCAGATTAGGTTCTGCTAAATAGCTGCTTGTACCTCTGGGATGTTTCTCATGGCCTCAAGTACTAAGCATCTTCAGTCCTGATTTATTTTTTTTTTTTAAATTTATTTTTGTTTCCAATCAGGAATGTCCAGAATTGTTTCTCCCCCTCCCTTTTCTGGGGTTACAAGGGAGTTGGCTCTTTGACTGTGTATATGCAGTAAGTACTATTTATTCTTACAGAATCAGAAATTTGTCCCTTTTAAGGTTAGGAGTTGCCATTTGTAATGCACTTAAATCTGAAAAAGAAAAAATACTAACTGCATTTCCTCTTCTTGCAGGTTGCAGAATCAGCATGTGTCTCCAATAGTTAAAAAGGTAAGCACACCATATTTGCAAATACATAGTGAGATTCTTAGTTTTCTGATTGATGCATTCCTATCATAACTTGGAGGAGAAAATTAATCTTCATGTATTTAAAGAGTTATTTAAAACTTTAGTATTTTGTATTTACCATTTATGTTTGTACACTAAATCCCTTCAAAGGTACTAGATCAGTACAGTTGGAAAATAGAGAAAATATTGTTCAGAAATATCTAACTGTATCAACTCAATGTACATGTTACAAAAAATTACTTACCCTTCTGACTGAAAATTTGTATCCAATTCATATGAATAAAATAAATATGCAAAGCTGGCATGTAGGGCTTTATAGAGTTTGCTGAATGGTTGAGCGGAGCTTGATAACTGATTGTGGTGGGAAAGGAGGAAATATATCCAATTTATAAGTCTCCTAACACTAAATATCACCCTACCTGCATTACTCTCTGATTTTTTTTTCTTTTTATAAAATATCTTCAGGGTCTTTGAAAATTTTTTTAACCTCCTTTAAAACCATTTTAGACTTTTCTTCCAATTAACTGTTATTTTCCTTAGCACCACTTGGTAGCTGCATCTATTATATTTTAAATGATGAAAATACTGATGTTACTTATAGGGAGATCTAGGCTGCTCTGTTTTCTTCTCTGAACGTTTACCACTTTTTCCTTGGAATCGCATCTGAAGTACGTTTCTGACAGTCATGGGTATTTGAGGACCCTTCAGAAATAATGTATGTTAAAAATTGCATGTTCAGTCCTCAAAGTAAGCCAGTAAGAAGGATACAGACAAAGGATAAAAAACTTCATAATAAATATACGTTCCAAAATAGTTTACTGTAGAATAAATTTGTAAACATTGTAAGTTATTTCGAATTTGGATCTGGGCTCTAGACTCCCTTGGTCAAGGGTGCAATAGATGTAAAATCAATTATTTATGTAGCGTAACAGTAGGTGGTGCTGTTGGAGTGGATTTAATCACCTGAGGAGCTGAACTGCAAGCTGAGGCATATGGTGTCAGAGCTCTTGGGGTGCCTGGTGTGCAGCCAGCAGCTTTGTGTTTTGAGATTCGCTGTGCTGAGCAAATGCTCAGGCTGTAATTAGCGTATACAAATTCTAGCGTTGCTGCTAATTTATATTCATTCTTGTTGCAGTACACAAAACTCGAAGGAAAACTTCTGTTGGCCTGTAATGCCATCCTTGTGCTTGAAAAAGACATGAATTGCATGTGGGAGTGAAAAAAAATAAATCACTAAAAGCACTTACAAAATACAGTGTGCAACTACTTCTTCAAAGAGTATATAAAGTAAGCCGTTAATAGTAGCCAAATCTATAAGTAAATGAGATTTCCAAGGATGTTTTTGGTACCTAGAGTTTTTTGTGTAATATATTAAGTAAAAGGGTAGAAGTGAGTTTCTTTTGTGTTCTGTGATCAGACTCTTTCTCCTTTCCCCAGCAGCTTTCCAACTTACCTGATTTGAAGTGAGTTTGGTGGATATCTACAGATATGATAGATTATTCCTATGAGTTTTGTGAAGAGTGTCGGGTGAAGGAGACACTTGATAAGTGCTGTGTCTGGCAGAAGGGCAGCCCCGTGGCCTTGAGCCACTTGGTGCTGGGGAACCTGGATGGGAAGGGACTGTAGATGCTACAGGTACAGGGTCTCCAGGTTGAACTGACAAAGACTTAGCCATAAATCCACAGAAGCCTAGGCTGCCTGTGTTCTTGTGATCTAGGTGGTAGAGGGGAGAATTGAGAAGCTACCGAACTTTACGATCAGTCTCACTGGGTAGCTACAGGTCTCGCTGAAGGTAGTTTACCTCTGGGGTTTTGGTGGAGGACACCTCAGTTGTTTAGTGTCTCTGCATTCCTAATTCAGTGATGCAGGTGAGATGGAAGTATTTGAGATGTGTAGGTTATGTAACCAGATTTCCCATGGGAATTGTTTCTTTTTTGTAGAGAAGGCAGTCCAGTTTCTTTGTGATGCCTTGGTGAGTGTTGAATCCGTGAAATACAAAATGTTATGGGATTTACTGCTTCCATCGTACACATTAAAAGTGAATGCCACGTTTTTGTTCTGGTGTGTCACATTTGTCTCCTTTCACTCAGCTTTTAGCCTGCTTTGTTCTAGTCATGCAGAGTTTGCAGTATTTTTACAGATATTAAATATTCTCTTACATATTACAGATTGCATATTTTTTATTTTCTAAAGTGCTTGTTAATGTGCCAACTGCAAGTGACTGCAGTAGGTCGCTAAGTTTCTCTCCCAAGTGTACTCTGTACATTCCTTAGTCAGTAGTCAGATTTTAGAGACCTTTTTTTCTCTGTTGAAAGCTGTCATCCTTCAAGCTAAAATTATCTCTGATCTTCTTCCTCATTCTCATACCCCAGAGCCACTTCGCCTTGGGGAGCAGCAGTCAGTAGAGTAGGAGCTGCTTTGGAGAGGAGAGCTGCAGGGGTGACCTAAAGGAGTTTGCTGGGGTTTTTTTTGTCTTTACACTGTCCTGTGAATGAAATCTCTGACAGGTGAGGGCAGATAAATTAATTGTTGAAGGCAAAATCACTTTCAGTACCTAATGCAGCAACTCTTCCATGAAAGGGAACGAGAAATACGCATTGTTACGTACATCTTCCCTGCCTGTGGTGAGAACAAGGTGGTGAAAGTTTCAACAGCTGAAGGAATTGTGGTAAAGAGCTCAGCAGTTTCACAGGCTGCTTTTTTGCTTTTTACAAAGTGTGCTGTTTGCTCAAAGGAGCAAAATGAATTCCCATTCCCCTGAGGAGTGTTTTTTTCCCTTTTTCTGTCTGTATATCAATAGTGCTTTTCCTTCAAGGCCATGTAGATGTAGATAACTCACCCTCCTTGTCCTTTCCCCATCATGCACAGCTTAATGTGGATTGAAATGTCAAACTTGGCCTGAAACTGTTAATTAGCGAGGCGCGGAACTGCTGACTTCAGTCTTGAATTAGGTCTGGTCGGTTGGGAAAGTGCTCTGCCAATACATAGGCAGTGCCCATGCTGAGGCTGGAGCTGTGGGCTTCACTGGGGTTTCCTTGATGCCTGCCTTAATCTTGCCGTGACTGCATAGATCCGTTGGGATGTAGCATTGCAGGGCCTGATGTCAGACTATCATCGCTTTTAAACAAAGCTGTTTCTGGTTTCCATGAAGGGAGACATGTTGCTTTGTTAATACAGAGCATGGTCTGTGAACCCAAGCGGGGCGGTATTTAGTAAGGGAAGGAGAGATGCTGGAAGCATAAGAAAACACCTGACCTTGTGTCTGCTGCAGAGGAAGATCCCACTTTATTGCCCCAGGGAAGACTGATCTGGGGAGTTGGTCTTAGATGACATTGGGACTCATTTCCTCCTGGGCTTCTTGGTGGTAGTGAACACATGGTAGCATTGATGGCTTGTTCCACTGTGGCAAGTTCTTTTTAAATTGTGTGAACAGAACACAAATGGTCCTGTTGGTATTTCTTCATTCTTAGTGAAATAATGTCAATTAACAGACAATGAAGTAGAACTTGAGCTCCTCTGAAGGAGGGAAGTTTGCAGCTCTTAGCACTTAGGCTTCCTGCAGAAATAATTTCAGTCAACAAGTTAACTCAGTCTCTGAAGCTTTCTGTCGCAGACTGGAGATGAAAAAGCTGGTGTCTGGCATCTGGAGAACAAGTGCTAGCAGAGGGAACAGGAGGTGGAGAGGCAGGGTTCCTTGTTAGCAGGTCAACCCAGTCCCAGTGGTGAGCTTGAGTATGCTGGCTTTGGTTAGTGAAGTACTGCTAATTTAAGATGCCAGTGGCAAAGTTTTTCCAAAAATGCCAGCCTGGCTAGTTGTCAAAATATGATGGTCCATGTAAATTGTCTACCAGAGTTTATCCGCACTTGGTCACGTGCTGTCTTCAAAAGAGCCAAGGCCTGGTATACTAAAAAATGAAGGTCTGAGGTGGAGGTGACTTGTCAGAGAAGTCTCCTTACTTTAGTAACACACCGAAGACACTCGTGTGGGCCTTGCACCTGCAGACATCCCCTGCTGGAAGATGTTTTTTGTCCTGTGAAGTTTAATCTGCAGGCAGGATTAAAGCATAGCTGTAATACTGGTCTGTGCTGCTGATCCACAGGATGTACTGGATCCACAGGATGAACATGTTTGGTTGATTGCTCAAATCAGGGAAACAGGATAATATCACATTATCCCATAATGTCATGTGTTGCTTTTGTGGTTATAAAAAGGCTGGAAAATGCTACAGTTAATGTTGACATTGGGAAGTCTCTTGGTCAGACCCGACACACAAACCCTCATATGGAAAATGTGCAACTATAACATTGCTGTTTGAGATTTGCATATTTGTGTATTTCTGCTACTCACAAATACATTTTGTGCATTTCCAGGCAGCGTATGAAATACATACCTAAGAACATGAGAAACAATTACAAAGGATGCTGAAGGTATCTTGGTTTCATGTACTAGGATGTATAAACATTTCCTTGCTCATGCCTCTCCCTGTTTCTAAGATACATGTAAGGCTGAAGCAACACCAAAGAGTTGCCCTCTTTTTTTAATAACAAAATAAAAATAAATTTGCCTTTCCACACCCAATAGTGGATGTCTTTGATACTGTCCTTCCTTGCCCCTTTCACTTACCGAAGGGTTAATTGTCACATGTGCCTCTTGCGGTGGGTAGGGATGAGCTGCAGCATTTGTTCATCTTTGTTCATCGGACTGTGCATCAGCGCGTCCTGCGGTTCGAGGAACGGGCCTCGGCTGGGTGAAGAGAGCGTGAGGCAGCGCAGGGGTAACCCTCCTTTCAGGAATACACCGCTGCCTCGTTAGGAGGGGTGAAGGGGGTGCAGCAGGCTGACGAGCGGGCTGGAAGTGGTGGACTGTAGGTCTGTGCATGGCATCTCTTCTAGCCGTGGCTCTCGGCATGGGGACCCTCTTCAGTGCAGTCCGGCGGCGCTGTAAACGGAGGAGGAAGAAACGATCCGAGCGGAAAGGTAGTGTTTTAATTGCTGTGTGGTTGAAACAAAGTACTGGGGGGAGGAGTAGAAGTTTTCAGATGAGGTTTGAACCTTCATTGCTCAGTGGAACTTCAGTGTTTTCAGTTTCTATTTGTAAGAAAGTTTTAAGAAATATTTTGAATAGGATCCTTCGGCATCTCCTAGTGTTTTATTTCACTTAACTTTCAAAGTTTGGAAGGAAGGTACTTCTTAACAAATATGAAACTTCTCTAAAGCTGCAGCTTTCTGACATTTACTCTTTTCTCATAAGAGAGTTTCGTCTGTCACATTAGGGTGTTTTGCATATATGCCATTCTCTGTTAACATAAAACAATGGGTAGCCAATAAATTTTCCTTTCAAGGTATGTCTAGTTTTTCCTCAACAATGAGGATAAACTAAGAGAGCTGTAAAGAGTCCTTCACAACTTTTTGTGTGCAGTGAATACACAGAATATTCAAACAAAAGAAATGCAAGTTCTGTCTGTCTTTGTACTTAGATAGCGCTTACTTGCTGTAGCCAACATTTAGTTAAAAGTCTTTCAAGTAGCCTCTTGGGGAAATAAAAGCAAACACTGTTGTGATGGCTAGTACATTTTTAAGTATGTCTGGTGTTCTTCCAATCTTTGGAAATACTCTACGGGAAATGGAGACTTCAAAACCAGGAGAGGGTTAAAAGTGTAAATATACTGTACTTTTTCATGACTCCATTTAAATTAGCATACATTTAGATGTTTTCCTGTTTGGCATGCCTGGCATGTGATGCATTTAGAAAAGGGAAGTTTTTTGCGGTACTGCTTGTAGTCTAAATATTACAGGGTGTGCTGCTATGCAGAATCACTTGGCTTTGGCGAGCATCATCAGCTAAACAGATGGACTTTGAAAGCAAAAATCCCCTCTACTACACCAGCATAGTACAGTTGAAACCTGATTTTATTTTAGCAGTGTACCTGAGAGAAAATAGTTCATGCAGCCAAGGAGCAGGCTTTCTCCACAGTCCTATTCCACATATAACATGCTGCATATACACCGGTCTGAATCAGTTAACTAATATTTATGCCAGTTATTCTTTATTGTTATTTTTGAAAGCTCTATAAATCGCTGAGCAGCAATTAAGCTTTTTCCTGTATTCTTGCATTTTTTTTCCAAAATAAAAGTTTTTCCAGTGCTCTCAGAGAGTGTTGCTCTAGTTGCGTCACTTATCCCAGAGCAGGTTTTTAGGAAAAAAAACTTGAAGGTTTACTCACACCTGTTGTCTGAGGCAAATGTGCGGCTTCAGCGGAGTCCTTTTGGGAGCTGTCCTTGCTCAGATGCCACCGATGATTACCCAGCCTCCGTGCTGGAGCAGTGCAGAGACTTAGCGCCTGTAGGACCTGAGAGGTTTCTGGACATCTGTTGCTAAATGGATTATTTACAGGCAGCAAATGAGTTTATTATTGTGGTTTTGCTGCATTATGAAAGCTGCTTGAATAAAAGTTTGGAAGGTCAAAGAAGTAAAAAATGCTGTTCCTTCTTCAAAGTGAAATGATAACTGAATTATTAATGATTTCAGAAGTAACCAAGCATGCCTTGGCAAGAGAGGAAGCTCTGTTCTGTAGTGAGCAGCCTGGGTTCGGAGTCCTTTTTCTGAAAAAAAATCTATCCCCAATTTCTGAAAGCATATGTGGGTCCTCTTCTATATGGAAGGGTTTTTAAAAATCTTTTTTTTTGTTACCTAATCCTGTACCTCTGGAAGGCAGATAGAACAAAAATTTTAAAAATCCATTGACTACAGTGGGAGCAAGTTTGGAAGATTAGTCTCCCAGTTAATATGTGTACAGAAAGTGCTGAGAAGTTCATTCTCTCTGCCGTAGCTAAGTACTGTCTCCTACACATTATACATACTGTTTCAATGTTGTTTGCTAGGAAAAGTAGATGTTATTTGGACTTCATTAGTAAGTATATGTAACTCATTCTCTTCAAAGCATTTTTTACTTTAAAGGGGGTGGTTGTTAGAAGTTAGTTGTTCTTGCTGTAGTGATGTGCTTGGAATAGGGGAGTTGTAGTGAAAAGTACACAGCTTCCCTACACAGCTTCCCACTGGGGATGCTCTGAGGGAGACTTCAAGTGTACTTTACTCCTTATTTTAGGTGTCAAAGTAAAATCCTAGCCTTGGTAGGACAGTTTTAGAGTAGGGTCAAGTTGGGTCAGTCTGGATCAGTTGAGCAGTTGTTTATCAAGCAAAGGGAGGAATCTGTGGATGCTTGTGTGGAGCCCATGAACCAAGAATCTGTATCTGTTAGTACACTAAAATATTATATATATGTTAGTAGTTCTTTTTCTAGCTCTTCCCTGCCTAGGAAGATGGTGGGTACACAGCTTTGTATGCAGCGGGAATGCACATTGTTGAGTTGATCTGTAGCAATGGGATCACGTAGGTGGCACAATCTGACCTGATATGCTGTCCTGAACCCTTTCTGCTTCATGCGGGGCAAGTTTCAGTGCCTGCAGCACAACATCTAGGGAACCAAAGCATGGGGAAGCACAGGCTTACTTGCCTGGGGTCTGTGCTACGTGACTTCTGCAAAAGAGCAGGTCAGCGAGGAGAGCAACACAGGAGCAATCCGCTGTTGCAGTCCTGGATGCTGGAGGAAAGTGCCAAGCACTGCTAACTTTACTGAAGTGTATTTTTTTATAAGGAAAGGATTGGGAAAAAATGTGGTCATTCATTATACACTGAGAATATATTTAGCCGAACTCTTAAACACATATAGGTAAACCTTAAAAAGACACAAATGCTTCATTAGAAAATGTGGACAGACAGCTTAGTGTCATTTGGCTACATTATTTATTACTCTAGCATTGTATCTCTTACATGCCTTACAGCTCCTCTGTCAACTGTCCTTCTTCCTGGCTGTATATCTTTATTGATGCTTCCAAAATCTGTTTAGCACACTTGTTTAAATTAAAAAAAAAAAAAAAAAAAAAAAAACAAAAATTTGCATAAATTTCCGGTTTTTACAAACTTCAGTAATGCCACCAACAGTCTACATTAATTTATACAAATATTTATGGAACTGGAGTTCCTGTTTACCTATGCTTTTAGCAGAGAGGGGCTTGCTTTTCCTCTACTTTAGGCTGGAGGGACAGGATGTTCAGCTGTGGGGATGCAGTGCTGAGCCCACACTGATAACCCAGCCCCTCAGGAGGGTTTATTCCTGGTATGGCAGTGTGAGGCAGCTGTACAGTGTTTCTCGCTTCTGTCTTGGGTAGCTCGATGATCACCTCCGTAGTAATTCAAGCAGGAATTGTCCAAGTCTTTGTCCTTGAGCATGCAGTGGTGCTGCAGGAGTAACTGGGAGCCAGTTTGATGGGCTAAATAAGGTGACAATTATTTGCAAGTCCTGTTGATTACAGTCAACTAATTTCCTCTTGTTACAGGGGAGTTGTGCTGATGCTATATAATGCAAATATGGCAGTACAGTAAAATGTTTCCCTAGCAGCTCTAGTACTTCAGTAAGAACATTGGTTATTTGTTGTTTTTTTTGTTTGCGTTTTTTTCTGGGAGGAGAATAAAGTCTCTTTATACTGTGCGTCCAAAATAGTTACTAAGGCTAAAACAGAATAAAAAATTAAGCCAGGTCTGAGCCTAACTAGCAAAGCATCAAGACTTGTGTTTAGAGTCAACAACCATATAAAGGCTTATTTTAGTAAATACTTAAGGTTTAAGCAACATCTAACAGCACAGATCAAGGTGGCTGCTGTACCAGCTGCCCAGCTTGTGCTGCAGGCTTGGCTTGCTTTCCTGCTCTCTCTCCAACTTCGGACAGCAGCAAATGTGAGTTTTGAAAACTGAGTTTGTTACAACAGTGGTGATGCTCCGTCTGGGCTGTGAGGGATGGACACTGCTGGACATCACTCTTCTGAGGGCAGTACATCAAAAGGAGAGCTAACCTCTTCCTATTTTTCGTCTAATTCAGGCTTGAACCTGATACTTGCATCAGCTGTCACTCTCCCAAGATCTCTCTGCCCGGGCACAGTGATAATTGCACTTGCCTCTGGTCACAAATAAAAATTTCCCAGCCACCTGCTTACGCTTTCAATCTTTATTCAGTTATGTGTATGTGGTATTTTTTAAATTGATGTGAAGCTACCTGTGGTCTTTAAGAATACCTCAACTGCTTCAAGTCTTTAAAGCATGTTACTGCCTTGGGAGTGTTTTATTTTACTGGTTCATATGCATTGAAATAAATCTGAAAAGAATCTACTCAAAAAGAAAATTATTTTTTTAACAACCTTCCAGGTCCTTTCTTTCATTATTAAACAAATTTATTTTCAAGGAAAGTTTATCCTGCACTGATACTCACAAGCTTGGAAAACATAACATCTTTTGGAATACAGTACTTTTAGAAGCATCTCACCTTTTTTCAAACATATTTGAAATGCTTGCTTTTTAAACAAGGAATATTCAATTGATAGTTTAAAAAAATATTAGTTATCACTTTAATTTTGTTGTCTTTGCTAATCAGTCCAGGAAGGGTGTATTAAATCTTCACACTTGCTTCAGTTGCATGTTTTAAACCCCCAACTTTGGTTAGTAAGTACATATAGTTTACGTGAGGTACTGTGTCCGCACATACAATATATGGTACTGGCAGGGGTAGTTTTAAAACAAGCAAGCATCCTTTTCCTGAATTCAGATTGTGTGCAACAGGCTGGAGACACTATGGAGATGTTGGAGTTTAATTCTGATTCCAAAATGCTTTGGTCCATGCTTGGTTGTCATGAAATATACATCATCAACAAAGAAATGAAATCCCGGTGCTTTCGTGATAATGCATAAACATTGTTTTTTGTAGCTCAAAAAAAAGAAGTCACCTTTCATAGAGACTATTTTTATACTTTTTTGGCACAGCTGGATTTTAAATATGTTGACTGTTGTAACTGAGCTGTGTATCTACACAGAATGAGTGTTGCTGCTTCTGTTACTGTAGAGAAATGTTTCCTCTAAACTGCTGTACATAACTGTGCGTAATACTGTCCATGATATACATAATAGATAACCTGGCTGGTG
Source organism: Ibycter americanus (assembly GCA_035590275.1). Taxonomy (NCBI): domain Eukaryota; kingdom Metazoa; phylum Chordata; class Aves; order Falconiformes; family Falconidae; genus Ibycter; species Ibycter americanus. Next base: position 5,675,659 of record JAVJGI010000064.1, read on the forward strand.
GTAATATTAGTATGCCAAGATTTTATAGCCTTATTGATAGTACAGAGTTAATTAGGATTTGAATCAGGCTTTCCCTATGGTAATAGGAAAGCAAATTTAAGCAGCTTTTATAGAACAAATAAAAGTAGCCTGTTTAGCAAAAGTTCTACTTGAATTTCTTATCTCTTAAAGGAAAGAAGGCTTATGTGATTTACATGATCCTCTCCCCTCCCTCTGTCCATTCTGCTTTAGTGAGGACAGTGACCAGGTGCAAGAGAGATGCCCAAGCTGGTGCTGCCACAGTGGAAGCATGGCATGCTTTGTCATTAAAAATTGATGAGCCACGTGTTCCCAGGCCTTATGGGGAGCTGGATCAGACTGGGGTGTGATCCTGGCCTTCTGACGGTAGCCTGCCTTGAGCTGTTGCATTTTTGCAGGGAGCCTGGCTGGCGGCAGAGGTCTGCTTGAATGTGTTGTGCTTCATGTTCAGAGTGCGCACTAGGACAATGTCTCATATTTTCTGAAGTGGTGTCTTTTTTCCAAAATCTGTTGCTTCCCAGCTGGGACTGGGGAAATCTCAACAGCTCGGTGTCTCTGGCTTTTCATTTGTGTGGCACTCCAACAAAAAAACAAAGTAAGGTGCCTGGGCGTGCTGTCCTCCTTTCCTCCCGCTGCACCCCCAGGCATGCACATCCTACGTGAAAGCAGCTGTCTCCAAGCTGTAGGCGTTTCTTTTGACTTTCTCTGGAAAATCACTGTTTTCCCTTCCCAGTTCTCTCACTCATCCTTCTTCAGTAAGTTGTTTGTTGGTTATTGCTGACACTTGTTTGCATCAATGCCAAGTACACGTTGCTGCTCTGGCCCCTGGTGACAGTGGGTCTAGGGACAGGCTGTACTGCAAGAAAAGCAGTAAAAAACATACTTGCCAATGTTAAATACACACATTTGCCCCTTTCAGCACAGCAGGATGTATTTCAGTGTATGGATGAAACCCAGAGGCTGTTGAAGTTGGAAAGAAAGGGAACTCTGGTCAGTTCCCACTTGTACGTTTGAAAGGCTTTTTTGATTCCTAAACTCTTATATAAACAAAGAGTGATTGAGGTGACTTCTTTGTTTTACTCTGCTTAGTAAAACCCGTCAGTTTATGGCAACTTTAGGTACTGGTTTGTTTGTTCCCCCGCCATTCACTGGGACAGATGCTGTCACAAGACTGGGACTCTGCTAGCCAGCCTGAAGTGAAGTAGCCAGGATTGTGGCTGCGGTAGCCTGCATCTGGGATAAAACATGACAAGAAGCTCTGCATCACCCTCAGGTCATCGTATTTTAGCTCAGATGAGGAATAGCCCACCTAAAGTATGTCAGTGGTCCTCTGATGCTAAAGGGATCTGCACCGGGGTTAGAGTTGTCTCATACTTTGTCAAATGAGGTGTGAGAATCTTAGAGGGTGAAGCCTGTTGGTTTTAGTGGCACAGGAGGAAATGTAAAGGGTACATTAAATGGTGCCGCAAGGTCAGCAATGTGACGTGGGCTCACAGACCTACTCCTGAGTAGCAGTTTCTAGGACCATTGGACATTGCAGCAGGAGAGAGCTCTGGGGTAGGATTTGAGAGGGTAATATTACAGCTCTCTGGATCCTTACAAGGAGCTCAGTTCTGGTGTGGTAGTGCTCACGTGAAAGCCTGATGGGACAGTGGCATGAAGTTCAAACTGGTCTTGCAGCCACATGGGAGTGGTGATGGAGCTGGGCTGAGTGTTTTCTGTGAGGCTAAAGGGATGGAGGAAGGAGAGCAACCCATTGTGTAGAGGATGAGTGCATGTATGGGTACCCAGGCTGGAAGTGATGGTCTAAGAAGCTCTTTGAATATGTGCACGTTGCTTGGAAAACAGGATTTGTTATGGACCAGTGGAGAGGTGGTAGTACACGAGGTGAATAATGACAAGGGCATGGAAGAGAGATTACCACTCTGAAACCCACAGTTTACCTAAAGCTTTGATGCATGTAAGATAGAGTTTACATTGTCATTTTGTACATAGTCTTTGGATGAAAAAAAAAAAAATACTGTGGAAATTTTGTGATTTGTTTTAGATGCCCCTGGGAGTCTTGGGAGAAGTAGTGTGTGTGGGTCAAGTATTTTAGCTCTGTGCCCCTTGAAATTCGCGCTGCTGATGACAAAGTTAGGGAGGAGTTTCACTGCTTGTCTTAGTTGTCATATATTTACGATCTGCTTGAGTTTATGCTGTCTGGCTATTGGGGAATCTGAACAGCTTCAGTGTGCTCAGAAGTGTCGTGGTTTTGCATCTTTTGTTACTACCTCTCCTCCCTGTTTGTGCAGAATCCTCTTAGTTACTTAAATTGGGGTCTTCTCCAGACAGGGTTGTGGAGTGAACAGGAATAGCCTTGCATGAGCACAGACACTCGTTCAGGTCACAAACTGGGGTGGTCGTAAACATTTTGTGGTGGTGGTAGGAGATTCAGGGTATCTGCAAGCACGTGAGCTTTGTTTTTGAAACTGTGAAATGGTGACAAGCATACATTTCTTTCTCATTCCATTATTAGAGGCATGGCATTAGTGTAATGATTGCTAAAGGCACATTTTACATTTTCATTAAGGGCTGCCTAGCTCCTGCTGGGAAAAGTAAGTTGTAAATATTGCGTAGAGTAGTGTGCTGAGGATTTGCTTAGTAGAGGATAAACAGATTTCATTGTTTTAAATTACTGAATAACAATATTTAGCATGGTTGTTAAAGTTGCAGACTTACAGGTCTGTATGTATATTTTAACATCATTGTTCATTTCTGGTTTTGATACTTATTTTTGGACTACAAGTTTCTTGATGTTTCCAATATATGCATTTAACATTTACATTTTAGTCACCTGTGTGCCAGTGGTTGCAGTTTTACAAAAACCTTTTTTTTAAGTGTCAGTTTCTCTGGGCAAATCATGCACTGATCCTGTTCCTAAGTCATCCCCTGGCAGATCAGCAATGAAGTTTGAGTGTGTTGATTAGTAGATTGATGGTTCAGCCAGCTGTTTGGACTACAGGGGTGATCAGTGCTGCTTCTGCAGCTGCAGCGCTGGAGGACTGCATGTGCATTATCTGCATGGATTATACTACAGTTGAGCAATTAGCTGTATTATTTGTTTCTGTATCCCTATGTATCTTTAGTTCTTGGATGGAAGTTTTTGTGGGATTTTTTTTTTTTCTTATGTTAGCAAAGATAAAACGAAATTGACTTAAAAAAAGAGCAAAACAGAGCAATGCATTTCATTATGTTTGGCATTTAGACCTGGGTTCTGGATTTGCACCATGCTTTTCCATACTTTACATGAAGTGTCTACTAAAATAATAAATAGGGGTGGAATGGCTAGTTTCTTTTTGCAAAACTTGGTAATTATGTATTATGCACTCAGATTACTATAGTATGCAATCTGTGCATTACAAACAACATCAGTACAGCATTCTGCCTTTTGTTTATTAGCTAAAGCTGACTAGTTTTAATGTAGAGTGGGATTAGAGCTAGGTTTTCCCACAAGAGGTGGGAAGACAGATGGAACAAATTCATTGTTACAGAGTAGGCATTTGGCTATGTTAAAATGAGTGTTGATTTTATTATGTCAACCTTATCAAGTAACCGTCTTGGTTTATGTGGTTCCTCTTCTTGATAACTTCTGACTTTGATTTCCACCAGTGCTGACACTTAAAGAAGTCTCAAGGCATTGAAGTTCCTAAATATTTGACTTTGGCAGCTGGATGAGAGACACAGATGTATGTCCTCATGGAGGGAAGGGCAAAACATAATATAATAGAGCAAATACTGTAGTGCTATAAATTGTGCCAGCCCATACAGCAGCGTGAAACCAAGCATCGTCTTTTATGCCACTTACCTTCCAGTGTTTCAGCGCTTTTGATGGCACAAACAGCCTCAGCTTCCTATCCATTTTTTCCCATCCCTTCCAGCTGCAGCCTCATAAGGTTTCATAAGGTGTTACCATTCCTGGCAGTATCCTCTTAAGACATCATCATGCCTTTCTTCTTCCCAGCCACAGCGCCCAGGTATTATTACTGGTACCGGTGGTGAGAATCAGTTCCCTCATCTGATCTGGTGTGTGTGACCACAGCCTTGGACTGAATCGGGTATTGCTTGTTCTGCCAAGTCCTTGGTATCCTGAACAATTACCTGAAAGCATCCATGCAATTGTTAACTTTTAAGATATGTGCAGTGTAAGTAAAATATCCATGAATAATTAGAATTGACACTGTCTACAGTAAAAGTAAACTAAGTAAAAGAGCGAAACTCTGCTGGGAGATAATTGTACTATTGGAAATAACAACAGAAGGTTGAAGTTTCGCCCTGTGATTTCTCTGGACTATTCATAATAGTTTTGGAGTAGGATCAAAGACGCACTTAAAAATAGGACTTCAATTTTAATGTAATCTGATTTAATCAGCAAAAGGAGTCAAAGTTTACAGATGTTACACGAAACTAGATGATCACGGAATGATTTTGCATTTGTACTGGACTTTACTCTCTTCAGGTATTTTCCAAACATTTAATTGCGGTGAAAATCAGCAGAAAATGAATGCATTATATTAAAAAAAAATATTGCAGGTGCAGAATGTAGAAAGCACAATGCTTAGTTGTTAATGCTTCAGAGAAGCTAAGAGGCAGATGCACAACATTCAACAGATTGGCAAGTACAAGACAAATTTCCATGGTTTGATCCACTCCAGTGTAAGAATGCAAAGCCTGTTAATGCTCCATGGCTGTTTCCTCACTGTAATAATGGATCTTTTGTTAAAAATGGAAGTCCCTGCATGGTTTTGGGTTCAGTGCTCCCTTTTGGAGCACTCATGGCATTATGAGATTGGAGCAGTTACCTAGAAAGCAACAGAAATTATGTACTTGATTAGTTCTCAGGAAAAACCAAATTGGAATAATAAAAAAGCCAAACCATAAAACCCATCACCCTAAAATTAGTGCTTTTGATTTGATAAATATGTTGTCTTCTTTCAAACCGATTACTAGGTAGGTGACATATTTTATATGTCACAGGCTTATATTCACCTTTAGATCGGTCTCTCTTGCAATGGAAGTACCTGTGGTTAATAAAATCTATTTCCCCACAGCCAGATAACCTGTATGTAGTATCATCTGAATGTTTCAGTTAATAAGAAAATGCACATGTAGAAGATAGGGTTACATTACCCACTGTGTTCTTCACCTGATACGGGGCTACATCTTTTGGTCATTGATCCTCTCAGTTTTAGGAGGTATCTTGGGTCAGGATTTAACCAAACCAAACAGGCATTCATCAGTTTCATGCTGGGTAGAAAAATGCATCTTCACTGTTCTGATTGCTGGAATTGTGTGGTAACCTGCACAGTGGATTTGACGTTACTTTGGAGTTTAAAAAAAAACCCACAAACTCAAAAAACCCAGTAGTGAGATAAAGTAGCTCACATACTCTTTCAGATTAAAAAATATTGTAGTTCATCATACAAACCCCCAAATTCTTGCAAACCTTGTTGAATCTGCAGTTCTGCAGAGTGTACCTCAGCTACAGAAATAGTCACTTTGGGGAAATACTATGTGAAAAATGAGCAAAAAACATGGACAGTCCAAAGCAAAGCCAGTGTCCAGGCTGCTGCTTTTAAAGGAGATTTAATGGTTTATCTTCTATGTTGGTACCTTAAAGCTTAAATACCCCTCTCTGTTTTCCAGACAGAAGCAGTCTCCGCCAGCCAAGAAACCAGCAAAAATCTTTCACAATGGATGTAGATGATGAAGAAAACATGAGTAAGATGTGTTTATTTACACAGTCATAAACTATGTAATCATTTCTGAAGGTGACTTTTTCTCATGAGCACAGGGATGACAGCGGATAAACTTTGGAATCACAAATTAAAATTATTTCTTTATATGTTTTAAAACACAGTATAGAAGAATGAATCAGAGCTTTTGCATTAAAAGTGTTTTAAATACAGGTGGTTATATGCTAGTGTCGTTATACCTTGTGTCTCATATTTTTCTTCCAACAACTGACTAACCAAACAAAATATTCTCCTGTTTTGAACCAGCAATGCAGAAGAGAGGGAGAATACTGCTTGTGCTGATGCCAAAGGTTAGGGACCAGTTAGAAGGGAGGGATGAGACTAAGGAGGTGGAGTTGAAGTGTATAAAACAAATGAGGGAAAGCAGAAATGGAGGAAGGAGAAGCAAAAGGAGGAGCTAGAAGACCTGCATGTCTGCAGGTCTTGCATGACTGATTATTCTCATTAAATGTTGATTGTTTCAACCCTGAGCTACTGAATTATTGAATTGCGTTTAAGGACAAAAATAGCTAAATACAGTGATCATCTTGATGCGTACACTGGCAAAGTGCTGCGAGGTTACTAACTCTGTGGTATAATTAAGATCTGATAACCAGTGGAGAAAAGTGTTTTCATTAACACATTATAAAAATATTTTTACTATTATTGGCCTTTCAAGTATCTTTTTTTGTGAATGAGAGAAATGTTCTGTTGCTGCTATGCTGATGTGCTGTGCCTGAGTGTAAATAGTTGTACACAATGTAATAACAAATGTGCTTATATTTCCCCTAAATGGCAATGACTAAATGGTGCATCTCTGGCAAAGCTGACAAAGTCCAGTAGTGTAGGAGGCTTTGGAGCAGAAGAGTTGTAGTTCAGTCTGAAGGAGTTGCAGAACACTTTTAATGGGAGATAAAGAAGTTAGATCATTGTGTTTAAAAACTAGAAAACACACAAACAACTTCCCTCCCCCAACCCCCCAACCACCCCCCCCCCCAAAAAAAAAAAAAAAACAATCAAAAAAACCAACCC
>JAVJGI010000064.1:5682582-5746436 GCA_035590275.1 Ibycter americanus
CTAAAAATATTATCTGGACTAGAACGCATCTTTTTTCTTTGACTGAAACAGTAAACTCAGAAATATGCTTGCTAACACTTTCTTTTCGTTGGTATAAAAGAAATTACTTCAGATGGATTCTTTAGCTATTTCCAAAAGTGATCTCCTTAAAGGAGGACTTCAAAAAAGAAAGAGCTGTGTTTGGATAATTCACATAAGATAATTTCTTGGATAAAGCATCCCCTTATCTCAATAAGGAGTCTATCTGAGCATAAATAAAAGGTGCCTTCCTGAGCTGGAGAAAATATCATCTCTTTACAGGGGCATTCTGTAAGTGTCCTTATGCCAAATACTCAATTCTTGTCTGCTTCTGGGTTTTTTTGGTGTGTGTTAGTGCATCAATATGGAAAACCATTCACTGAGCTTTTTGTCTTGTCAGGGGGGGCTGGCTCCATGGAGGAGTTGTAGGTTTGGGACATTCATTTGTCTAACTGCAGTTGTCTTCCAGAAGTATGTTTTAGTGTCATCTGTACCATGTTTTTGAAAGGAAGCTATGGATAACAATGTCTACTTGGATGAGCCCAGTTAATAGAAGGTGCAAGAAGACTTTCCTGCATCTTTAGGCCCACACAAACATCATGAATTTTAATGTTAAATCATCACATTTGTGGGGGAGAAATCAAAGTTCGGATTCTTAAGTTTTTCACCTTGATTTATGCAAAGATTTTTTAAAAAGTTTTTTGTCTTTCTGTATTTTTATAACTCTTAAGATTGTGAAGTGTGATATCAGAAGTTGCCTATTTAATTTTTTATTATTTTATATAACTTCTTTTTGGGGAAGTATCTTACAGGAAAGGAAGGTGGGCATATGCAATATTTGTAGCTGGCAGTTGCGTAACAAGAATTGCTCTGCAGCAGCCTGAATTAAAGTTGTATTGGTTCAGCTGAAATGTACCACGTTGATGAGGTTACATTAATATCCTTGAGAAAATACAATGTTTCAGGCTTCAGGTTTTAAGGTCTTCCTCCTTCATCTGTTCAACATCGAGATGTTAGAAGAGAATTGGGGAAAGATTTTTTAAAAATTTTTGGAAATGCTTTTATCTGGTTTTCTGTTGCTTTATTTGGTTGTCTGCAGCACTCTCAATGCCCCAGGAATCTGTGCCAGAAGCCCATGTGCATATTATGTCAGTGTCAAATCAGAGAGCCCTGCAGAAGCGTCAGTACAATAGAAATAAGTAATTTACTAGGTGTAAATTCACCCTGTTGCCTATCCTTATCGATTACCTTATGGGCTGGGCAAAGGAGAAGGGGGGCATTTTGCAGAACACTTGGGATGCTAGCATGTGGCTGTCCTGACCTTTCTTTTTGATCATTTTCCTCCCTTTTCTAAAAAGATGCTCAAAAGAGATCACATGGGTTTTTTCTGCCTGTTTTTTATGAAAACATGACTTATTTAAAATTTCTCCAGGCCGGTAAATGAGAGCAGCAGTATAAGGGGTAGCTAGAAACATCTTTTGGTTCAGCTAAGAGTCATCTAAATTTAATTAAGCGTGCTCCAGATCAGACAGAGCAGGGAGAGTGCTGTCTCTCAGCAAGCAGGTAATGGAAGTACCCACTGGATAAAGCATCTTAATTTCAGACACTTTTTAATTACCGGGAATAAAACCAAAAATAAACCAGCACACTCGGACAGAAATTTCTCTCTTTACTGGCATGAAAATTTCCTGTGCGTCTTTACTTTTTAGAGTGTTCTTGGGTTTGTAAGCCTCTCAAACAAGATTTCAGGGGCAGGACTTTTCTTCCACTGAAGTTGTTGGCATGTGATGCTGTCAGCTATGATATTTACTAAGGCAGCTTCCACAGACGTCAGTCAAATCTCTAGTCAAAGCTGCGAAATATTTTTAGTGGCTAGAATATCCGCTAGTCTTAAGAAAAATATCTTATTCTTAAATGATGGATAGTATTAATGTTTAAGAAAACAGGATCCCATTATCAAGTGTTTATCTGTATTAATGTTACTTTAAAGTATTGAATGCACAGCAGCTGTGATGGACCTCAAAGGGCTCTCTGAAGCATTCATTCCTTGAAAAACTTATTTAAAGACTGGAAAACGCATAGACTTGAAAGTATATTTAAAATCTAGGACTGGGCTTTTTTTAAATCTCAGGATTTTTGGATATGTTAGCAGATCCACCAAGACTGTGTAACCTTTCTGACGCAAGACGTACAGCATTAACATATGGTCTTTTGTCAGCCCCAATAAAAGTTTAATAAAAAAAGAAAAAGGGATAATGAAGAGCATCCATTACTGAACACAGAGATTTTTTTTTTATCATTGGGATGGTAATTTTTTTCCTCCTGCCAGTGTTCTCCTATGCTTTATATTTTCTAATGTTTTAACATTCACAGTTCTCATTTTCCTGCCCTATTTTAGCTGTGATGCTGACAGTGCAACGCTTGACAGTGGTCTCCAAGATAGATTTTGAAATGATCTAAACTGTTTTTTAGAACATGCATGGAGTGGTGGTCCACGTCTGCCATGACTTCTGCTTTAGAGCAATAAAATTTTGCTCCTTTTGAGTACTAATGCTCTGGGCTTGAGCTGTGGTGGGTTCCTGAATCACCCAGAGCTTTTGGGGGGTGAGGATGCCCTCCCTCAATCTCTTTGGAATGAGTGAGAGAATCCCCAGAGTCTTACGGTCTCTAAACCAGCGTATTACCAGAACGAAAAAGACTGCAGAAAAGAGCAAGAGCAGCAAATATGCAGTGCATCAAGCTGTGGGTCTGCTTCTCCTGTGTCAGAAAGCATGCAGGGGAGATAAGGAGCTGCTCTGAGAAGAAGACGACGACCTCAGGACAAGGGATAGTTAGAGCCTTGTGGTGTAGAGGAGGGATGACAAGGCTGAAATAATAGAGATCTCTGTAAAATCATGCACAGCACGGGGGGTTTAATATTGGAATCATCAAATTGAAAAAATAGCAAATAAAAAACAATAGATGCATTAAATGAGACTAGCAGATAGGGGTTCAAAGCAAGCAATGGGAGATGTTTTCATGCCATGTGTAATGAAATCGTGAAACGCATTGCCCAGGGTATTGTGGATATTAAGGGTTTATGGAGTCTTGAAAAGCAATTAGAAAAAATTGGGGGGGACACCCCCATCAGTGGCTCCCTGCCATGCTGTCTGGGACAGCCTAGAGCTGTGGCTCCCTGTGGGCTGACAGACTGCCCTGGGGAAGAGCCACTGTGTCCTTGCTGTGGTTTCGGGGTCTGAGCTGGGCAAGGTAAGGGTGAGCTAGTAGGGCCATTCTTAACTTCTCTAGCAAGGTGAGATGGCTGGAAAAGGGAAAGCTGTTTCTGAACAGTGGGGAGAGACTGGGCCGGAGGAGTTACTCCATGTCTGAATATGGACAAGATTAAATGAGATGACTTCTTTGACTTGAACTAGCGGTGATAGCTAATCTTACTTTTTGACTAATCTGTCAGATCTTCTCCAGCCCTAAGGTAATTAGGTCCTGCTGGGCAGGACAGGCTAAAGAAAAGGACCAAAAGCACATCTTCACCCTCAGCCTGAGAAGCACTTACTCTTTCTTGCAGTCCAGTGACTCTGTGGGTTGAAACCAACCTGGGTCCTTCTGGTTTGCACAGAAAATCTTTTTCTTTCAGTCACGTGCAAGGCTTGGATTTGGATCACCTCCATGATGTGGAAACTTGCTACTTCCATTGTCTCTGGGTTTGACTCAGGCTGCTAGCTCCCTGCTTGCTTTCTCTCCTAGTTTCTTCCACCCTACAGGTTCTCCAAAGCTAACAAGCTTGATAGCTCTCAGGCAAGGAGTAGTTTTCTCCCCTTCTTTCTTATTGAGACAAGGTAAGCGTGCAAGTTTCTTTCCTGCTTCCTGTAAGTCCCCCCTCTCTGTCAGGGCATCGTTTCCCCTGCCCATGTCATGAGATGGGTTAAGGAGTTCTTCCAGCTGCCATACTTACATGCAAAAGTTGTTTTCTTTTATGTTCAGCTGGAGCCAATTTAACTCATATTTTTCTCCTCTGGTTTCCACAGGCACTGGTAGTAGCCTTCATAGAAAAAGAAAGATAATTAGTTTTAACTAAATGGTTTCTCTTTAGCCTAAAGGTCATATTAGTTGATAGCAAATTCCTGGTGCCACTAGTAAGAGCAGTGTTCCACAAATGCTGTTTTAGATGAGTTGTAATTTTTCGAGATTACAGCTTCAGGTAAGAAACTCGCTGTAAGGAAAGATTTAAAAAATCAGTCTATTGTCCTTAGATTCTTTCACCGTATATATATAAAAATAAAGAACATGTGTGCATGAACATATAGCATGCATTCTGCAGGCAGTATAATTTGTGGCTGAACATTACAAGAGATACTTCATTAAATTTAGCAGATTTCTACCAATGATGCACCTCGGAATATTTAGTGTTGCATTTTTGACCAAATTTAATTGACTGGAATTTGATGTTCAGTACTGTATAATTCTTTGTTGTGCTACTGTGATTTAACAAAATGTGTTCCTACTTGGCTTTTTCTTTTGATCGTTTTTTTTTCTTCTTTTTTTTCTCTTCGAGCACCGAAAGGAGTAACCTATCGAGCTTTTGCTGGAGGATGTTATAAATGAAAATTTAGTAACCATTCCATCAGCTTTGTAACCTGGGCAAAGTGATGTGTGCATGGTAGGGGATTATTAGGGAAGACTTAAAGTGTGGCTGAAATTTGTGGCTTTGAAAGAGAGCTTCCACCTTGATTTGCTGTCATTTCAATTAATATTTATTATGTAGTATCAGTGTAGATGTAATATAGACATTTTGAAGTTTTGAAACAGAAGAGTTAGAAAAGCTTGACCTACTAAATTCGCCTTTTCATTCACAAATGCCAATATAAAGCACAAATAATAAATTTTCTTAGTTTCTTTATCAGGGTAAAAATGAGGTCTTTGCAGTTATAGCAAATATAATTCTTTCAATATATTTCTGACACCATTACCCCAACTTTCTGCATTAGAAAATAAATCATTACATTAATATTAAAATGCCCTTTTCCCCCCCCCATTAAAATATCATCATTATGATTGCGCAGCTTCTATCACACTTCCTGTATTCTGCATAGTCTTAAGAGAGGATCTTTATCATGAGTTTTGGGTCTGTAGCTCTGTGACAGCAGTTTTCTTACTTTGCAAGGAATTACAAAATAGCTTGTAAATGACAAACATGAGGTTTCTTAATAGAAGGCTGTGTGGAAATATATAAAGTAGTCTTGTGGTTATGCTGGCACATCAGGCAGCTGTATTTCCTGACCAAATTGGAGTGAGGTGATATGAACATCTAGGAAAAGCATAAAAAAGAATTTAATTCAGAGATTATGGAATAGCTAAAGAGAAACAGAAGCATTCAAACACTCTTCAGTCACGGTGCCTACCAAAGAGCTGCCTAATGGCTCGGGCTTTATTTACGTCATTTCTCAATTTGAGCAACTAAAATCACTGAGGAAAAAAAAATGTAAAATGGCTAAATTAAGAATAAAGTACAATTAAATATCCATCTCCTAGTACTGGTCTTAAGCATCCATTTTTATTTTATTAATGGTAGTTTTTTTGTTTTATAGGTATATACTACTATAACTTAGATTTCTTGTTTAAAGCATTTTTCAGGCCAAACGTAACTTATGAGTAAAAGTTCTGTTCCAACGTGATTTAAATGCAAATAAATAATAAAAAAAAAAAGCTGCAGTGTTTTTTTGCTACGTGATTGTATCAAATGCATAGTTTGAAAACCATTCTCGTGTTATTTCTTGAAATATCAAGAGGTTGTGTTGCATTATTATTATTATTTCTGATCATACTGCAAAACATTTAACTTGTGAGCACACATCACTTAACCAGTTACAAAGAGAGATAAAGGAATCTATAAATTTTGCATTTACAAGATCCTGCAACGAAGGCATTGTAAGTTACTCTTTCTGGGCACCGCAGGTTCGAGCAGCACCGATGTTAAAGAAAACCGCAACGTGGACAACGTTCCCCCCAAGGACGGCGGTGGGCAAGGCGCCGGGGAGGGGGCACAGCTCTCCAATGGTGGTGGCAGCAGCAGCAGAAAGCGTCCTTTAGAGGAGGGCAACAATGGCCACTCCAAATTTCGCCCAAAGAAGAGGAAGAAAACACCCGGCCCCGTTCTGCCAAAGAATGCCCTGATGCAACTTAATGAGATTAAACCTGGTTTACAGTACAAACTCCTGTCCCAGACGGGGCCGGTCCATGCCCCCATGTTCGTGATGGCAGTTGAAGTCAATGGGCAGGTATTTGAGGGATCTGGCCCGACAAAAAAGAAAGCCAAGCTTCATGCTGCCGAGAAGGCTCTGCGGTCTTTTGTCCAGTTTCCAAACGCCTCAGAAGCCCACCTGGCAATGGGGAGGACTCTGTCGGTCAACACGGACTTCACCTCCGACCAAGCGGACTTCCCTGACACCCTTTTCAATGGGTTTGAAACGCCAGTTCCTTCCGATACTTCCTTTTACCTAGGGTCCAACGGGGACGGGTCCTTTAGCTCTAGTGGGGACTACGGTTTGCCATCGTCTGCCGTAGCCAGCAGCCTTTCCCAGTCGCCTCTCCCCGTGCCATCGCCCTACCCCTCTGCCAGCGGGAAGAACCCTGTCATGATCCTCAACGAGCTGCGACCGGGGCTGAAGTATGAGTTTCTCTCAGAGAGCGGGGAGAGCCACGCAAAAAACTTTGTCATGGCTGTGGCAGTGGATGGTCAGACTTTTGAAGGCTCGGGAAGGAATAAAAAGCTGGCAAAAGCTCGGGCCGCTCAGTCAGCCCTAGCATCCTTGTTTAACATGCAGCTGGACCAGACCCCATCTCGACAGCCCATTCCCAGCGAGGGGCTCCAGTTGCACTTGCCACAGGTGAGAAGCCCTTTGGGTTTTGTTGATGTCTTTGGGTTATGACCAAGAGTAGCCAAGTCGTGTGTATTGAGTCAGCTTGAACAGTGTTTCTGCTGTTTATTCTGCTCCTGTAGATGTGTGTGTGCATACATATATATGTATTAGGTGATTTATCCACTTATGGCTTCTGACAATTGCATGAACTCTTTGTATTCTGTTGGACAGAGAAGAGGCTTTGTTGCTGATGCTTTCAGCCTTGATCACGTCACATAAGAGAGCACCAAGCCCAGTGCAGTGCCAGCTTGGATTATGCTTTGTGCTGAGGAAAGGTTGAATCACACCTTGCTCATCTTAGGCAGCAAGACTTAGATGGAGTTCAAGTCAGAATTACTGCTTTAAGTAAAATTCTTCCTTGATACAACAGTTTTTAGCAGAGAAGAAAATCGTTTTCTTCTGAAAACTGAAATTGTTGGTATTAACAGAGCTGAATAATGGAAGTCAAGGACAGATTAAGTGAGACTGATAAGAGTTGCCCTATATTTAGAGGGTCTAAATAAACCACGCACTCGAAGTGCATGTATCCAAGACGTGGTTAAATAGCTGTCATCTAAAGGACTGTGCTCTAATCAAATTGATTAATCAGTATATGTAAGTTACGTAAGCAAGTAAATCTGAATGAGGAATAGTTTAAATCAAATAATAAACTAGGGAAAGTATCAAACATACCAGACATAGACCAGAAATGTAAAGTAGCTAGAACAGAGGAATTTTTTGTTTTTCTAATGAAGAAAAATTCTCCCTTGTTTGCTTGTGTTTCTCCCCAGTCAAACTACAGTAATGATTGTTCAGCTACCCTCTTTCTACTGTGTCTCTTGGGGCTTTTTAATATTATACACCTGCTAAATTCAGATACTTAACTGTGACTTTTTTGCAACTTTGTTTATTATGAGAATTTCAAGGATTTGACCTTTTCTATTTCAAAACATTGGTTTAGATTTCATTAAAACTGTAACATACTGGTCTGATTTGATAGTGTGGGACTGAGGAGTATACTTAGATGCTGTGGCTATTTTAAGTATGTTGTTTTCTCAAAATTCATGCATAACATGCATCATTTAGAATTATGCTTTCCTTTTCAATGTTGCACAATTACTGCTTTATTGATGAACATTTCCTTCATTTTCAAATTTTAGGATTATGCTATTTCAAGTAGTGATTTCTTCAGTAGATTTGGTAATTTCAGACTGCATTCTCTGCTGTGCTTTTAAAAGTAGATTTGGCCCCAGACACCCAAAAAAAAGTCACTGCCAGTAATTTGTGTTGTTATTTCTTGAATCAGTAAAATGGTGAAAATTGGAACTGGATTAGGGAAGTGGGAGAGAGCACAAGGTGAGATGTGAAAGAGGTGTCATTCTAAGAGGGTAAAGTTGTTTCTTTGCCCAGCAGCCCAGTGTATAACAGCTTACTCAGCCTCTTTTCTTTAAAGGACTTGAACAGACCACTGGGCCGTGCTGGGTTTTTCTGAGCTCCTTGCCTTTGTCAGGTTCTGACTGAGTCCCAGGTGGCTGTCCCAGACCTTATGTGATGATCAGGGCATTTGAACCTAGGGTATGGTATTAAATAACAAAAAAGCAACACGTGCAAACACTATTTTTCATTTTTTCCAGTGCTCCTACACTGACTTTGATACCCATATTGTATATAACAAAAGCAAGCCCCTGGGCTAGCTTGCGTTTCACCTGTCTAGCACCGAAAAAGGCTGCTCTGGTGTGGAGGAGAAGCCAGTGGGCTTTAGGAGTAATGCTGAATAGGCTGTGTGGGAAGGGGAGGTTGCTGGTACTGCTTCGTGTAGACCCGATTCCAAGTCGGTTATTTATTCAGGGGCTTTTGATCAGCTTGTCGTCAGGATGCTGTTGTCCTTTCTGCACGTTGCTCTGTTGTATTACTCTGCTTTTAATTATAATTACCTGTCAAGTTATGGGAATGGTATCAGGTCTGTTATGTATTAGTGATTTTGGTCTGGTATGTATTAATGATTAATAAGGGATTTAAGCATTTGTGATGTTTTCAGGTCCTGCTTTATTTATCTTCTATTTTTTTTAACTCTGTGAGTTGGTTGTTGTTTTGTTTTTTTTACAGAGTGTTTACTCAGGATGTATAAAGATGTTAAATTTGGAGATAATCCTAAAGCAGGTGAAGTCCCAAACATCGGCAAGTGCAGGAATGATGTGAATGAGGATAGCATTTGTTATAACCCATAGATGAAATAAAATTTGGTTGGGTTGGAAAAAAATGGAAGCTAGAAACGTGCAAGGGAGGGCGGGAGGGGGGGAATCAAAACACCAAATGCTTAGTGGAAATATTAAAAGTGCAGTCTGGTTGTGCCGATGAAGATGGTGGAATTGACTGCCTGGGTGGCAGGTTCAAAACCTGCCTGTAGCTAGAGTGTTAATTTGTGGTGCCTTGTGAGAAAAACTGGTAGAGCAGAAAGAGTTGAGAGGAAGATGATCCTTGCTCCAGTGGTGGTTGTGGGTATTGGCTGAAATGCGTATCTGTGATTCCACACCTCCTCATAGCTGCAGGCGCTCCAGAGAAAATTAAATGCGGAAATACACATGCAAGCTATCAAATGGTACAGAGGGGCAGCTGACTTCAGAAATCAGCTTATAAAATGGACGTAGGTATAATCTTATGGTCTGTAGCGTGGGTCGTTGAAGTGCTGATCCCGTGGTTTAACACATTTAAACTAGTCTCTGCAAAGCAAGTGTATCTGCTTGCTTACAGCTTGACTGTTTGTGAGGGATGAAGCAACGTTGCCTACGGTGAGGGAAATCTCTTTGCTGGGAAGGTGAGTTGAAGCCAGTAAGTCACTCAGCATGTGCCCCAGGGTGGATGAAAATGCCCTGCTGAAAAAGTCAGCCCTTGTGCAGCTTTTGCAGCCCTTGGCAGTGAGTGTTAAAATGGAAGAGGTTGTCAATCTTGCATTATAGGGACTTGCCTCTCCAAAACAAAGGAAATATTTTTATAGTTAGCTATGTCTTGTAGTTTGATAGCCATCCTCACTTTACCTCCCACCCCTTGATGCAAAGGTGTGTCCTATATTCTGCAGTAAGCCACAGGACATACCGAGGGCTCTAAAATGTGTCCTTCAAGTTTTATTCTTTTCTGTGGAAGAAAACTGCATGTTTCAGCATACTGAGGTTAATATCATTAAAAGATTTAAGTGCATGGCTTGTCATAGGTCTGCAGAGTTGGTAGGTGATGAGAACTGGAGAAATCAGTGAAATGTGAAGTCTTTTAAAATAATTTCTGAAAGCAAAGGAGTCACACGTTTACAGAGGAAGCGTGCAAGTCGATGTGATCAGTTTTTTAAAAATCGTTCGTGCAAAATGCAGATCTGATTTATGGGACAAAGACTATTGTTGAGCACTCAACTACAGCAAGAGCCACGCTGGGCCAAGCAATAGCTCCTTCTCACACATCATCCCATGCCCGGTGCCACATCCCTGCCAGCAGCCCCAGCAGTGGGAAGTGGGAGGTTTGCAGGGAATGCTGATGCTGGCTGAGGCTGTCTTCACCTGTGGAGCCAGTCCTGCCACTGAACATAACCTTGGACATCTCAGGAGCTGGGACAGGGATGTCCGTGGATGTCTCAGGAGCAGCGGATGCTTCATTGGACTTCCCTATTTCTTTATTTTTGATGTCTTTATCACCCAGAGATAAATCTCCCAGACATCACTTGTTTTCTCTCCTTTTTTGCCTTTTCCTTAGATGCTCCCTGCTTCCCAAGGAAGGCTGTGAGGGGTCTCACACCTCTGTCAAAGGTTGGATGGTGCTGACTGTAAAAGAAGTACTCAGGCCAGTACCAAATGCCTTGGGGGAAAAAACCTGAGAAAAGGGCATATTGGTAGCCATACTTCCCCAGTATACACTTCTAACCTTCAGCAGTTTGTGTCTCAAGGATTTTCTCAGCCAGAAATGGTGTCTTTCCATTTGAGATTCCTTGATGGTTTATTTTTTCCTCCATGAATTTCAACCATTTCTTGAACTTCTGTAAACTTTTAGCTTTCGCAGCACCTTGTAGCAGTAAGTTCCACTGTTTAAGTATGTACTGCGGAAGAAGAGTCTCATCTCGTTTGTTTTGAACATGCGGTGTGCATCCTGGTGTGCCCTGGTCAAATGAGCTGTGTCTGGGTAATATGGGAATATGGAAACTGTTTCTATCAGATAGTAGGAACCAAAAGAGGTATCCTCTTTAGGCCACTGATGGACTCTCTTAGGAAAACCTCCTACGAAAACCTCCATATAAGCTCTATAATTATATTTCCCAGATTTCCTCAAACTGTTCACTTAAAAAGATAGTTGATTAGTCAGGATGCAAAGAAGTAGAAATTAGAGAATTGGAATTGTAAATATTGAAGCTTAAATGTAGAGTTATTTAGATTAGTGAACGCTGGACTATTGTGAGAGAAAGCAACTTAGCTATGCAAATAAGCAGTGTAGCTGCAGATGAAATTAGTTTTGAAAAATCCACCAGAGGGAATACTTTTAGTTATTCACCTAATTGTGTTGCAAATTCAGTTTATCCTGTATGTCATTGTGGACAGCTGTTGAAACAGAACTTTAAGCAGAAGAAATGGAGTGAGAACCAATACTGCAATGGCTACTTTTACTTGAAGTGCTATGTTAATCATGATTCAACCTGGGGCAGGGGGAAACTATAAAAGAAGTATTCAAATATAGAAAGATACACAAATTAATGATGAACATGATCAGAGATCTAGAAAAGCTGCTTCTGCAGAGGTACTGAAGAGCTCTAGGCAGTTTATTGCAACAGAGTGCTTAGTATATCCAGGAGAATGAGAATGTAACATTCAAGCCTAGCAAAAAGATAATACTGAATATATTTATGGGAATTAATGAATTATATGTTGGAATAATTGCTGCGGAACTGGAAGAAATGTAAAAGTAACATCTGCAGAAGCAGTTAGAGACTACTGCCAGGCAGTAGTTCCTTTAAATAAATACAGGAAACTTTGGAGCACTAGAAAATAATTACCCTGTTTTATTAGTGTAGCTATGTTTCCACCTTCGGTGAATTGTGTGTTCTGGTCACTGTCAGAGGAGCGGTAACAGACCTGGTTGACCTTGGTTTTACCTACTGTGGGCACTGCCACTGCTCATCAGCTTGTGAAAGTTCACATAAGCCTTAAACTGTGAAGGTAAGAAGAAATAAAGCTGAGGGAGAACATTTATGCTTGAGAAGGATCACTGGAGACCCAAGGAGAGCGCAGAAGATTGGGAGGTCTTGGGTCAGTTCCCCAGTGAGAGCTGGGTGCTGTCAGCCCCTGCAGTGCCCCTGCTCCTGCTACCTTTGGTTCCAACCACACAGGTGATCACCACACTTCATCTGGGGTGGTCTCTATGGCCTGCCAAGGTCTTCTTCAGGTCCAGACAGACCTGAACTTCATCAGCCTCAGAGTATTTTAAAACATGGATGGTCATGGGGGGGTTCTGCTACAGCGTTGCTGCAAGATTAACCAAAATTGGTCTGTATGTGTGGAAAAGTGGATTCACTGTAACTTCATTGGAGAAAGGAACAACGCACCCGAAATAGCTTTGAGCTCACATGCCTTAGCGAGCGAACTGTCAGCTATTTTAGGTCTTTCCTTTTTTGAATTATCCAGCTTTGAATAATGATTTAATGCAGGAGTGGGGGCAGAGGAACTGTGTGTCAGATGCTAGGGCACTCACTGGGAAGGTGAGACACGAGTTCAATTTCTGTTCCAATTAATATTTATATATATGAAAGGGAGTAGAGTCAGAATAGGAAGTGAAAGATCCCTAACCAGGCTGATCAGTGGCCGGGGCTTGATGTGGAGACAGCTTCAAGTCCTTGGTTTCGAGATGAGGACAAGGACATCATTTTAGGCCAGTAAGTCTTGTTCCTGGTACTGCAGTGCTCTGTTCATAACAAAAATCTTTAATATATCTGCCTGTTTTCCCCCAGCTCCCCTGCAGTTCCTCCTGTATTGTTTGCATCTCTAGTGGTCATTTTGTCTCGCTTGAATTCTGCTTAGTCCTTATCAGTCCTCCCCACTGTCTGGCTTCATGTTCATTCAAGCATTTTTAGGTTTCCTTGCCAGCAGCTTAGTTCCACGCTGTTTGAGATGCAGTCCCGTCCTTCCGTGCCAGCTTACATCTTTGCAGGGGGAATCACCATGTTCTCACTTGTATACCAACACAACAGTTTCCTTTGCTTATTATGTGAAAAAAATAAGATTTTTGGAAAAAGCTAATGTGTCCACCTTGTATGCAAACATCATACCCAACTGATGTTCATGTAGCCTTTTTGTCAGCAGTATCGGCAGATAAGTGGACCATGGGTTTCTTCCCAGAAACACCTGGCAGTTTCAGTTCCCATCTCCTGATGAGAACCTTCTCAAGCCAGCCGTGGTTCCCCCAGGGAATGGTCAATCGCCTGCCTCTCTAGATCAGGCTGTTTGGTTGTGTAGGTTTGGGATCTGTGTAGTGAGTTACCGGTGTTTGGTGATCCTGGAAGAAGCATTCCTCCTCTATGTTTGCCCTTGGCAACTAGTCAGTTTTGGTTCAGCATTTTGCAATCACTGTTTCTGGTACATGCTGAACTTTGGTTTTGTGAAGCTCAGCGTTGGAGAAGACTCCTCCAGTTACCAGTCATCACACTCACTTTTTTTTGGAGAAGGAGTGACCCATATTGTTTATTACCTGGATGGCAAGCCTTTCTGACAGGCTTTGAAGCCTCTCTGAACCATGTATTCTCTTTGTGGGTCAGGTCCATACCTATTTGAAAAAGTTTGTTTCACTACTGTATTCCACCGTAATGTCATTCAGCAGGATTTTACTTTGCCTGGTAGCTTGTCAGCTGCCAGCATTGTTCTCCTGTCCACCGCGTCATGATGTAAGGTAGAACAGAAAAATATATACATTACAGAAATGAGAGCATAAACCTTGCAGCTGGAAAGCAGTATCCATAATTATCAAGTGGAGCTATGGATGAAACACTGGAATGGGGACTCTGTTTCTTGTCCTTGCAGTGATCTGCCCATGTGGCTGCAGGAAGGTTAATCTTTTAAGCCTTTTCTGTTTGTAAAACCACGGTGATAAAAAAACTGTCACTTTTTTTTTTTTTTTTTTTGTGTGTGTGTGTTCATTTACCTTAAAGTTCCGCTTTCTGCATTAGGTAAGTACTAGCACAATTAAATGCAGATTTTGTGCTGCATGGTCATGGTGCTGTCAGAGCACAGATTGTAACAAAATTTTGGGTCCAGCAGCAAAAAGACCTTGTTTGAAAATCAGTGCCTGACTAGACATGTTCATAGTCTCTGAGCAAAACTGCATTCCTGAAAAATTTCTCAATCTGTTGGTAAGAGTTTCTGAGTTGCAGTCCATTCAAATGCGTCAAGAAAATTTATATGTGCAATATCAAGAGTCTTCTGACTCCACAAGTTGTGCAATTGCAAGACATTGACCGATGCTTGGTGTAGATGTGACCTTAGTCACCACTGACTGCTGGTTGCTGTTTCCAGTCAGATTCTGGAAAAAGCTGTTGAGGTCTGAAATCATGTCACATGAGCTTTAATTATTGCTTCCTTGGCTGCTGAAGCTTTTCCAGAAGGAAGTTAACATTGAGAGCTCCTCCACGTTATTTCTAGGCTGTCGGTTCTCATGAGTATTGTTAAGAAAATGGTGGTGAATCGGGCTGGCAGTCTTCAAACCCGCTTATTCTTTTCTTTCTTTTCTTTTGACCCTGGCAGTCTGTTTATAGAACTGATTGTGTTCAAGAGTTTGTACCGTTTAAGTGGGTGCCCCCAGGCTCTATATACTGCTGCCCATCAGCCCTGTTGATTTGCCTTGGGCCCTCTGGAGGGGTGAGAGTGGTGATCTTCTTCCATTACTGAGAGTCCAAAACCCGTTTGTAAGCAGAAGACTCTCAGCCACAATCATCCTTTTGGGCTTCATGTAGTTGCTTACATGTGTGTTTAGCACCACATAAGATTCTCTTGGGTATCTAAGGCATCTGCATGGCACTGGCAGGTGTGACACACAGGACCTGTGTCCTTCTGGTGTGTCAATGTGTTGGCCAGGTGGTTACTCCAGAACATCTTGGATACTGCTGGGTGCCAATACACGGAGGACCAGATCAAGCTTTTTATGTCTGGTGCTCCAAGACAGGGACCTGAGCTCCTGCCCCAGCTGTCCCCTTCTCTCCAGCTGCCAGTCTCAGTGCTGGTGGAAGATGGATGAGGACAGGCTGCCCTGTCTCTCCTGCCAGCCTGGGGACTGCTCATCACACTGCCTGGCATGTAACTTGCCTTTCTCAGCCGCTCCCTTGGGAACAACCAGCTATGCTAGCATAGATTGCCCTGGTTTTCAGTTTCTTTCCAGGTGAAAATTCAAGAATTTGATCTTGACTCATCTCTTCTAGCTGTTATGGTTCCAGCTGCCTTAAAACCAGCAGGTGAGATTAGCTGCAGTGTTGAACTGAACCGTCATTCAACAAGAACGGGACTGGTATTTTGAAGTTTTCCTTAATATTGGAAGTTAGCCCTCCTTACAGACTGACCGGTGTTGCTGCTAACCCTGCTGGCAAGATACAACAAGGCTTTGACTGTTATTGTTCAAGTTTTCCTGAAGGTGAAAGAGATAAATCCTTCCTAATTTTGAGATAGCTTATTTTGGGTTATACATTGACATTTTCTATTCCTAAATTTGCATATGTCTTGTAAAAATAAGATAGAAAGTGCTTAACCAGTGTTGAAAACAGATTTGCTCTTTTTTATGTAACAGCTAGATAATGAATTCGACTGTTGTAAAAAGTTTACGTGAGGAGCCTGGTTTTTGTGCTTCAATTTTCTGGTCAGGTCCAATGTTGAGGATACTGAAATGATGTGTTTTGAGGTTTGAGCATGAAAGTATAGACTTATCTGTCTATCCAGTTGTTCTCCTAAGCCTCAAATGTTCATAACGATCATGAGCATTAGGTGCTTCGATGCTTGGCTTAGGGCTGTCTGACCCTGTTTTAATAGACGTGGAGCACAGAGAGCTCTGCTTCCACTTAGGAAGAGCTGCGAGTGCTCAGTGTGCCTGAAAATCAGACCCAGCCACCTCCATGACATACTGCTGATGCCTCTGTCTGTTTATAAAGTGAACAATAAAAATTCATTTAATTTATTGTGTCAAATCATTTAAAAGTGCAAGCCTTTATAACCTAATGCTGCTGCAATTTAAAAATTATTTGTTTAGTTTTCTAATCTGCATTTCTGTGTGATTCTACAGGTTTTAGCTGATGCTGTTGCACGCTTGGTTGTAGATAAATTCAGTGATTTGACAGAAAATTTCACATCTCCACATGCACGTAGAAAAGTCCTTGCTGGAATTGTCATGACAACAGGTAAAGAAAAAAAAAAAAGTACTATTTTAACTGATTAAATACAAGAGCCCTGTTTGCATTCTAGGAAACTTTCTTCAGTCAACCAGTATTGAAATGTATTTTTACTGTTTAATCTTCAAGGTGCAGTAAATATAGCAATTAAATCTTGGCTAAAAGTAATTACAGGAAAATTAGACTTGCAAATACTTCTGTTTCCGTAGAGTTCCTGTCTTCTGCCTGACTGAGGCATCTGAGATAACTCATAGTCTACAAAATACATGTACCTTTTAAAATTAGTTGTGCAACTTTTTGAAAGTAAATCTAAAATAATACCGGTCACACAGATGGCATTCTTGTTTTTGGCATATTATGTAAGAAATTATGCTTGTTTTCCAAGTTTTTTAAGGTTTTCACTGTTAGAGTTATTCTTGCTTTATTTTATTCTTAGTGCTTTGTTTCTCAGTCATTTTAGTAAAAGTATCTGAAGAAAGCAGCTTATGTTTTGGCAGCTGACACTGGTGCACATGTACAAGCAGCAGTAACATCGCGGTTCCCCGATCGCTGGCGCAAGATCTGTGCTCTGCCAGATCACCCAAACAGGGAGGTTCTGCCCTGAGCTGGTCTGCGACCACGCTGCTGCTGTGTTTTCCTCACACTAAAATTTATCTTGGTCTTCAAGCCAACTGAGCCCTCGACAGGATGTCTGTTTTGGGCCTGCCATGAAATGTCCCCTGTTAGTTCTGTGAGTCAGACAGAGATCGGTGATAAATGTACAGCCTTCCCGTGATGATTTGGGCAATGCAAGCTCTTTCCTCCCATGGGGATGTTTGTAGGGGCCTCCTCCACAGAGCAGAGAGGTCTGAGAGTGCTGGTTAGGGTAGATGATAACTCTAGGGACAGGGGAATGTGACAAGGGGACGATGTGGCCCAAACTCTGTTACAAGACATCTGTGATGGGCTGACCCTGGCCAGCGCTCAAACACCCGCCCATCCTCTCGCTCGCTGCCCTCTCCCAGGGCGTGGGGAGAAAATGGAAGGAGGGAGAGAAGACTCATGGGTGAACAAGCGTGGTAGCCTCAGACATCCTCTCTTCCTTTCCCTGAGCTCGTATTGCTGAGCACAACGCTTATGGTGTGGGATATCCCTTGGTCACTGTTGCTCAGCTGTGCCCCCTCCCAGTCTCTTTGCCCACCCCCAGCACACCAGCCTCTGGGAGATTTGGAGAGAAAGCCTTGACGCTCCTCAAGCATTGCTCAGTGACAGCCAAAGCATTTGTGTGGTGCCAACACCATTTTAGCCCCAAATGCAAAGCACTGTGAGGAACATGCTGTAGTTTCATTTAACATGTTTCGTGATGACAAGTTTATATTGGAATTACAGTCCTGTGTCCAAAATTCCCAGAAAAGCCATGTGACCAAAGAATTAAGTCTTAAATTAACATATGAATACATTTTGATTAACTAAAGAAATAGCTTTACACATAATCAGAAAGCATCTTCACATGGATACATGTCTGGGGAACCCCTGGCATTAGATGACCCCGTTGCACAGCCTTGTGTTGTAGAGCAAAGCAGTTCCCGGCTTCTCCTTCATGGTCTCCTCCAGCCATGTGGGCAGGACGGGGCAGGTGGGCTCAAGTTCATTTTTTTAAGGCCGTGTATTTCATCAGGAATGAGGACAGGTCTGTGTCTCGATTACTTTTTGATTACTCCGTTACCAATTCTCTTGCTAATTACTAGTTACACCCCTTATTTCAGCACTGCTATTGTGCAGCCAGGTGGTTATGGGAGGATCTTCAAGTCCAGGTGTGTGGAGTGCATTGAAAGTGTTTTTTCTGCTCTTCCATGCTACAGTAACTATTCTATGGGAGGAAGACAGCAGAAGGTGTTTGGCAGGGCTCCCTCACGATCTGCCGCTGCTGGTGAGGCCTCGAGAGCTTGAGGAGTCAGTGTGGCTTGTCAGGGCTTTGCTGAGTGTTTTGCTAGAGCGATGTAACGTTTGACCTGTCTTTCTGGATTCTTCATGCAGCTGACCTTTGGGGTTTTTTGTGTGATAAAGACAGTTCTCTGTATAGAAAACACCCAAAATATTTTAATTCTATTGTACGGAATGATTCAATACCAAAAACTACACTTCTAGAAGCATCATACTGCTGATAAACTTTACAGTGGTTTAAGCATTTAAACTTCATTCCCTAGTCTTGCCTTTCCTGTTGTTGGCTTAATGCCCTGACATACAGTGTTGCTGGTTTAATTCAGTGCTTTTAAGATTTCCAAAGTTGCTGTGAATATCTGCATATGTGACTGGGAAGGGACATGCTGGAAGCCAACTGACTGCCTGAGGCTCAGGAGAAAACCACCGTCTTTGGAGCCCAGGCTTTAATAACTCTTCCTGAAGCAGCAATTTTTCCCTGCAGCTTTTCAATTTCTAATTTGTCTGAACTCCAACATGAAGAACTCACAAGAACCATAGACCGTACTGGTGCAGGGAAGGTATGGCTGAGTGAAGCTTTTGCTTTAAAGAAAGTATCAGAAGAAAAAACATTTTTAATTTTTTTTTTAAGAAGCAAACGGAAAAAAGAGCCTTGTTTTGATCTTCTGCAAGAAGATCACTTGCTAGATTATTGTGATTTTAATTGCAACTTCTTCCTGAAATTCTGTTTTGCAGGTACAGATGTGAAAGATGCCCTGGTAATAAGTGTTTCCACAGGAACAAAATGCATCAATGGTGAATACATGAGTGATCGTGGTCTTGCATTAAATGATTGCCATGCAGAAATTATATCTCGCCGGTGCCTGCTTAAATTTCTGTATACACAACTTGAGCTTTATCTGAGGTAAGTTAGAAGGAAAAGGAAGATGAGCTGATCACACAGAGCTGAAAAGGTGTCTGTGTAAAACACAGTGTCTTAATTATTTTGATGTGAAACACTTGTCCTGTTGCATTAGGATGTTTAATTTAGAACTCAGGCCCTTTGCCCTAACATTTGACTTTAACAAAACATGTATTCAGTTAGGTGTCAATCATGAGAGGGGAGGACAGAAAAAATAATTGGGAATCATTTTGTAAACTGTAAACATGTAAATCAAAATAATCTCAAGTGGGCTAGAGGATGATGATGTTTCATTTGCTGGTAAGTGCCTGAAAGCTTTTGACATCTGGGGATGTCAAGGGCTCTCTATTTCTTGTCTCAGTGGTCTTTTAATTTTGTTAATTGTAACAACTGTTAAAATTATGCTACAAAATTTCTAGGCATCCTGTGTTTGTTTTTAATGCCTACTAAGACTGCCCAGCTTATGGGTATTTGCGTGTTAATGTCAGTTTTGACTCTAGCTTTATTTTCTGTTTCAGCAATAAAGAAGATCAACAAAAATCCATTTTTATCAAATCGGAACGAGGCGGGTTTAAGCTGAAGGAGAATGTGCAGTTTCATCTCTATATCAGCACATCTCCTTGTGGGGACGCTAGGATTTTCTCACCACACGAAGCAGCACAAGAGGGTATGACAGCAGTCCTACTCAAACAAGGGAGTTGAAAGTATTCTTTGAGCGTGTACAAGTGGCACAGTTAAAATTTAGGTGTCTTCTTTCCTTTTAGTGTAGATGTGTGTTAGACAAAGATCTCTTCAAAAAAAATCTGAGCTGTTGTTCCTGTGTGGTAGAAGTTAAGTATAGACTGGTCCACCATGTGGTCTTGAAGAGGCTGAATGCTAGCCGAGATAAGCCAGTGAGTCAGCAAGTATTTGTACAGAACTAACCGAAC
Source organism: Ibycter americanus (assembly GCA_035590275.1). Lineage (NCBI taxonomy): Eukaryota > Metazoa > Chordata > Aves > Falconiformes > Falconidae > Ibycter > Ibycter americanus. Next base: position 5,702,635 of record JAVJGI010000064.1, read on the forward strand.
CGTTTCACTGTTTCCATCTTTTAACGGTGGTTGTCTGCCTGCCCTTTTCTTGATCTGTCCGTTAACTTCATTCTAACGCTGTAACGTGCAGAACAGAATTGAAGAGCTACCTGCTGCGTACTGCTTCTTTGTGGAAAGCTTGGTTTAATTGCGAGTGTGTTTTAGAAGACAGTATTTGTGAGAGATGTCTGGTGCTGTAGCTAATTTGCAAGGAGCAATAGGAATTTTTATGCAAGCCAGCAGTTACGCAGAAAAAGACCTTTATTTGACTCTTCTTATTGTATGCTGTCTGTAAAACACTTCGAGAATGTTTCTCAGCTGACTGTAAGTGATTTTTATCATTTAGATCAAGGGGACAGGCATCCAAACCGCAAAGCAAGAGGACAGCTACGGACAAAAATAGAATCTGGGGAAGGGACCATCCCCGTACGCTCTACTACCACTATCCAGACGTGGGATGGTGTATTGCAAGGAGAAAGGCTACTTACCATGTCCTGCAGTGACAAGATAGCGAGGTGAGATATCGAACAATTGGTTTCTTTGCTATTGCTTTTTATTGCTGAACAAGAAAAGAGCGTTGCGTGATACCTGCAGTGAAAGTGCAGGTTATTGATTGGCTTATTTCATTGCTTAGATGTAGCGTGGGGGTGGCTGTGACTCCAGCGATAAAGCTCTGATTCTTCACCTGCAATTGGTGTCAGACCTTCTGCTGGCTTCAGAGCCAAGGGGAAATCATTATGTATCATTCCAGCCACTTCAAGTCATGACAGCTTTGTTTTGTATTTATATCACTGGGAAATAGTGGAGGAATGCCTTTTTTTTTTTCCCCTGAAGTAGTATAGCATTAGAAAACAGTGCAATAAACATATTACATTAGTTATATTTGGATAACTTCCTCTGACGATATACATCCTTGCCTCATCACTGGAAATGTTCAAAGTCAGGTTGGACGGGGCTTTGAGCAACCTGGTCTAGGGCAAGGTGTCCCTGCCCATGGTAGGAGGGTTGTACTGGATGATCTTTAAAGGTCCCTTCCAACCCAAACCACTCTGTGATTTTATGATACCAGTGATACATACATTTTCCGTGGGTAAATTTAGATTTGTATTATTTTATACAGGGGAAAAAGTGTTCCAGTTAAAAAAATCTTAATGGATGGGCACTTTTAATTTTTAACTTCAGAATTATTTTAATTTTAGTTTAAATATTTTTACTGTAATTATTTTGTTTCCAATACCAGTGCTTTTATTTATATTTTAACCGATTCCGTCTTTGTTTTCCTTTTTGACAAAGATTGAAAGACTTTTTTTATTTAGTCATAAATAGGAAAATCATTACCCCCCAAAAGAATTTAGCAGCAGTATCCTTTAACAGGTATCACAAGTATGGGAGATTTTCAACATAGTTTTTTGAAATGAGTCTGTGTGTTTGCAGCCTCTGCATTCTTGCAAAATAGGTGAGAAATGCCAAGTTTTTCAGTTGACGATATTTTAGTTATTTTTTAATTAAAATAGCTCTGCTGTTTTGTCAAGTCACAGCCTGATTCAAAATTTATTAAGTGTGTTAAGTTTGAACTATTCTTGTGAACTGCGTATGCCAAATCAAAAATATCAGGAGGAAGGTTATGTAATCGCTTTGTTCCTCTAGTCTTGTCTCAAGTAATCAGCATCTCTACTGAAGGAAGACAGTTTACTTTAGTTTAAATCCCCCTAACATAAATGGATAGGGCCTTTCAGAAGCTAGGAGAGTGGGTTGTTGAAAGGTATTCTACAAAAATGACATTTCAATTTCTTTTATAACATTTTCAATAAAATTCATCAAATAAGTTCCCCAGCTTCATGCCAGGGACTTCTCCCAACCACCCAACATGGTAATCATGCCGCGTTCATTTGACTTCTTTTATCACATACTCATTGCTGTTAGTGCAAATAAAAAAAAAATTAAAAAATGAAGGCAGTTGTTGAGATAGAACACATTTGACTATTTTGTTGATTTTGTGTGATGCAGAACAGAATCCATCTCTCGCTTGCGTAGCTAGCTGTCACCTCTCCTTGGGGCTAATGGGAATAATTTTGTTTGTGCCAGTGAAGGAAGCAAATAGAGCCCCCTGACACAGAACAAAGACTGTATGACGGGTAAGGAGGCCCAAATTTTCATATTCTTTTTTTTCTTTTCTTTTTTTTTTTTTTTACATTTCCCTGACACTTACGACCGTGTTTTGTCCATTTACATTTGAAAGAATGCATTGCTCTGTAGTGCCCAGGAGTCAGTCCTCCAGTATGCTTGAGCCCTGTGAATTTCCACTGAGCTTTCCCAAAGGTTCACAGTCCCAGCCTGGAAAAGACGTGGATAAATTTGGGGTGCAGGACTGCACAAGGAGGAAAACTCCTTGTATCTGAACAGCCTCATCTGTGTGGATTATACATATAATCCAAGCTGTTATTTTCAGCCTCTGAGCACTTTGTTGCAGTTTGCTGTCTAGCAGCCTTCTGAGCCTGGCAGAAACATCCAAGAAAAATTGCAAGAAGCATGGAAAGGCCATGAGTGTAATCCCGTTTGGGTCAGAAGCATTAGAACAGGATTATCCTAGTGTGTTAGTGCCTGATGGCGCTGCAGTGTGGTGTTAGGGTGGTTTCTGTGATCAGAGTAACTGCTTTGGGACATTGGTGACAACTGCAATATGGTGTTAGGGTGGTTTCTGTGACCAGAAAAACTGCTTTGGGACATTAATATACATGCATTTGTTTTAAATGTATCCTAACTTTGTTCCATGGTACTTTATGATGTCTATTTTTGTCATTCGCCTTTTGATATTTTTTCCGCCCACATTCATTTTGAGTTTTTGGCTTAAAATAATTACTTCACTTCTCATGAAACATTCCAGTTGTGGGTAATGTCTTGCAGAGAAGAGCAAAATTTTTTTTCACCCTGTTTCATTGGTAAGAAGGCTATAGGAATTGAGAAGAGCTTTAACATTAGGTTGAGTTGTTAAAGGGGAAGTCATTCATGCTCTTCTACTCTAAAGAAGGGAAAGTATTATTTCTGATAATCTTTTGTGTGAAAGGATATCACGTGCCTATGCACTGGCCTCATTTTGTGCTTATTCAGAGTGGGGAGATCCAAATAGAAGTTTGTAACTCAATCTTTCTCTTTGTTTCCCCAATGGCTTTGTCTTATTGACCCTACCACCCAGATCTTTGGGACTGATGAAGTTGCACAAACAAAATCCTGTGCGTGCTCACTAAAGGCTGCATGTTCTGCAGCTATGTCTGTACCCATCCATCTGTCTTTGAGTTTGAGAGTTATTTCTAAGTGGCAGGCTCCATGACGGAGCTGGTGTGATTTCTGAACAGCAATAGAAAGAGCAGTTCTCATCAGTTCGTAACCCAAATGTCAGTGTCCGGTGTGAATGTATTCACTTTGATACGTGGGGGCTGTGTGACACCTAGGTAAAAAAGTCGAGGGAGAGTGGTAGGAAACCACTACCCAAGATGTAGCATCTAAATAACTAGATGTAGCATCACGTAACCTCTCAAGGCAGTGACCTGAGTCTTGACCGAAGCTCGCTGATATGCAGCAAATCCAAGCAACACCAGAAAAACAGGGACAAGCCAGAGCTGTGTGGTTGCCAGCCTAGGTACAGCTGCAAGGGAAAAGAGATTCTCTTGTCTGTAACTGCAAATTTGACCTCAGGATGAATAAAAAGATGTTTGCGAGAAGCGCTACTGTCAAAGACCATGGACTTCTTGCACTTACTGATTTATAGTGTGAGCCGCTGATCCAGCCACTTGGTGTAAAAGAAGCTCTGACTCCACTCCATGTAGATGTTGCTGCCTCTTCATGCTGTGGCTTGTGAAAGGGATGGGCCAGTCATAGAGATTCAGTTAATCTCTTAAGCAAACAAAGAGAAATTGGATTTAAAATCAGAAAAGAAACCAGATTGCAGTTAGCTGTATAAAGTCAGCTCTGCCCATTCATTCTGCCAGGTGATGAGAGTAAAGCCCAGCTAAATGAGCGTCCACAGCAAGCAGATCATGACCCGCCCAGCGTGGGGCTGAGTTGAAGCTGAGCACCAGATGTGTCCCTGCCCATGAATTATGAACCGCAGTAAATGTGGTTGCAAAGACAGACAAACCTTTGTTGCTGAGCTACAGAGATGAAGGCCACCACAGGGCTCTCTGCAAGCATCCCTGGAGATGCTGCTGGCCTCAGGCTTGACAGGCTGATTACAGTAGTCTTGAAACCCAGAAACAAGCAGGAAAATCCATGGGTGCAGCTACTGCAAACATGAGCGCCTTCTGTTTAGAGCTAGCAAGAGGCCCTGGATCTGTGTTTTCCAACATCTTTGTGGTAAGAAGGAAGTTGCCCCACATCTTGGATGCACAGTGGGCGTGGGGAGCTCTTGGTTCGCTTTGCAATTCAAAAGACCTTGAAATTTTGATGTTGCAGTAAGCCAAACCTATTTGTGGGATTAGTCCCCAAGAGAGCTGCTGTCTGAGCTGTGTGCCTCTCTCATGGAGGAGGGCAGGAGATGCATGTGAGGCGGCAAAATGCTTTGTAGGGATAGTCTGACATCTTTTCACATGCTGACAGCTTTGCTCCCTTTCTGACCTGCTGTCAGTTGCAGGTAAAAGCTTGTCATAAACAAAATGCCTACTAAATACTTTTATTTTCTTCATAGTCATTACTGTTTATAAATTATATTAATAAGAGCAGCTCTTTGAATTTGAACACTTGTTTTTGTCAGGTTTTGCAGTCTGCCTCATGTTGGTAGTTGCAGGAGACTCTATTCATTTTCCTGAGGTGAATTCTGACACCAATTCCACGTGCACACTATTGTAAATTTAACACAATAGCGACTCACCTCCTCCGTAATGCTGTCTGCATAAAAATTGCTGAGAGTGATACTAAGATATTTGATACTAACATCCAGCTTTATTGATTACTGCTGTTAGGCTCCCCTTGTTTCTATTTTTTCTCTAAAATAGTGCAAATAACAATTTCTATGCTATTTGGGTTTGAAAGTTCAGAGGATAGTTTTTACCTGAAGCATGTGATTTCAACCTGGCTGTGTTTTTTTGGCAAGAGGTGCACTAGCACAGTCTGTGAAAGTGTTGCTGCAGAGTTAAATTTCACTTACCTTTTCATGTATCAAGAGTTGTGAAATCAGCTGTATGTCATGAAGAAATCAATAGACTTTTTAGGAATCCACTGTAGATACTCTTGCCTCTGAGCACATGGCAGTCTAAAGCAGAAATGTGACAACATAGCAAGGTAGAGAGGGCTGCTCTTGATTTGGTGTCAGTCTCTGGTTTCTCTACCCTCTTTTTTTAATGTAGTGTGATTGAGAACAGCAGAAAAGTTGAGAAAGTGCATCCCTCCTCCAGGTGGTTATCAATAGGATCTAAGTGGTGAATATAGAATAAAGAAACCAGTATGATAAATTTGTAAAATTCAGGTTTCCCCAGTGCAGTGCTTGTCTATAAACCTCAGGTGAGCACACTACACAGAGTATCCTCTGTGTAAATAGTCAGGAGCCGAACAAAATTCATGTGCACAGATCTGCAAAGGCAATCGTTGGGGTCTAATCTGTAAAGGTGGTGAGATGTAGTGGTTTGAAAGAGCATTTGCCTGAATGCTGGAGCAGAAGATTACTTCATAGACGAGATAGAGGACATGGGAAAATCTTGGTGGCAGGGAAAATCTGGGCTTTTGGTCTCACTGTAGCTAAGTGTGCATGGGGAACTGTGAACTGTAGAGCAAAGTGGGGATACAAGTCACCCCAAGTTATACTCCCAGGGAGACATTTCAGCAGCGTTTCTGAATTGAAGTAGATTTTGGTTCACACCTGATATTTTTCAAATGGCTGAATTTTTCATGCTCAACAAAAATACAATGAAAAGCAGAGTTTTTATTTAAGAAAAAGACTTAATTAAAAAAAATGATCTGCCAGTACAACTTTGATGGAAATTTCTCAAAAGAATAATAAACCCAATACCAAATAATAAAGCTCTATGTAATTTTGCATTATTTCTTCCTCATAGCAAACAGTGAATATATGAAATAATAATGAGTGTAGAGAGGATTAATAAGAGGTTATTAAAAGGATACATGTTATATGTCCGTGAGACCGGATGTAATTTGTTGCTTCTCACACAGTTTTCTCCATCTTGCATGATTTTGCTCAGCAGAGTGGCCCCGCTGAAATCAGTAAGATTTTCTGCAGGAAAAAAGCATAATTTGTCCAGTGCCCATTTCCACTCTAAAAGCAAGCTAACTTTCATCTGGGTTCAGGAGTGTGCTTTCAGTAGTGTATTCTCTGATGGAGAGATTGGTCTAGGAGACTCCCAGCACGCACGCCGAGGTGCTGCATCCCTCCTGCCTGCTGCATCTCCCTGCCTCTCAGCAGCAGTCCTGCAGTTGTTTGTGGAGCTGTGCTGTAAAGTGGACTGGAGAAGCTGCCTCTTCGAAATACAAGGCCAAGGGGTTTTGTTTGTTTGTTTGTTTGTTTTAAAAAACTGGAATCATGTCACTGATCTGACTTTACAGAGAACCACACCAGCAATAAAATCTGCAGGCTGAGGGGGATCAAGGTGGTGATAGGCAGTCTTCTTCAGTCAGACTTGGCACTGAGGAAATTATGGGGTACGACTTAACACTTCATAGCAGCAGCAGATTAGACTTTGACTGTCATCCTCTATATGTTTTTTAAATGTTTGGAACTGCTCAGTGGCCAGGTAGTCAGATAAAGTTATCGTTTCTTCGTCCCATAGCTCATATGTGTAGTGATAGGAACACCAAACCTCCCAGTCCAGGTGCTAGTAAGGGCCACTGTGGTGTGTCAGCTGGCCTGTCTGAGGAAAAAGGAGAGCTGTGGGTTTGATTTGCAGCTTTTGCTTCCCTTATCATGCTTAAGTACTTTTCAATTTATTGCTAGAAGAGCGTTAGAGATTTTGTTGCCTTGTCAAACATGGTAGGGCTTAAATGTCACCTCATTGAGCCCCTGGTAGAGTGAACCAAACAGCTTGGTGACCTTTGATCTTCTGTCTCACAAAAGGCAGCTCAGAAGCAAAAGGCAAGTTCAGGATGAGTAAATACGCCTTTGCTTTAACTTCCTGGCATCGTGTCAGGTTGCCTTTCCTTCAGCTGTGTATCACTTGCAGAACTGCAGAGTTGAAGCTGAAAGAGTATTGCACACTGCTGAACATGTGGCTGGTGTTTGGCCACAGGTATCCCCCATCCGCACCTGCTACCCCCGCTTACCTGCCTTTAGATGGCTGACTTGTGGATGGAGAGCTGTTCAGCTCAACAGCTGTGGTCACACTCGGCTGCTGCGTAAATCAACATTAGCTGTAATGAGATCTAGACACCCAGCTCAAATCAAGGCACCTGTATTTAAGTGCTGGTAGTCTGGACCTAAATCCTGTGGCTCATGCTTTATACCAATATAAAAGCTTGTAATTTAAATGTCAGACTTACTCTGAAGTTTTTTAAAGATTGTGAAAGAAAATTCTTGTAGTAACTTAAAACCAGAACACTCAGAATATGTGAAGTACTGTCATAAGAGGCATTGGTTTTATGCTCAACTAAGACAACCAGCTCAGATTTTTCCAGTGAGAAGTTTTACACTGGGGGGTATCTCCTTGCCTGCTGAGAGGTGTTCTTTCCCTTTGGCAAATCTCTAGCTGACACACCTTACTTCAGGCATTTCAGTGTCACTGTTGATGTGATGCAGCATTCCTGTATTCTGCTTAGGCTCATGCTTTAGTGCTTTTCTCTGTTGCAGATGTAGTGCCATTTTCCTGCTTCAATGGTGAGAAAAGGTACTGCATGGGTCCAGTCTGCTCTGTGGTCTGCCCAGTAAGGCTAGACCCGAGATCAGGTCATTTTATGTGGGAGCTCTGCATTTTTGCCCATGATCAGTGCAGGAGAGATTGAAACTTCTGAATTAGCAATGGGAGAGTTGTCTTCTGTTACAGCTTTCCTGAGCCATCAGATGCTCCTAAATGAGTCCTGTGCTGCGGCCAGGGTCTGTGTCCGCTCTGCTGCAGTGTGGCATTGCACTGGAAAAGTTCTCTTCTGTGTTATAAACTACATCCGAGCCTCAGAAAGTTTGAGTTTGTAAGCTAGATTTAAATCACTTCAGTTACTTCACTCTTTTCTGATACCTGTTTTAAAATGAAGAAAAAAAATCTTATGCTTACTTGTTTCACTAGAAAGGCAACGCTGACTTTAATTAGGTTTCCTGTAATAAATTTTGCTTTTTCTGCTCTGCACCTCACAGTTTGTAGTGAAATACAGAATTTGGCCCATTAACTTCAGAAAAAGTTGTGGTTTCAGTAAACGTTAATACTAGATTGACAGCGTTTTTTGGCATGCATTCTGACAATTCGTGCTTGAACACTGGAGGGACGAGGCAGTTTTACCATTTCAGGAGTCAATGCTTGTGGCCTTTCGAAAACTGATGCGTGGTATTCATATAGCTTGTTCTCAGTTTATGTCTATAAAGGGGTTTTTTAGTGTACATGCTAATGGAAGTGAGAAATTACTGTTTGACAGAAAGAAGTACAGTATAAAAAAGGAACAGCAAGAAAGTCTCCATGTAGTCCTTCCTTTTGACTCTGTTACAACCTGCAGAACTTCATTGGGGTTTCACGTTTATCTCTGCATTGCTGCCAGTTTCTGAGACAAGTATATGTTTCTATAGATAAGTATATGTTCTTTTATTATAACAATTGAAATTTAAAGCTAGTTTTATAAACCTAACCACCATCCAACCCTGCCTGATCTATATTCAGAGCTTGAGGCTTCAGTTGTATGAACAGTTTCTGCAAACCTTGTCCTTGCAGCAAGCCAGCTGCTCTGAAACCAGTGCTCATGAGCACATACTGCAGCGGTAAACGTGATGTAGCACACCCCAGCAAAACAGCAGGCATGTGGGCAATCACAGAGTACCTTTTGTAATATCAGTTCATGCGGTTCACTTTGCAGAAGCTTGTTCATTTGTCCACACCCCTCCTCCTCTTTTAACCGAAAGAAGTTTAGCAAGACAAACTTCAGCTTTCCTTTTCTGTGCCAAGGAAGGTCAACAATTGTGGGAGGAAGCAGCAAAACACAAGCTCTGGAAATACTGAAGAGTGAAGCCAAGAAAAGGGTCTGGCAAAGGTTTTATTTGAGGAGCTAGGGCTTGCCAGAGGAATGCTTTGGCCTTTTTAAAAATGTCCATCTGTCACTCAAGTACTGCTCATTAAAAATAAAATGTGATGTGCCTCACTGAAGGAAGCTTGGTTTGTGTGTCTGCAAGTTTCAGATAGAATTGTAAGACCCCAATTTGCAATGCTTAGTCTTGAATTCTTTCCAGATGTTTCTTCCATAATATTATCTGTATCTGTGGCAGTCCATATGCTTCTCTATGCTTGATGTAGGTAATACTGCAAATAACAAGAAAATAGTATTGTGATTCATTTGGCACTTGAAATACCTCTGTGCTTACCAAATTCTAGTCATGGTAAGGTCCTTAGAAAGGCATCTTGGCCTTAGGAAGCAATAATTTTCACTTGATGTTTTTACTTTGACATTTGGTTGCTGATTGCATATTTAGTGTTGTAAAAATATGCCTTTATTCAATGTAAAATATGCCTTATTTTTAATTAGCACAGTATTTTTCTTCATTCGTTAGGGCCAGCTTTTTTAATGACAGGTGAGTAAGCTAATGCACATTGACTCCATTTTCATCCTCAGTAAAGATATGCAAAGAAGTTGTTTCCTTGGATTGCAGTTTTTGTTTTGCCCTTTGTTCTTAAAAACATTTTTCAAGTCTTGTAGCCAACATGTGTAGTTCAGTTTTTGCAACAGTGAAGCAGTTGTATTCAGCCTGAACTGATGATGATGCGTAGCCATGCCATCCCAGCTGCAAGCATAAGCTGCAAGAATCACTGTTAGCAACATCCGAATTCCCTGTTTTCCTAGGGGAACCTTGCAACCCCAAACCCGGTTTAGGATGGGCCTTTTAATAAGGACAACAATTCTACATGAGCATGAGAGCTTCCATTGTGTGCATCTGTTCTATTCAAGCACCAAAAGAAAGTTTCCTGCTGCTTGTGTCTGGGTGTTGCAGTTGTACTTGAAGTATGCTATTCTAATAGTGTCAAGCTGTTTGCAAGTATACCTCAGAGGCAAGGACAGTGAAAATACTCTGCGTGAGACTTTGAGGTTTTAAAAAGTACTTTGTATGACTGTTACATACAGATTGGGAGCCAAAACTTGATTAAATTAATGCAGTTACAAAAAAAACTTCAGTGTTTTGCTCCTATGCTTGCTATATCCCTGCCACCGGACCTGATCCAGTGTAGGTCACAGTGATGCAGACAGGGATTTATGGTTGGAGTTTATGAAGCAGCTAAAGTGAGCGAAGAGTATATGCACTCTTTGCATATTTTCAGTTTTGTCCCTGCCCATGGATATTGCAAGCAATTACATATGTCCTTTCTGGCAGTAGGATGTGGACAGTTTGGCTAGGGTGTCAAGGAGAAGTTTTCCCTTATGGTGCTGAGGTCTTGCAGACACAGTCCCTCTTGCGTCCTGGGAAGGATGGTTTGCCCACTGCCAGGTGTCTTGGAGGCATCAGCCGCTCTTTCTGAGTGAGGGTCTCACAGTTTCACTTTCTCCAATTGAATGATCCTGTCCCTCTCTGGCATTAGGGTGCTGGAAAATGCATCACCAGATATGTTAGTGGGGAAGTAAAGTTATGGAATCTGCATCCTGTGGATGCTGACATTAGACCTGATGCTATAGGTTGTCTTACTCAGGATTTTGTTGAGCATCCCATAAGCTGATCTCTGAAATTCTGGCAGGTGTCACAGCTGTGCTACCGTAGTCATGTGCTGGTCAAGAGCAAGGGTTGAAAGTCTGGTCCATTGTGATTGACTGCTGTTATATCTGGCAGATGTTACTTGTTCCATTAAAAAGAAAGTGTTTTTTTTGTTTTTTTGTTTTGTTTTTCCCTCCCTCTTAGGTGGAACGTATTGGGTATTCAAGGAGCCTTACTTAGCCTCTTTGTGGAGCCAATTTACTTCTCTAGCATCATCTTGGGGAGTTTATATCATGGGGATCATCTATCCAGAGCCGTATACCAGAGGATAGCAGAGATAGAAGATCTACCACCTCTTTATACACTCAACAGACCTTTACTTAGTGGCAAGTATCTAATGGAGAAAGCCGTGACGGTAACTAAGTCTGTTCCAGTAGCAATGTGATTTTGCAGTTCTCAAAACCTTGCAAATTATGTACTGTCAGTAAACTGCTTTCTGGTTACAAGAGAGAAGTTATGGTCTAAACCTGATGTAGGTACTCGGTCAGAATTACCATAGCAAGGACCCTTCATGAGTTAAAACATGGAAGGAACTGGGGTATGAACCTTTGGGTGCAGCTTCACATAATTGCTGTCTGGAGCATGCCCTAGCAACATGTGAGGCAAGTTGAAGGCCCCAGCTTAGTGAAACCTCTTCCCACCCTTGAAATAGTGTGTTAGCTCTTGCTGTCACTTCTCTTGCCATTGCAGGTATTTGTTGAACTGATGCATCATTAATCTGTATGCCAAGATAGACACATTTGGTTCACAATTTCTAGATCAGTAACCAACTAAAAATGGATGGAGAGAACATCTCAGCTGCCATTGTTTGTATTTTCTTTTTATCATCAGTCTCTGTTGGATGCAGCATTACCTTTAATTAGCATGGCACCCAACTTTGCATGACCCAGTAATCATCATATTTTAATTTCCACTTTGTAGGTTAATGCATAAATACTGCATTCAGAGCCTGGTGGCACATTCTTTTGGAATATATTTCATAGAGTATTAAGCGTATCTGACAGACAGCAATATGGCAAGCCCCAGCCGGTGTAGCTGTCTTTTGCAGCTGCTGTTGAACATTTAAGTACTGTTCTTTGGCTTTGCACTGATCATGGGCTCTAGTGGGGCTGAGAGGAATGGCAGTATTTGAATTAACAGGTTGTAACTTCTGAGCCATGACTTTCAAAGGAAAGTTCTGAGGTGTCTTCAATTCTAAAACTGCTAGTTACAGTAATGCTGTGAAGCTTTATAACTAAAATCTCTTATCCTCCTTCTCGTTGTGTGCATTGCTTTGTTCTATAGAGCTTAGCTTTTGGCATGTGTCTGTTTATTTTCCAGGGGAAAAAAAAGATCAGTATTTTAAAGCATGTTTAAGGTTTGACATGAATTTTTAAAATAGATTTAGGGAGGGAGGTGGGGAAAGAGCGTATTAACAACCAGCATTTCTTTAGATAAGAAAGGTAATTAATAAGGATTCCCTGAACTAGGACATATAAAAATGTTAAGCAATGTATTTGCCCTTATATTAGCAAGTAAGTAACAGTTACAACACTCACAGTACCAAATATTTAATAGTTGTATGGGCATAGTAGCTGATGTATGGACTGTTTCTGCCTGATTTTGGGGAATTTTTACCCGTTCTTCAAGACAGCAGGTTTGGAGTGGGGTGGGAGGAGTTTTTGTTATCCTTTTCACAACATATAATAGTACCTTGTCTTCTTAAAAGATATCTTTCTGCAATATTGATATCATCTATTTGCCATGAAGTAGCACCATCTGTTTAAACAGTTCAGCCAGGACTCACTGAGCAGTAAAGAGGGTTCAGAAATGTTCTCAGCTGTTGAGTTTTCATAGAAATGCACGTCTCAAAAATGTATGGGCAGCTTGTTTGGGAGGTTGGGCGGAGAATTGTGTTGATGGATTTTCTTCTACTGGTTCAGTCTTGAAAGCTAGTCGTCCGACCAATGCTGCTGGGTTCAGCTGGGGCATTTATGTAGCTACCCATCTGCTCTTTGATTCACATATTTTACAGTGTATTCTTACCTGGAATAAGCGCCGCAGAAATACCTGTCCCCAGTTCTGTGTTCCTCCTGGTACCACACACACAACTGTGTGATGGTGACTCATTTCTACCAGAGGAATGAAAGAGAAATAGCTGTCTTTCCCCGCTGTCTCACCTTCTTAGCTGAGAAAGTACTGTAAAAACTGGGTTTTTTTCCTCTCATAGAACAAGTTTTATGTCTGCAGGGACAATTGCATTAAGTCAAAGTCAGATGGAGTTATTGTTTCCTACTGCTATAAATTAGCTTTTCATCATCTTGCTTGCCTCATAGGAAACTTTCTACTTTTACCTCCTTTGCCCAGCAAGTTAAATGTGAACATGCATATCAGAGTAGTTGGTTTTCAGCTAGGGGATGCCAGAAACCCCAACGTTGGTAGAAAACTCCCATTCTGTGATGACTCTTGGAAGCCTTTTGGTTGTAGGACCCAGCCTTTTGGTTGTAGGACCCAGCCTTTTGGGACGCTCTTTGCACTTGCAGCACTGAGAGCACATGAACTCTCACTGAGAATTGGCGACATTACTTGAAGAGAAGACAGCTTTGAATCGCATGAATTTCTAGAATGATCTGAAAAGGTATGGATTTCTCAATCAAATAGAATGAGGATGATTGTATAAATCGGCCAATAACAAGGTGTCAGTCTGCAGGGTAATCTGCACAGACATTTTGGAGCCATTGTGGGCATGAAGGAGTTCACCCGGGTGGAAGTAGGATGGCAGAGCTCAGCAGATACTCTGTTCAGAGAAGCAGCCCATGAAAATCCTTGAGAGCAGAAGTCATTAAATGTAAGAGAGCCCATTGCATATAAAAGACAAGCTCTTCTTCACTGACAGCAGCTAGTGTGAACCAAATTTCATCAGGCACCTGTCCTTACGGTTCCTGTTGCTGGTAGGTGTGCTCAGATGCCCGAGGACCTGCACTAATGGCATCAGCTGGGGCTATGAGCACAAAGTGGACAGCAGGCTAAGCCCTGACGTGCTCTCCTGTCTGCGACGGCTACTCAGCCGAACCCCAAACCCTGCTGTAGTGTCTGCTTTTGTGGACAATGCCTTTTCTCTTAGTGGTGATTATAATATTAATACAGGTAAAGTTTTCCCTGTTTTGATGTCTGGTCAGTTGATAGTTTCTTATGCTTTAGTTTCTCTAGAGGTCCCTGTCTTTTACCGGAGTATTGTCAGAAATTCTGTTGTTGGCAGTTTTGACCCGTTCCTCATGGTGCTGCTGGCAGGTGTTTCCTATTTCAGTTCTTGTCTGAAACATCCTGGAGCAGTGTCACGTCTGCTGATTATCTTGTCACCAGCATAAGAACTGTATTAGGTAAGATCAAGATCTTAAGGTACAATCCATCCAGCCCAGAACTCTTTTCCACAGGTAGGTAGGCAGTGAAAAGCAAAAGGAAACAGTAAGCCTCTGCAGAGATTTCCTCAGAATTGCAGCGGTAATTCCCTGTATGTCAGGGACATCCTGAGTCAGGTATTGAGAATCTTTGTGTTTAGAAAACCTTAATGGATCTTTCATTCATAAGCTCCTGGTTTTGTTTTTTGAACTGCTGTCAACTTTTCACCATCCACAGCCTCCTTTAGTAAGGAGGGCTGTAGGACAGGTAAAGATTCGTGCAGTGGAATTTCTATTCTGCTAATTTAATTAGATATTCCTCAGTGCTCTGTATGGTACAGGCTATAAGCAGTTGTCGTGGCGCTCAGCTTTCTTTACCTCTGCAATATTCCTACATAAGTCCTGGTTTTGCACGCTGAAAAATCTTAGTCTGCTTTGTTGTTCCTTGCATGGAGACCCTTCCACGTAAGAATCATCCCTTCCATTTTACAATTGTGTTTTTGAGCGAGTGAGACCAGAGCAGCACCTGCTACTCAAGATAAAGCAGCAGTAGTGATTTATATGGTGGCATCATGATATTCTGTTCAGTTCCATGATCCTGCAGTAATAATTCCTAACATTCAGCTTGATTCCTTTGATTACTGTCGATCATTGACCTGACTGGTAGAACTGAATATTAGAAACTAAAATCTCATTCCTGAATGCTAATATCCAAGTCCAGCACTCCTTACGCAAAATTGCTTTGTTTTTTCTTCATATGTATTACCTAATATTTATCTGTGAGGAATTTAATCTGCCTTTTTATTGTCCAGTCACCCAATGTTGTAAGCTTTTTTTCCTGCTAGTCTTTGCAATTCTTTATTTACCTTCTTAAATAATTTAGTATCATCACCAGTCTTACCTTGTTTTTACACACACACACACACACACACACACACACACACTTTCCAGTGTGCACAAAGCTTGAGGGTCTCTAGCTGTGTTGGCTTTTCCCAAGGACACCATCTTCATCCAGGTGTCCATTAAGTCAGTTTTTAAGGTAGACATTGAACAGACAGGCCTCCTGCTCCCTGGGCTCTCCAGGAATTCATGTCACACTGGCCACCTCTAGTCTTCAGTTTCTAGGGCGTTTTTTTGTAGTCTTTCTCAATATTGCTGTGTTTACATCTGTGCCCAGTGGGGTCGTATGGTAGATCCTGCAGCCTTCCTGGTGCAGGTGTCATGTTTATTGACTGGTAGTTCCCCAGCGCACCTCTAAACTCCTTAAAAATTGGAGTTGCATTGGCCACCATTCATCTTGGAGAAGTTGTGTGGTTTGAGAGGAGAGGTTACGTACCATGAGTGCTGTTCCTGCTGCCTCATCCTTACTTTCCTTGAATGCAGTGGAATGTTGTCTGGGTGCCATAGCCAGCGTTTGCTTGCTTCACACACATACCCTAGAACTGTTTTTCACTGGCACCTCAGTTTGCGATGGTTCCCATGGCATGTTGCCTGTGAAGAGGGGCTCCGGCCTGGGAACCCACCCACCCTTTTTGCAAAACGTTCATTCATTTTTTGCACACAAGAAGACTTCAGCCACCACAGCAAGAGTGGTTATTATAAATGTTCATGCTTCAGCACTCCTCTGACTGCTGTCTACATTTGCATTTTAAAATAATGTTTTTAAACAAAACTAAATCCTTCTGCAGAACCTTTGGTGATTTTTCAGCTGTTTCCTTGGTACTTTATCCTCCTGTTCATATTGGTGTTTTTCAGCTCTTTCTCCTTTTTAATGAAGCTTTTTTGAACTGTGCCCTCAAAGAACTGTCAAGCTTTATTATTTATGTAAGCACTAGCACAAAGAGCTGTGACCTTTGCTTGTGCTTATTATACCCCATTATAATAATGTTCAACAATAAGTTCTGAGCAGTGTTCTCTAAATAGCTTAGTTAGATCAGTCTTCAAAGGAGAATAATATATTTTATGTTCTATGCTAGCTTTCTCTCCCATTACCAGTTTCAGCTTATTGTGCTATATTCACATCTAGATTTTCAAGGCGAAGGTATGATCCATCTAAAGTGTTATCAGACACTTTGCTCTTGAGATGACCTTTATTCCCTGTCTGTGCTACCCATGATCTACCTTCAGGGATTTTGCCATCTCTCCAGGGTTCGTGCAGATAATTAATCAGCTGAACAGGGTGTTGTTATTTAAGTCTATTTGAAATTCTGAGTCTGTTTGTTTTTTTAAATTTATTCAATTCATCAAAATAACCTTAGGAATGCAACTGTGTAATTGCTATGGAAGTGTGGTGCATACTGGATGTTCAGCTTCCTCATCTTTATTTGATTTGCTTGTGTGGGTGCTTGTGATGTCCCAGGTGTCTGCGTAGCTGATGGGGCAGGAGCAGGCTCAAGGAGCAGATGATGTCTTGCAGTACTCAATGAACTGTATCTGATCCCTGTACTTGTTCAGTAGCGTACGGAACAAAAGCAAAGGTAATAATATAGATATCATTAAATTAAAGAAAGAATATAACTGACCTGCTTGTCATGTGGCGGCGATTTCTTAGCTCTCTCGCCTCAGTAGTTTTTTTGACTAAGAGTTTTGTCAGCATGGGTCTGTTTCACGTGAGTGTCACAAAAGCAGCCTGAATTGATATGCTTTTGGAGACTCAGAGTTGAGATGCGTTTTGTATGCACTCAGGATTTACCATTTATTAGGTGCAAGCCTCGTGCTGTGTGGTGCACGGAGTGGCAGTGTTTGCACTTCAGTGGCACAGGACAAGTTGCGTTGTGCATGAGCAGCTCCAGTTTTTGGGAGGCATGATGTGCACATTCATTGTGCTCAGAAGGACTGTGGAAGTTGTGATGAGGACTTTTCAGCTCATGTCATAAAGCCCTGTTCTTGCGGGGTCTTCCTCAGGTATTGCTTGCGTGAGATTCTTGATGTGTTGGTCTCGGGTTGGTCTGTGTGTGAATCCCACATCCCCGCTCACTGATTTGCAGATCAGTGGGTGTAGATCCGTGCCATCCTGCTGTATTTCAGCTCCTGGATGCATGTCTCCTAAAAGAAATCAAGAAAGAGCTCTTCAGGAAACTTCTGTTCTGATTCTCAATTTTTTCAGCTTATATTTTAAGAAAACAGGGAATGGTAGGGTTATTTTTCATTATTTACTTATTCACTTAATTACTGGTTATCAGTCATAGTGACCAGCTCAACATAAACCAAGTGTTAAAATACAGCAGCTTCAGGGAGTTCAATATGATGGATATTTCAAAATGTTTGTCTATTTATTAAATGAGGAATTGATTATAGTAAGCAAACTGAATCTCAGCGTGTTGTTTAGACCTTGTAGGTCTCGTGTACTCTTAAGTGCTGGGCCCAGAGGTGCTGTGAGACCCAGGCCGGCTGAGCCAGTCCTGTGCTCAGGTGCCTGAGGCTGGCTTAACTTTGTTTATTAGATTGTGTTTCAAATATCAGCACGAAGTACATCCTGCTGTAATGCTTATGTCCAGTTTATGCAAATTCACTAGATTTTTATAAAGTGTAGGACTTAGCATAACCTTAGAGTAGATTTGAAATAGGTTCTCAGAGTTGTTTTAAAGTAAAAATGGGATCTTATTGGAAAGAAAAAAAATGCCCTGTTCCTTTGTTCTTTGCTGGTGAGACAACTGAAACATCTTAAAGGTAGAATTTTGCCATCCTGTGATGTCTGCAGGATTAAAACCGATGTGCTCCTCAGCTTTTCCATAGCACGCCCAACCCAGACCTGTGGCCCTGGCTGCTGCTTGCAAGCACCAAGCACCATCCTGCTGCACGTGCAAGAGAGGAGGTGCACGTGGATGGCAGCAGCTGCCGTCATCTTCAAGCATGGTGCTGCGGTCATTATATACAGTACGTCTCTGCAGTGCCGGAGGGCTGGGGGGAATAAATCCTGCCCTAGGCAGGCTGGGCAGGCAGCTGGCCTCGCTTCATACTTGGGTTAGACTGCTGGTGTCTTTGCTTCTCCATCAGTAGAGATGAAGCCATAGCTGAGAGGTGTCGCACGATTTAACATCTGACCAAAATGATCCGAGTCCTCTCTTGAGTCCTGTGGTTTGCCATTTCTGGGCACTGTAAGTAGCAATGGGCATGTAAAAAGGGGAGGCAGCTGAAGCACAACCGGATTTATGCTGAAAGACTCAAATGTCTGCCAGTTTGGGGTTTCTGTGAAGGATACAGAGGACAGGGCTGCTTTGTCTGACTTGGATGCCCACAGCATCAGTGCTGCTGCCTGTGCTAGTCACACTGTGCCCCAGCATAGTCCATAAGAAATAGGAAATAGATTGGTAACTTTTAACGATGCACACTCGACAGCTGCTGAAATGTAGGCAGCTTCACGTCTTGGTCTGCAAGGTGGCCTGCTGTCTCATACCACTGCTCTGACCTAACTCCATTTTTATGAGAGAAAGCAAAAAAGCACATTGCAGGCACTTCTAAATAAGCACAACCTCTCCGAATAAGACTGTACTCCAATTTTTTTGGCTGAATTGTGGCTGTGAGTTGAAACATGACCAGGGTTCATAGTTTCACACCCGTTTTGAAATGAGATGAGCAACATGCACCTAAATTTTTACACAGCAGAGCGACAGGGAGTTGTTTGGAGAGTTACAACTGTCAAAACCTCGCAGTATCTGCTCTTCCCTACACTTGCTCATCATCCTGCTACTGAGTGGGCTCTGAGAGGGGAGGTTTCTTGTGCAGAAGCAGAGCAACTTTTTTCTGCTTCGTAATTATTTGCAGATTGATTAATTCAGTTAGTCCATTGGTTTGCCCTGTAAGCAAGACCAGGTCCCCCTGGGATGGATGTGGCAAGGTGCTCGTGTTACTGTGCCCATGGACCCTTGCCGCAGACCTCTCCAGTATCCCCTCTGCTGAGGGGGCTAGTTCCTCACGGCTCCAGCGATGCACACTTGCCCTGCTAGGAAGGACAGAAGGAAGAGAGCGCTTCAGGCAGGTTGAGAATAAGATGTGCGTGGCGATATCTCCACAAGTCAGTGAAAAATCTGCAAGAGAATGTCCTCAGAATAAAATTTCTGCTTGTAAGACTGCTTAGCTATGTGATTTTAGTAGCTGTATTGCTTAGTCTCCAGGAAAAACAAAAATCAAGAGTTAGTATTTATTATTGTCATTAAACATCACTTTTCTTTCAGGTATTAGCAACGCAGAAGCCCGTCAACCAGGGAAAGCACCAAACTTCAGTGTGAACTGGACAGTAGGAGACACTGGTCTTGAAGTTATTAATGCTACAACTGGCAAAGATGAAATGGGTCGTGCATCTCGCCTTTGTAAGCATGCTTTTTACAGCCGCTGGATGCGTATTCATGCAAAGGTATATCTTCCAGACTGCTAGATTTTCCACTTCTTAATTCTTAAATACCTGTGCGTGCTGCTTTCTGTATTCGAAGCCACTTTCTGAACCTGTTTTAAGCTAAGCCTGATGTTAGCTACTGCTGCATGTAGTAATGGAAAAGAACAATGCGTTTGTTTAGCTTATCCTTTAATTTGATGATGTCTGGTCCAAAATGCATGCAAAGATCTAATAATCCTTAATCTATAGCTAAGTAAACAAAAGGTGCTATCTCTTTTGAGCTTGCATTCTCATTTTCATTTATTTGGAAGGATAATCCCAGTTTCACTGCAGTGGAACCTACTGAGGTTTCACTCTGTCCTCTCAGAAGGAAAAGCTACAAGAAAGTATCTGTCAATGGCTTTGGAGTATCTAGATTTCTTCTGCCAAAGGAAGCTGATAATCCAGAGAAAGCAAAATGCAGGCTAGCTGGGCTAAGAGGAGTGCAGAGTGCCTGTGCTGTGGCTGCTGCAGAAGGACACGCTTTGTGAGAGGCAGGCGTTGCAGCTGGGTGCGGTGAAGCTGGGCACAGAACCGTGATGGCTGGCAGGAGCCGTCCTGTACACTTGTCTGCCTTTGCCTGAACAATTGGTTTACTAGTTCAATACCTTGCTTTAATAATAATTGTCACTCTCAAAGCATTTGGCTTAATAGGTTCTTGTCTCTCTTCTTTTCTCGTCTTTAAACCACACAGCTTTCCTCCAGCTTGCGCTCAAAGATCCTCAAGCCTAACCTGTACCACGAAACCAAGCAAGGAGCCACTGAGTATCAAACTGCCAAAGAGTGTTTGTTTAAAGCATTCCTGAAGGCAGGACTTGGAGCCTGGGTGGAGAAACCCATAGAACAGGATCAGTTTTCTCTCACTGTCTAATTCACAGACTGCACATCACTTTGGAAAGGGGGTTGTTCTGGAAATTCCTGGTGTCCAGCACTGCTTTCTGGCATCTCCACAGCGGTCAAAACATCTTTTTACTGTTCGGAGTTGGGTTTTTTCCCTTTGTTTTTTTTTTTGAAACTTCATAGTAACTGTTTCTGTTTTGCCTAAGTATTGAAACTCAATGATCTGACACATAATTGTATATTTTGTTATGGGAAAGTAATTTCTGGTGTATTTCTAGAAATACTTTTACTGTAGAAAACTAGCAGTAAGGCTGTCCTTACAGTATACGATGACTCATTTTTTCTGGGTTAAAATAATTTCTTTTTTTAAATCAATGTCATCAAGTGCATGAAGAAATGAAAGTTTCTCTAGGTTTTACACCACACTTTTAGGAAGTAGCTTAATTTTTTTAAAAGAAAATAGGTGACAAAGCTGATTCTACTCCTCTGTTAACTTGTTTTTGAACTGCAGATATTTCTAGCATATAGATCACAGAGCCAGAGTGGAGTCTGGACAGCTAGTTTTTCCCCACTTCCTTGCTCTTTAAAACCAGCTGCTGAAAATTTCATGTCTTTGATGTATGTATTTATTAGTCTGTGACCCAGTTTTTAACATGCAGCTTTTTATTCTGTTTTTAAAAATACATTTACCTCCCATTTACACACATTGTGAAGTCTTCATTTTTTTTTACCATTGTAAACTGGAAACAGCAAAATAATTATTTGTAAGTTAAGAAGTTTAGTCTATAACGTGCAGAAACCTGTTTAGAAGTAGGCGATTTGTATATCCCAGGAACTCATCAGAATACGATCGTAACTGTAACAGTAATATGACAACTTAAATTTGCTCGTTTTAAGGGCACTAAGCCTGAATTGCCAAAACCAGTCACTTGCTGGGTATTAATTGCTCTCCTGTCAGAAATGAAAAGCTCTTGTACGGACAAAAAGTTGTTAAAACTTCTTTCCTGTGAGCTGTATCTGCTTTCACCCAAGTTGTTGTGTCTCTGAGATTTCATGGCGTTTTAGCTTTACATGTGTGATGGTCTTCATGACGCTAACTAGGTAAGTTGCTCTCAAACATGCTTTCGTATGCTGTGACGATTACTTAGAAAGGTGTTTTTCCTAAAGGTGTAGACACTTCTGCTTTATGTAAAAATGTAAGATAGAAGGGGGAAATATTGTGAGATCAGTTTAATTAACTGGTGCGTAGAAGGCATTTTTAAAGACACTTTTTAGTACATGACATTTAGGAGCGGATGAGACAATGTCCAGTGTCGCTTCTCTGCTCACACGGCATGTGTCCAAACACACCCCTTGGCTCATGCCCATCCAGGTATCACCTGTGCTTTCCGAAGAGCATCCCAGAGATCTTCCATGTTCCCTTTGCAAGTGATGAAGGTGATGCTTCATGACACGACAGTTTGCCTGACAAAACCAAGTTGGTGCACCCACCGCTCCAGCTGCTGGTTCCCGTCCCTCCGCTCCACCGCCCCTTGCCTGTGCTGCACAGGACATCAGATCAGCGGGCTGGTCCGTGCTTTGAAGTCAAACCAAGGGTTACTTTTTTAGACCCACATTGGGTCACAGATCCCGTTTAGAGTTGTGCCATTGCATCTGCGGAGGCTGTGGAGTGGAGTGTGCGTCCCTTCAGCCAGCTTCACGGCCAAAGCCTGTGTATCATGAAGCTGTAACTGGAGCGAACCGTACCTCAGCCCCAGCATCTCCGGGGGGTTAGCAAACACTTGGGGGGTGCTGGAGACTTTGATGTCAGACCACTCCTGGCCACTTGTGAATGCCAAGGAGGTGTGCTGCTTTGTTATTGCTCAAGTAGGAACCTGTTTTCAACTTCAGGAAATGATCAAGCTTGCAAATCACCAGTGCATTAGTTGAAGCCTCTGGGTTAGTGTCTCGGAAGTAATGCATTGAGGTGCAAACAATGTGTTTTTGGTGGCATTATGGATAATAGCGAGCACTGCTCTGGGAAGCTGAGCAAGTCTGTGGCTGGGTCATCCCCTCGGAAAAGTCTGATGCTTCCAGAGGTTACTGCCTTTTCCAGATGCTGGAGGAACAAATGTTGCAAGCTGCAATAGACAGGCGGTGTTAATTCAGCTTTGTTGGCAACTTAAGCCATCCTGTCCGCTTCTCGTTCAACCCAAAAGTGCTCCCATGGCCTCTGCAAGCCTGACAAGGCCTTTTGCGGTTATCGTCTGACTGAGGCTTAGACTGACTTATTCTAAAACTAAAAGGCATTTAATTGTATGTGGTCAGATTTTGCAAGCACTCGGATGTCTGCCTTTGAGATCAACCTTGTCTCGCTCGCGTTGCAGAAATTCTGTGTGTGGCTGTAGCTGAGTACGTGCATACGTTTCTGCAGGATCGAGGGAAAGCTGGTCGTATCGTGCGTGTTTTCTTGAGATCATTACTGCTGTTAGATGAAATACACGTTTTTAAGGGGCTCAGTCTATTGATAAATGAAGTCTGTTGATGATTTCCAGCAAATTATTTTTACCCATCTTTCTGAAGTGCTCATTCAAAAGTTGATGTCTCTCTGGGTTTTTTTGATGACTAGGAAAGTATTAGCTCAAACTATTTTTTTTATGAAGTCGCAAATATGAGCAATATATTTAAGTATTATTATAGACATAGTTTTTTAAGCCGTTCGATTGAACGATTAAAATTAAACTGTAAAGGAAATATGTTCCATGCCAAAACCTTTTGATGAAGGAATGGTGTCAGGTCATTTATGAGGAATGAGTTCTCTTGTTTATAATTCCAGGATTTCAAAAAAGTAAGAAATTTTCCAGGGTTGTATGCAATCCATATCTGTCTTCCGGGAGTCAATAAAACACTGCTTGGCTTCCTTCGCTTGCTTGTTACTTTTTGTGCAGTTTAATACATGGAAAGAAGTTGGGAGGCAGAGTTGTGATTGCTGCCGCTCCCGTATTCCTCAGAAATCACCATCACCGAGCAAGAACGGATAGCAATGTATATAATTTCAAGCGACTGCGAAAGATAAGACAACTCAGGTTCCAGCAGCTGCCCAGTGTTGTGACTGACCTTTCTGTCGGGAGCTGCGCGTCTCCCCAGCGGGTTGGGAGGCTGAACCATCTTGTCTGAAAAGCCTGGGCTGGGTGGTTGGAAGCTGGCCTGTGCAGGGACTTGCAATGCTGCTCTGGGAGCTGCTTGGGTTCTTTTAATTTTATTATTTTTTTCCTTATTTTTGATTGAATATGAGTGTTTGTCTCAGGATCTTCAAAGGACTTAAAGAGTAACAACTTTAATGTTGATGAATACTTGAAATCTAATTTAAGGTGTTTTTCTCCAGATGACAGTCTAGCTATAATAAAGTTTGTAGGTTAGTAAAATAGATAATTTTAAATATAGATGTTTGAAGTATATATGTTCTGCAGGATCGTTTGAAGAAAATTTGGGCCTAAAAGCTAACACTTGAAATATAAGTTATGGCTGTACTCAGGACCTGGTAATAACTATAGAGTATTTCTTACCACTTGTATGTGAAGTGTATTGTGTGTAGGAGCTTGTTAGCGACCGTTCTCCCCCAACAGCGTAGATGTCTGCGTAGCTGTAGCAGCCCCCGCTTGCCCTCGTGTAGCTGGTGATGGTAATTGTGACTCCGCGTGCTTAGGGGTGTACAGCAGCGGGGTTCCTGTACCGCTGGCAATTGCGATCTCACCTTAGAGAAACCTTTTCGTGACTGGTTACTGCATAGGAAACTCAGGAGTAGAAGACTTGTGCGTGTTATTACTCTGTACATCCTCTAAATCTAAAATAACTTGCAGCTGAAAGTCTAAGGATCTGGGAGCGGCTGTTGCATTTCATCAGTCCGGTTCTGTGCTGTCTCAGAGTGCCGTCTGCCCAGGGGAAAAACCACGTCTCATCCTGCTCTCTCAGTGAAAAAGCACATGAAACAAAGCTGTTGGTTCGGAGTGCTGGGTAGCATGAAGCAGAGCGTGTCTTGCGGAAGACTAGTGCCGCCTTTTGAAACCAAGCTGTCTTTTTTTAAAAAAATAACCATCCAGGAATTGAGAATCAATTCTAAGAATTGCTTAGTCGTGGGCACCACATAATTGAGATCTATATTTTCTTTTTTCTTAAATATCAATGGTTTTCTAAATAGCTAAGATTATTCTTGCCATTCCTTCAATTAAGCTTTAATGCTTGGAAGGCTCGTGCTTGTAGAGAAGCTGCGCTTGGAATTCTTTGCATTTTTATCGTCATAAACTGTCCACTGTGAAAATTATCCCAAAGTTTACTGAAAAGAAAGAAGAGCTGCAATTCAGGTATTGCAATATTGCATATTCAGGATGCAAGTCAGAACAAAATTGTCTAATGTTATTTAAAACCTAAAAACCCACAGAAATAAAACGTATAAAATAGAATTATCCTGTCTCAGAACTGCCGTGTGGTTTCTATCTTTGGGTTTTTTTTCTAATACTAAGTGATTTCCATGGAGTTTAAAAGATCACGTCTTTGTTTAGCGCGCTCCTGTTTGGAGAGGAGTTGGTGTTTATCCCAGGGTTACCTGGAGCTGACGGAGTCACGGTATTGAAAGGGACACGCAGTGGATTGTGGAAGGGAGGCTGAGCACAGCGCCACTGGTGCAGGGCAGGTCCCCGCTGCACCCCGGCGCGGTGGCCGGGGCTCGGTCCCCATCCTGCCGGGGGCTCTGCGGAGGCTGCCGGTGGCGCGGTCCATGCCGCAGCTGCTGCTGAGTCAGCGTCTGGCCGCAGCAAGCGGAGGAAGGGAGAGAAATTGAAATTGCTGGTTTCGTTGGTTCCTAAAAGAGAAATGATGGTGTGGGATGGGATTCCTGCTCTCCGCTGGAGAGGCCCTTGGGCAGGAGACGGGGAGCATGGGCCAAATGAATTGGCTACTCAGCAGCAGCAGCTCTTCCCCGCCACGGCCTTTCCCAGAGATGTGGCAGCACAGGAGGGCCCCAGCTACGTGGAAATCTTTTAGCGTGCATTGAGCTTGCTGCCTGTCCTTGATGGAAACAACTGCTCTGGAGTATCCGCAGCGATTTTGGGTAGATCCCCCCCAAGGAATAAGGTTGTGTGGGTGTCTGTGGTGGGCGGGTCGGGTCCTTCCAGCTGCAGGATATGTGGCGTTTCAGCACTAGGCAGGTATTTGCCCCTAAAACACACCCAGGTAGATAAAACTAAAGGCTGCTTTTCCCTAAGTACGTCTGCTAGCAGCATGTGCCTAAGCTGTGACAGTGCTTCTGGTAAGACGTTCTCCTGTCATCGTTTCTGTGGAGCGGGTTGCGGTAAGAACGATGCAGACTGACGGGGGCTGCAAAAAACGAGCAGTGGCTGAAATCCCGAACCTGTCGGAGCTGGTGGAGAGCAGATAGGACCTGAGCTTTCTCCTTGGATCACGTCAACATGCGGTGTCTTTCAGAACCTTTGCAGCCAAAGGTCTGTCCCCTTGCCTGTCCACAAATGGACAGTTAATTGTGCCAACAGCATCTGCATGTGCAGGAATGAGGTTTATGGGTAGCTGTGTTTTGTTTTCTTCAGTCATTCCAGAGAGGAGGAATTAAGAGCTGTGTTTGCTGTCAGTGCTGAGGGCAGCTGGCCTCGGCAGGCGTAACAATTTAAAGAATTTCTGTTCTCTGGAGGGTAGGATCCCCAGTCAAGGTCACTGCGTATTTTTTACATTTTTAATACCTTCACCGTTATCATACCGATATCATTTTTGTTGTAGGTCGGCTGAGACGTCTTTAACAAATTTTAGATCAAACGTGTGTGTGAATATATATTTATACATTATATATATATATTGCTGTATATTATTTGCATTAAGTAGTTACTCTTCCCCAATCTTCCTGTGCGGTCGTGTGAATACATTAGCTTTACCTACCTGGTGTAAGGATACTAAAGAGCACTCTCAGATACTGTCCTCAACAGTTACGTTCTCCATTCATAACCCCAACTTTGAAGACGAGACCTCGTTTTACCTCTGGTTTGTGGCTTTCCTTACAGCACACCTGTTCCTATCCCAGTGTCACTGCTGAAGCACAACCCATCGGTCGATTATTCTAAGCAATGACTGTTTTGCATACTACCTTGCTTTGTTTAATTAATGTTTGTACAGAGATTTGAAAATATAAAGAGCTATATCATTGCTAAGTTTCCTCATTGTTTTTGTATATTGCTATCGCTAGTGGCAGGGAAAAAAAGAAGTGAAATGTCACAAAATACCACGTGTGTCCCTAAAACGGTGGGTTTGGTTACATCGTGAAGAGCTAGCGAGGAAGCGAGAGGAGGGTATTTATGTGATGCTGCCAACTTGATCTCTGAAATCGCAGCTTTTGCAAAGAGAAAAGGAGGGAGGGAGGGCCTGCACGCATGGGGATGCAGGAGCTGGGAGCATGCGGAGTGTGCCGGTGCCTGCAGCTGGGAGTGGGAAGCTCTGGAGGTGGGAGCTGCCCTCCCTGCCCCTGGGACGGTGGCCGGCTGCCTGGGGGCGGTGGGTGATGTGTGGTGGGTGATGTGCGGTGTCACCGCTGGCCAGAGCGCGGGAGAGGAGAGGGTGAGAAAACACCCAACGGGTCTGCAGCTCCGGCGTGGACGCGTGGCTTGCGGCTGGCTGCGGGGGGCTGTGCAACTGCTGCTGCTCTTAGAAAATGGTATTTTGCAGTCATTTGCTCAAATCCCAAGTGCGTGGGTCCCTACCTTCTACGGACTTGTAGGTGGCCACCAGGGTTTTCATCTGAGCACACGTCCTCCATGTACATGGTCGTAGCCTTGAGCCCTGCTGCTGGGTGAGCCCCAGGGGTGCTAGCGCTGCCACCATCGGCAGTGGGACCCCAGCTCCCCGGTGCTGGGGACTGCAAAAACCTGGTGCTCACCCCTACAAGGCCACACACCAGCCCCACGGACTTGCCTGGTAGCCATTAATCCTTTCCTGCCCAGCAGGAAATTGTACACCAAAAGAGGGGAAAATCACCCCTGCCTCGCCGCCCAG
Organism: Ibycter americanus; assembly: GCA_035590275.1. NCBI lineage: Eukaryota > Metazoa > Chordata > Aves > Falconiformes > Falconidae > Ibycter > Ibycter americanus. The sequence continues at coordinate 5,730,122 of JAVJGI010000064.1, forward strand.
CCCTCCGCAACCACCCGCAGCCGGTTACAGCAATCCTTATGCACTACCATCATCTAGTTGGTTGCTTTGATTAGTTTTAGGTGTACCTGCAAGCCCTACTCCAGTGCTGGTTGCAGGAGGCAGCTGCTCTAGCCCCGTGTGGATCTGGAGAGCCAGCTCTGGTCACAGGCTGGTCTGCTGTCTCCACCTTGTGACAGAAAGGCTATGCTGGCAGCCAGGGAATTCCACAGCCGAGAAGGGACACACCGAATAAAAACCCAACGCAGCCGGCTCCTACAATGGCTGTGCAAAGGATGCGATTGCAGCGGCTGTGCAAAGGATGTGACTGCAGCGGTGCTTTAGGTTTCAGACCCTCTGCAAGACCTCCTCTGCGGAAAGGCGTGGGAGCAGACACAGAACACGTGATGTTTGTCCTTGAAGGTGGAGAGAAGACCCATCGCAATACTCGCTGTGGATATTCTCACACCTCACAGAACTTTTGCTGCTCTTATTTTCACATTGATGAATGCATCTTCTTCCACTGTACGCTAAGACAGAGAGAACTGATCCCGCACGTTTATTCCATCTATGCTAAAAATGGAACATGACAGCATTACTGCCAAGGATACAGATCTCCTGTGCCAGGGGATAACAAGGCCTGCTCTGCTCAGTTCCTTGCTCTACAACCCAGAAAGCAGCAGACAGCAATAGAATACCAGAAAATATAGAATTACAAGGCAACAGCTGCTTTGGCACAGGTTGCCAGCTGCAAGGTGCCATAGTCACATATACATGCATATGTACGATCGTACATACACGTGTTGTCACTGCGAAGACAAAGCATAGCCATGTCCCAAGATCCTGTGGACTTAGGAAACAAGAAGGAAATTCCACCCTTTCTTTCATCCACTGCTGTCACCTTCCCAGCTTTTTACTGTCAAGACAGGGACTCAAGGGAGAGGGGATGTTGCTGGAAGCCTGTTGACCAAGGGAGCTGTTGCCCTGCTCTCTTTTAATCCTCATTTTCTCTTTTAGCCCTGGTGGCAGGTTGTGCCTGTAGCCTCCTGTGCTTTTGCTGTGCACCTCCAAAAGGCCCGCTTCTGCCTTCCCTGTGACGCCTTTTATGCAGTGAAAGGCAAGTTCGATCCCTCTTTCACCTCCTCCAGGCTGAAAAAGCCCAGCTCTCCCCTCCACTCCTCATACGCCACATACTCCAGCTGCCACTAGTTTTAGCAGCCTTCCTGTGGACTCTCTTCCCGTTTGTCAACATCCTCTTGCAGCCGGGGGCACAGAGATTTAGCAGATGCAGCCTCCCAGTGCCAAGAAGGGTAATGCCAGCTATGCCTCCTGATACAGCACCCTGTGGGACAGATGATGAAAAAAATCCCTTTTCAGGGCATGCAGGTTTTATCCAGGTTTCCTCTACGCTGGAGTCCAATGCTAGGGAGCCAGGAGACAGCAAAACGCATGGTTAGAAGAAGCATGGACACGTTCCATAAAATGCTACAAAGCTTTTTATTTTTCTCAGTGAGGTATACATTACACGTCCATCGCCACCATTGCTTTACATGGCACACAGGCTAAACGAGAACATTTGACTTGGTGGGCAAAGGCACTGCTTTGAAATGCTGGGCTCCCCACTGTCACCAGAGGGGCTCAGCTGCTGCACGGAGACACAACGTGCAGCTGGTAATAACAGAAGAGCTGCTGCTACTATTGTCCGAGAAGCTCTCACAGCTTCCACTGCGGCTGCACGGGAGGAAACAACCTCATTGTCTGGGGGCACCTCTGAAACGTCCACTGCACAGAGCAGGAAGGTGTTATATATCCCCACTCAAGCCAAGAGGAAAGAGCAAATGAAGGGCCTGCTAACAGCGAGGTAATCTGGTAAACTGACTTTTTAAGGAAAAATGTCTGCTGCACCTATTGAATTGTCTCCTAGTCCACTTCCAAAGAAGGTTAACAGAACCATGTAGACCTGCAGGGCAAAAGATTGACCTGAAGCACCAAACGGAGGAGAATACTTCCCAACCACCAATTCCACACAGCGAGAGACTGCAAGAGCTAGAACGGGTACTCACACAAAACCCTTCTCAAATGGGAGCTGCACTTTCCCTCTGGCAGGTGGTGCAGCACAGGGCTCTTCCCCTGGACCACCCCTGGACCACCAGCCAGCCGCCTCCATCAGAGCACCACCTCACCGGCAACGCTCCCGACTGCCGGGCTCACACACGTCACCTCGAGGGCCAATGACCTCTGCTGCCTGCCACTGTCCTCAGTTTGCGCCCTTGCATTAACTGAAGGCAGAAATGCAGAAAAATCATTTGTTGAATTACTGGGACGATCCATCTGACAAGGAAACTGAAAGGCCTTTTAGCACACTCCTTAGCAAAGCATCACCGTCACTGAGCTGAGTGACTGGGTGATCCCAAAAGGGTGCTGACTTCTGCATCAGTCCAACTGAACAGGCCTTTGGGAGGACGATGGTGGGGGGGAAAGAAGTTTCCTTTGTGACGGTAAAACACAAGAAGAAACACAACCTTTCCTTTAGCACCCTACAAGCCCCATCATTGTGCCTCTCAGCACAGACTCACTGAGACTGCTATTAGAAGCAGTTGGTTTAGGTAGAAATGCCACGTCCTCTTCCTTCATCGAGCACTGATTGTATCAGACAATTTGAATGTTCACAAATTACTATTTGAAAAGGAAGATTTCCCCAGGAAACGGCAGAGTTTACACACAATCTTCAGCTCATGTAGTGCAGGTTACAAAACCAAGATGTATTTTTTGCTACCAGAGAGGCAAACACTGAACAGGACAAAAAATAAAGACAGAAATGCAGTACAGACCACAGCTGTGTTACATTTATAAAAGTTAAAACCGTTCCTCTTCTTCCTTAAAACTAGAAGGAAAGTCACGACTTAGTTTCAGGACAAAGTTTTGCCTTTCAAGTCTCAACGGCAGGGCTGGTATTGCCCTCCAATCCTAGCTGTGCTGAGAATGGCATCCCAGGCTGACTTAATTTTTCACGCTTCCATCAATGCCTGACTAAGTCGATGAATATTGCTTGTACTTCAAAACCCAGATGTCAAGTAAACACCGAGAAGAGGGTAGAGGACTGAGCCACAGTTTGGTTAAAAGGAGGTATTTCCCCATAGTCCTTCCTTTTTATTTTGAGCTCACCAGTATTAAAGTCCTTGGATTTCTCTGTATTTTAGTATACAATTTTCCAGTGAGTTGGCTGCTCACAGTTTTTCTCTTTTTCACCACAAAAGCGGTTGTAAGTTGTTTTTGGATCAAATCCCAAGATCTCCCTCTCCTCATGGATCCGGAAGGAAAATGTTGAAACTGAGGTGCCTATAAAATACCTGTGAAAAGGATCAAAATGGGTTTGTGAAGGGGGGCAGTTTTTAAAATGCAAGTAATTGATTTCAGTCCCATAAACTTTAACGTTCATTGAAACACTATGATAATGAAATTATCATAGATATTATATATATACACAATATAACTATTATATGTCTATTTTATATATATGTCAATTATATAAATTAATGTCACATATGACTTGTAAAGAACTATATCTGGGTCAAAAACAACATTCTGTTTTGTGACAGTAAGATTTGGCTCCTCAATGAAAAGTGAAATTCTCTACCTTGCATGTGCGCAGATCCACTGGTCAATCACGGCCAAGCCCCCATCTTTGTAGAGTTCCAGCTCCTCCCAAGAGGGTTCAAACCTCACCATCTCAGGCAGCAGCTTCCTGAGCAATTCAATCTCTGAAAAAGGGAAAGATGCAAATTTATTTTGACATTATAAAGAGCAACTCACTGCTGTCATAAAATGCGTTTAAAGAAACCCTGGGTGAACAGTTACGGAGCAAGCAAAACCAAAATCTACCTACAAATTTTACAATACATTTGCCAAACTTCAAGAGTATTGGGTAGGGGGGTGGGGGGGGCAGCAGGTCAGAGACGTGGTGCCGAGAGGGGCAATTCTCAGTGGGAGGGGAAGCCTGCAAGGGATAGAGCAGACACTACCACCAGCCTCGTGCTCTAACCCTATAGGGTAGGTGTACCACTTTCTTGACAGTAAACTTTGATTAGTTATCGCAGATGCCATGACCTGTGGGGTTATTCTAACATCACATGTTGAAACAGATCCCTAGATACTACTGGGAGGGAGGTGCAGCCCTGGGATAAGGCCTGGGGGGAGAACCTCACCCTTGGGGATTTCTAAGCCTTGGCCACACAGAGCTAGGTCCGCACCAGTCTGGCACTGGGGGCACCCAAGGGAAAAGCTGGGTGGGAGACTTGAGGGGACCCTTCCCACCAGGATGTCCGAGAGTCTCTGAAATGCTAAGAAAAAAGGTGGGATGGAAGAAAGAGGAGGAGGAGGAACAGGTAAATTCAATTCCCAGTTTCCCACTGTAGACTGTCAAATGCTCCCATGGGAAATTCCAGATGAGTGGTTTGACACAACTATTCAAGCTGGAAGGAAATCCTGCTCAATTCCCCATTCAATGATGGAGGCATATGAACTTCCAGTCATTTATAAAAGCAAAGTGGTAATCACTGCGCTCATTGTCAAAGGTTATCAATCCTAAACTGGCTATGGTTTGCCTACCCTCTTCGACAGCATCAGTGGCTACAAAAACTTTTTCAAGTTTATGCACGTCCAAAAGGCTGCGGATTTTCTTTACTGCTCCTTGCAGGGAAGGCACGTCTTCTCTGTGACCCCAAATGAAGTCTTTCCTTCTGAGATGAACCCCAAGGTATGGGCCACCTAGAGCTGTGCCCATCTTAACCTAAGAGAAAAAGACAAATAAAATTTAAAACTTGAGAGCAACACTATTCATTCACACTGAAAAGGCCTGAATGCATAATCTCTGGATAAGGCACTGAATTACTCTGGCCGCAGACAGTAGTTTTGAGGTATGGATTAGCAGTATTTTGGGACGCTTATTGTAAAGTTTTGACCTTGGATGGACTGCATCATAGAAGAGAAACTAGAGAGCAAAATCTTTGTAAGCAAAAATTGCTGTCCTTGACTAAATCCACAACTGGCAGTTTGCAGTGGAACTTTACACCCACAGATGATGCTGAATACAAGAAGTTGCCCTTGTTTCACTGAAGAAAATGAGGGCAACAGAAATCTGGCACCCAGAACCAGTCAGCCACATCTCAACAGACTCTTGTTACTTCATGTCACGCAGGGAGAATAGGGTACAGTAGGAACATGCACATCCACCTCTGTCTGAACAGGCAGAGCTAGATTCACATGTATCTTCCAATATTCCCTGCAGTGTACAGCCAGGAGTACAAAAATAATAAAAAAAAAAAAATTAAACTTGTTACGGGAAACAGACTGTTACGATTTTACCTTCATCTGTGTCCAGTCCTCCTTGTAATGAGTCCTGTCTGCCTCATCCGTGGATTGAAGATACTTGTTTCTAAACTCATCTCCCACTACACGGAGGTGTTTAGCAAACACCATGCTCCGACGGGTCTGTTGGAATAAGAGCAGATGCCGAGTCAGAAAAAGGGAAAGCTAAAAATGCCTAAATGGAGATAGTTTCACGTACACAGAGCTTCCAAGATGCAGTTACTTCTGATGCATCCACGCAGTACTGAAAGCAACAATTTCTAACCTTTCGTCAGAGACTTCACTGTTTAATCCTAATCATAACCACATTTATAACCAGCATACTCATCTGTGACCCTGCAATACATAGGTGTATGGAGTAGACCATAGTTATTTACACAACAGAAGACATAATATAACAAATTAAACACTCTAGCAACACACCTCATCTTTGGAAACAAAAGCCGGGCAAAGACTTTAGCTTGCAAAACACCCGTAAGAATAAAACCTGCTTAAAAAAACCCATGCATCTAGCTACAGATGCTCTTATCAAATTCAGTGGAAAGGTGGCGAAAAAGGAATTATTTCCTTTGCCTGTGGATAATAACCTCTTTCAAAGGTTTTGTGATGCAGTTACCACCATACACAGTCACACACAGCCTTCCTGTTAACAGGCACACACCACCAAATTAAAGAAATCCCACTTGACTTATACCCTTACAAAGGACGCTTGGCAGTTTGGTCCAAGTCTTAACTATATACAAGTCTGTAGTCTATCGTGTGATGGGCACCAAAGAATGTGCAATGAAAACACTTCTCTTCCATTTCCAACAGCCTCTCTTTTCTCAGCACGGTGAAGCCCACAGTGGACAGAGTTCACTACACAGTGGAGAAGCCAGGCAGAGCATCACTGACACTCCAAGACATAGCCACACCAATCATGCCTCCGCCTTGCTGTGGCAAAGAGGTAGGAACTAGAATTTGCCAGCCTTTTTTCACCTTCTCCCAGAGCAGCTATTTCTCCCTGTGCCAAACTCGCTGGGGTTGCACTGGTTCCTCCTCCATATCATTCAACAAGACACAGAATGATTTAGTCTTCCGTAAGATCCCTCACACTGGTACCTGGAGATCCACGCCCCTCTAAATATTTAATGGCAGTACAAAGCCTGGTCTTCTAGCATCTTCAAAGAGATCAGCACTGGCTTTCTAATCCCATCTGAAATCTTCCAGCAAAACATTTATACCAAGGGAGGATGTACACAGTCTGCTGCAGAACGCTCACACTGCAGTTCAGAGACAGACATTCCTCCTCCTTTTTGTAATATGTCAACACAATATGCTCCTGTTGAGTCAAGTCATTGGGTATCTTACAGTGTTCACCATGTCTTGGGTATGTCCAAGAGGCAGCAAACGTGTACAGTGGCAGTACTGGCACTGGGGAGAACAATAACCATCCCTGAATGCTATGCTTGTGTCAAACACCTCTAAACTTCATCCTGACGGATTGTGTGACTGCCACGTCATGTTTGGCACCCACGCAGTATGCTCTGCCAAGTTTTCCCTGGGTGCAAAGCACTCCTCTGATAGCAGCTGTTCTGGATGAACACTTATGTTGCAACAGAGTATGTAAAAGAGAAAACATAAATGTGTGAACCTCCACTGATACACTTTCTAAAGTGGATACTCTCTGTATCTGGTTACCCTCTTATTTAAAGTATACATTTCAAATCTGTATGTGCGATACTGTCACCCTTTCCAACTGCCTCCAAGTTTTGCTTCTCCTCCCTTTTTGTCTGCAAAGAAACAAACAGAGAAGGAAGAGACACTTCTCAGAGGTGCACGGAGAAAAGACAAGAGTCCCTGGGCCCAAGCTGGAGCAAGGCAACTTCTGTTTGGGTACCAGGCAAAACCTCTTGCCCACAAAAGTGGCACTGCCATGGGACAGGCCCAGAGAGCTGGCAGATCTCCATCTGTGGGGGCTTTCCACCTTCAGCTGAACACAGCCCCAAACCACCAGATCAAATTCTGGAGCGCAGACTTCGAGGTAGGGCTGCTGAGACACTTACCCACCTGATTTTTAATTCGATTCTAAGTTTGGGAAAACAAAATCCGTGCTGGTTATGCTCCTTTTTGTGTACATGAATTAACGTACTCAAACTCTTTGAGAGCAGCCTCCCAAAATGGTGAAACCACATACAAAACTGTTGGCTTTTCTAGAGTTGTCCTCAAGAGAACTTTCTGCTTCCATATAGATAGTAAAGCACTTATGCGGTCTACATGCTACACTAATGCTCCTCAAGGGATTCAACAGTTGCTCCTAAACCATTTTGGGAGCTCTTTCCTGCTCCATGGTCATTCAACCATTAAGAATCCCAAAGCAATACCTTTCATCTTGCAGCAGTAGAGAAGCCTAGACAAAAATGATGACAACAGTGAGAGCAATGCAGCTCAATATTAAATTCAAGTATATTTGGATACCAAAGATGTAGGTTGGTTGCAAAGGGAAGCTGACTTGTTACAATTTAAAAACTTTGAGACAAGAGGGCATCTGTTAGCAAGATTTATGAAGAACTCCAGACATCCAGAGAGTTATTAAGAAAAAAAACAACAACCAAAACTCATGCAGGTAGTTAAAACTGAAATAAAAGAAAGAAGAATATTTTTCCAGATAGTTTTAAATAATTTTGAGACAAGTTCAAATTGTTGAGACAATGATTAAAGTACCACTGTTAAGACATATGTGTTAAGGATCCATAAGGATTTTATGTCTGCTTCTGCAGGACTACATGTCAGTGTCAGGAATGATAAGCGGGTTGCATGTCTCTGTTTGGAAAATCACTCTCAATGAAAAATTCATAGTTAGCAAACTACTGTTTGGTCCATTTCTGAAAAACATGCCATATACCAAGTGAATAGCCAGACATTTATATCTTACAAGACTGAGGTCTATGTAACTTGTTTCATAGTATCCTGAGGGTCACTTTCTCTTAGAAATTTTAATTAGATCAAGCACTCCATATTGTGTTCCATGTTCCTGTGGCTGAACCTTTGTCTTAAAACTTTTCCCACAGGAATTATTTTACCATAGACCCTTGGGTGGGGTCTCCCCAAAGTGCTCAGTGTTACCTTGAAACTCACGGGAATTTCACCATCGAAGCCAATGGGGAGACAGTTAGGACAATATTGAGCACTTTCGGGAATTCTTTTGAAAAGTCTGATCTTAAGGCTGACTAGACAAGAAACTGCACAAAGGCAGTTCCCTTCTGATGGCAGATGTGTTGTGCAGGGGAGGTTCCTTCTAAACACCACGCCCTGCAGCACCAAGTCTCTGGGGACAAGACACCAGGACAAATGCCTGCATTACATTAATCCACAGCAGCCTGCAGACCATCTTTAGCATACACTGCTGAAACATAAGACACAAGTTACTTTCAAGAAAAGAAACCAGAGGCAAAACTGAAGCACATACCGTTTATCGAATTTTTATCAGAACCAAGTAGAAAGTCTAGAGAAGCTAACTGGAAAATACTCACATTCCAATAATCTTTCCCTCCGTAGTGGTCATGAAGAAGGTTTTCAGCTCTGTCTAACATCACTGACCTATTAAAAATTGTAAAACTGAGTGCAGTTCCCTTAGGAATAGAATTTACATTATGCTGTTTCTTTATACAGTTGCTAGGATAAATGATCTGTTTTGCAAAGGGAACACGGGGAATGAGGGACAGGCTGCCTGTCTGTTCTGTACAAAGCAAATTGTGACCCATAGCCTGCTGGGGAGACAAGGGAATTATGTCGCTGTGTGTTTCTGCTCTCTTCCTTAATAAATAGCACTCTTAATTCTAACAGTTAAACACAAACAAGCATTAACAATCCCTCACGTAGTCCTCACAGTAGTTGGTGCTGGAGAAATAAGATTGCCAACAGGGAGAGTGATCCAAAGGGAAGAAGCAACCCAGGAAATGATGCTCAGCCTCGGAGCACATGAAAGCCTCTTGAAGGAAGCAGGAGTCATCCTCACAAAAGCAAAACCAGAGCAGGTGTTTTCCACGTGTGGAATAGAATGTCCTACAGTAAAACAACAGATCAAAGAACATGCAGACACTACAAAAATGTGCACTAGCAACTATGCCCAAATTTTAAATTGAAACTTCTTCACTAACATGAGAGCAGCCTGCGCTTTTCATAAACACACACAGTTCAGGACTGGATTGTGTACTGGAAACATAACCGCACTACTCAAGTCCTAAGAGGCAAAAGAAATTTTGAGTTTTGAGTCCAAGAGCATAGGGGATGTAGGCTTAGTTTGTGCTCTGAGCACACTCAGTATGAGCAAACACACAGAGAAAATGCTTCTGCTGAAGGGGGTCAAAGTCATTATGTGGCTCGTCTTCTACTAAAATGAGAGGAAGGAAATAACCAATCAACTTTATCACTGCTGAAAATCAGCTGGACACTTGAACACAGCCTACAAATAATCTGGAAAACAGACTAGACTGTGCTGCTGGAGAAGCAGCGCTGCATTTACAGGAAGCTTGGAGGTGAATCAGATTAATAATCTAAACATATCAGGAAGATTCCTGTAAGTGACCACACCTGAAGAGTACTAGGATCATACAACTGATTGTACAAAAGGGCAATATGGGAGATCAGAGAAGCTATGGTGACTTGTGCATTGGAGATTTCAACTATCCCCAGGTAGGCTGGGCAAGTGTCACAGCAAGACGTGACTAAGCAAGTGCAGTCTGAGACACCGTCAAAGACAGTTCCATGAATGCACTGGGCAGGGAGTAGCTCCTGATGTCACCTTGAGCAGCAGCAAGACACAGACCAAAATCTCACAACGGAAGAGCTACCCCATGACAGTGGCCATAAATGTACTCATCTTCAGCATCCTACTGGATCAACAATGGCCAAAGGAAAGTTACTGCAGTTGCATTCAGTGTCAAAAAGGGGATATGCAAAAATGCAGAAATAATGTCCAAGTGAAGAAAACAGAAAGGTTCATACACTCCATGAAGTTAAACAGAAAAAGACAATAAAGAAAGTCAAAGAATAATTTGAGCAACAAGAAATAAAGGCCTTCAATCTAATGACAAATCTTCATTCCAATACAAAGACAAAAGCTTAACAAGCACTTAAGAGACAGTAATGTCATGGCAGGAACAGCTAATGCAATTTTTTGTAGCTGTGCACTAGGTGGAAGAGCTGGGAAGATTCACCTGCCAGAATGACATTTTACAGGCGAACTCATCAGAGAATGCATCTCTCAAACCAAAGCGGCCACAGGAAGTGTCCAGCAATGGAACAGCCACACAAAAGGAACCCAGAAATGACCAACACCAGGCAGTATTCACCCAACAGCTGTCAAGGAACTCAAGGATGAAGCAGCTGCGCCACTAATTCTGGTACGTGACTTCTTGCTTACAACTGCAACACAGCATATGTGATGTCAGTTTTCTAAAAATGCCCTTGAGGACGTCTGGGATGCAATGTAGTGGCAAACCTGATGTCAGTACTACACAACTTAAGAGCAATTATTATAAAAAACAGAACTGATGGATATCTAAATTGGAGAAGTATCAACAGGGAGCTCTGAACAATCAGAATTGCCTGAAGACATAAGCACACACGCAGGTAAGGGAAATCTCATCGACATTGCCTACCAGGGTTTCCTGACAGCCTGCGTTAAAGGCTTTTAAGAAAACCTGACAGCAACAGCACAGGAGGGAAGGTCTTGGCATAGATTTAAAAAAAGTTTAAAGACAGGGGTAAACATCCAGTTCTCACTGTACAGGGAGGTCACAAGTGGAAGGAATCTGCTTTTCACCGTATTCCTAAACAACCTATAAAAGGGTGTGAACTTTGGGGTGACGCAGCTTGTGGATCACTTTAAATTTTCAAAGCAGCAAAAACAAAGGCCAGCTGTGAAGAACTAGACAAGTCTGATGACTGGCCAATAAAGTGGCAGATGAAATCTAATGTAGGAGTGTACCTGGTAAAATAAAAACCACTGGCTTCATCTGATAACTACAGGGCTTGATGCTCAGGAATGAGGACAGTTTGATGAAAATGACAAGGCAACACTCATCAGAGGTCAAAAACGGGAATCTGTAGATCAGGAATTACCAGAAAAAGAAAAGGGTGTTGAACAGATCATGTCATTGTACCACTACGTAATGGGTTTACCTGCACTCAGTGTGCAGGATCCAGCTGAGCTGTAAAGTTTCAGAGAGTGGCAGTGAATGACCAAAGGCATGGAGTGGCTTTCACATGAAAAACAACCAATGAAGCCAGGACTCATATCACCGCAGAGGAGACAATTGAGGAGGAATACGAGAGATGTAAAATCATGCATGGTGTGGAGATGAATATGGAAGAGCTGTTTGTTCACCGTCTCTTCCACGACATGATGTTAGATGAAACTTGCAAGTAGGAGTTACAAAGAGGCAGATTTTTGTAGGGCGCACAGTTAAGGTGCAAAACCTTTAGGTTCCAGGATTTTGTAGATGCTAACAGTGTGCCTGGGGGTTCAAAGGGAAGCTTGCACAGATCCGTGGACTGACTGACGGATGTAAAAGATACAAAGATTGCTTTTAGCAAAGAAGGTCCCTACAACCACAAACGTGAAGGGTGGGACAAGACTCAGGGGAGGCATTACACACACTTGCCCAGTTCTTATAGTTTTCCTGAGGCATCTAATTTTAGCCACTCTTGGATTTCACACACTAAACTGCACCAACTTTAACACAAACCAGTAGTTTTAACATGAACCCCTGTAGCTGCCTTTACATTGCTGCTACGTTGGTACTTCTTCCTGCTTGTATCTGACTGAGAAATGTGATCTTGTGGATAAGGCACCTTGTCTGCGTGCTAGGAATACTTGGGCACCACTCCTAATTTTTCTCTTGACCTTCCTCATGCCAGACCTTCGACAGCTGCCATGACAGAATTAACTGTAGGGCTAAACATGGAGACCTCTATGGCTTATTTAATCCAGTTTTTCGCTGTCACTGGCAAAGATTATGGTATAACTCCTACAAATAGAAAAACATTCCTGTTAAAAACCAGGACTTTGCTCCCTCTGCTCCCAGCGGGAGGTACTACAGATCCCCACTGCTCTGCTTAGGGGTACCTTCATCTCATTTTCAACGAAATCGTACTGATGTCAAATTTTTGGATGTTTTTGCTCTCATGGCAAAACTGCGCTTCAGCTTACACCTTTTCTGTTTCTCCTATGGATTTATTCCCCTGATGTATTCACAGACTGGGATTATTTCCTCTTCCTCTTTGCCCCTGTACCCCAGTAGCTTTTGCTTTGCTATGATGTCTTCAGCTGTTACAGGGTCACAACCGACTGGAAATACTTTGCTACTGGGATAATGTAAGTGTGCTCCATCTCTCATACAGAGCTTTCCTTTCCTCTGTTTATCCTAGTGGCATCTCAGAGCAGAAAGACAGAACATGATGCTTGCTTTCTCTAAAGCCAGTTCACACTATTGAGGATGGATGTCCCAAGAGACCAGGCACTGCACCTCGTGAGAGATGTGGACTTGGGAAACACTGATTCCACTCTGTGTGTTCCCTCTTGACCCAGCATCAAACGGTAAAGGAAGGAAAGGTAAACACAGGGCGGGAAGGACATTTAGCTACCAGAGAGCGAAGATGAAGGAGCTCAAGGCTGTTTCCTCTTAGATTTTAGGACTGCATTGTTTAACTTAACTTAGTTAGGTATTTCTTACAATGTAAATTCCTTCTGTAATGATTTTAATGGATTACAATAACTCGGTGATGAATTACCACAACAGTGGGACATAGCCTTTAAGTTCCCCCTGCTCTTCCCACCTGGCAATGAGTTTGTGGGCACGCGATACAACAATAAATAGTAGTAACAAGGCAACTCACTGTGCTGAAGTGTTCTTCAAAAGAATGGGAGCCACAATAGAGGCAGATCCTTGGACAGACAAACAAGAGACATTTAGGCCCCGTGTTTCCTCGTAACCCCAGAACCATCCCCTGAAAGGGAACACAAAGTATTTGTTCACAGGCTTCTATTTTAAATTAATGCCATATATGTAATGAAGCTAATAAACAGCACACCCTAGAAAGATGACAGGTAACGTAAATAAACCAGCCAGCTCCTTTATACTGTCTTTGTGTGAAATAACTTTCTAAAATCAGATCTTCTACTACCAATATAACATTTCATTATCGGTGGAGTTTTAAAAACAAAGTGAACCCACAGCATCCAGAGATTCACAGACAACACTACAACAACCGCACAAGTCTGTTCTGTAAAGAGTAGGCAAATGTCTCACCGAACACAAGTAAAAAGAAGACAGAAAGGACTGCTAGACGTTACCTGTAGTACTCATGTTTGTCTTTGGAGTACATAAGCTGATCGATGCATGGCCTTTCATCTATTTTTTCTTCCCATGTTCCTTCTTTCCATCCTTCTGCGTAGCCTTGTAGGACATAAATCTGCTCAATAAAGGGCCCACCTGATTCTGCGCAAAAGACAAAACAAAGCATTTGCGAGCATGAAAAATCACACAATAAAGGTATGAAGTAGCATTACTTGCAGCTAAAAATCTACTAGAAACGCTAGTATTACACTACTTTCTTCCCTATGAAAAAGGAAAGGAAGTTCTGTGTGAGCCTGAAAAGCTAAAAGGGTCAGGGAACGTAACAACCTACTACTCCCACCCAGCTATGCGTGATTTAATGTGCCAAACAGAACTGAATCACCATGGAAATGTAAATTCAAAAGCTGGATAAAAGACACCATAAAGCATAGAGGCTTCCAATGCTGTAGGTAGCTGCTATGGGAAGAGTGTCTCCCAGAAAATGACAAGTACAAGCCCTCCATCCTCTAAATTTCAGGGTTTCTAAACACTTTTTCCTGAAAGGTAGGGGACAACGATCCCTTCAGAGCTCTTTCAGGAGATGTGACATTTGTGGGCCTTTTATTTCCTTTGCTGAAAAAGTCTGTGACACTGCTGCAGATTTTGGCATTTGGTGATTAGCTCAACGTGGCATTAAATTCTAAAGGAACCAACTTCACGGTTTCCAAGTTCTTAGGGCAAGCCCTTCTCTTCTATACCATTTGGTACACAAAAAGCAGGGGATAAGTATTTTGAGATTATGCAGCCTCGATGATGAAAAGGTAAGTTCACCAAAGAACCCGCTTATTCTGGTTACAGCTGGGAGGGAGTTAATTACCTTCTGAGGAGCTAGTACTGTGCTGTGTTTCGGCTTTGATATGAGACTTTTCAGTTCCTCAGGCCTTGTTAGCGAAAAGGCTGGAGGGGCACAAGGAACTGGGAGGGGCCACAGCCAGGTCAGCTGACCCAAACTAGCCAGAGAGGTATTCCATACCATGGGACATCATGCCTGGTATATATACCTGGGGGGTTGGCTGGGGCAGGCAGATCATTGCTCAGGGACGGCTGGCAGGTCGTGAGAAGTTGCACTGTGCACCATGTGTTCCTCTCTTCCTTTCCCTCTGGATTTTATTTTTTCCCTTCCCCTTTTCATTATAACTGTTATTGTCATCGTTGTTATTATTATTCTTCCATTTTTATTCTATTTCAGTTATGAAATTGTTCTTATCTCAACCCTCGAGTTTTACATTCCTTTCCAGCTCTCCTCCCCATCCTTCTGGGTGAGGGGGGAGTGAGCAAGTGGCTGCGTGGTACTTAATTACCAGCTGGGGTTAAACCATGACACCGCTGTACAGTTTTTACTGTCCAACCACCTCCAGAAAAAGGTGGCTTGCCTGTATTTTGACAGGCTGCCTCTCTCTCTCTCTCCTTAGAGGTTTTTTTACCATGGCCAAAATTACACAGAAGCATCTGTGACTTTAACCAGAAGCATTAACTGTCTTTCTCTGGGGTCCCTAGGAAATCGTGGGGATGACGGTGTTACATCAAACGAGCTGCCAAATAATTGGGTTATTTCATCCCAGTGGTTTGTTGCTCAGCACGATTCTTTCCCACCCCTCCTCTTGCCACCTTTTTTTTTTGATTTCACAAATAAAGGTAAAAGCACATATAAGGATAAACCTGTGAAGAAATGACCTCAAATAGTTAGTCAATTGTATGTTGCACGATTCCATACTCTACCTGCCAGGAACTGCTCATATTCAATGACAGGGATGTTCCTGTTGAGGCTTGGGAGATCAAAGAACTCAGACCAAGGGATCCGAACCTGAAGGATGTCGGGGCTCTGCCAGTGATAAAGACGTCCCCAGGGAGGCAGAACTAACACCCAGTTTTCACTTTTCAGCAAGGTCTTTAAAAGGGAAGCAATGCGGATGTAGACATCTCTGCGAAGGTTGAACCCTTCAGGAGGATTTACATCGTACAAAAGGTACCTGGGGAGAACAAAGCAATATAATTACTTTGGGGAGTTCGGAACTTTTAGATGGTTTGTTTTTTTAACCCCCCCCACCACATAACTCTGTTGGGATGGAAACTGTTCCTCTTTTGTGAGCTTGTGGTACCCCGAAGATGCGAAAGGATGGAGTAGGGGAAGGCAGAGCAGTGTGTGCTGTGGGGGCTAGGGGGGCCGCCGCGGTCTCCCTGCGGGACATTTAGGGTGGCACAGGCCATGAGCCTTTCCTGCAGTGGGGGGGGAAGGAGTGAACCCCTTAGATGTCTTGCTCGCCCTGAGGGTAAGGTGGTGTGTGGTGAGAACGGTGAAACGACGGGCACCTTACGCAGGCTGTATCCCTGTGAGCTGAATACGAAGGTGGGCGGGCACGCTGAGGAGGGAGAGGGGACAAGGGTGCAGCTGGGGTCCCCCGGCCGCGCTCAGAGCGGGAAAGCCCCTAGAGAGCTGCGACAGCATCTTCCAGAAACGACCCAAACGGCACCAGCAGGCGAAGGCGGACCCTCACCTGCCACCGGCCCCTCAGGAGGCGGCGAGGAGGCGCGCGGCTCGCGGGCGGCAGGGGCCGACCCTGCGGCAGCGG
>JAVJGI010000064.1:5748722-5776155 GCA_035590275.1 Ibycter americanus
TCGCAGAGGCCGCCCCCGCCACCCCCGCCCGCCGGGCTCGGAGCGGCGACGGCACGGAGGGTCTGGGGGGGCTGTCGCCCGGCGAGCTGACGGCCATCCAGTGCAAGAACATACCCGATTACCTCAACGACAGGACGGTGCTGGAGAAGCACTTCGGCCAGTTCGTGAAAGTTCGACGGATCATGACCAGGCGCAACAAAAAAATGGCCGTTCTCCACTTTTTTGATCATGTGAGTGTCGGGGAGCACTTGGCACGGGAGCGGGTGTAGGTCTGAGCTCCTGCGAGCTGCCAGCCCTCTGGTAGCGTGTCCCTCACCCTGGGGGACATAGCCCTGTGCCACCAGCACCGCGATACATGATGGCAGCGTGCAGGCCTCAGCGCAGGCCCCAGGCGCGGCGGCCCGGCCTGGCTCTACCTGCCCCCTTGGCATCCAGCGCCAACACCAAGCGGGTCTTCCCTGCTTGCGGTCTCACGTCACCCACGTCTGAGTTACTTACGCTGCTGCGTTCTTGCTCGGGCTTGGCAGCGCCGAGGGCGAGCTGAGCTGGTGCCACCCCAGCAGAGTGACCCCTGCTTGCAGGGGTTGCTGCCCTTATGCCAGCGCTGAGGTGTGCCGCAGTTCGGAGACTGCGTGGTCTATTCCCGCGTTGTGCTTAAAAACGCACCTTTGGTCTCAAGTGCTCTATGCTTGCTGTAGCTCTTAGAAAAGCAGCAATTTTTGTGGAAACCAGTGCTGGCTGCGTGTAGGTCTTAATGGAGTTTAAAGTGCAGTAACCAGAATTTTATGGAAATAGATAAGTGTTTCTCTGGCAAAAAATGCATTGCGCATTTCAATGTTGTGATGCTAATAGTTTTTCGTACTCTGCTTCTGTTTCAGGCCTCTGCAGCTCTTGCCAGGAAAAAAGCAAAAGAATTGCACAAAGACGTAGTAACATTTTGGCAAAAGAAAAAAACAAGTAAGTCTGTGTTTCTAGATGTTACTGGGCGATACATAAATGGCACACCATTGCTCTGGTCTTGTTTCTTGATGTGCTGAGAATGATGCAAAGACGGTCTCCACATCTTTGTATCTTGTAGGAACGTTACAGATCTAGAACCATGATGGTTCTCTTTGACTTTTGCTAGTCAGGCTGGTGTACAGAGCTGCTGGGAGAATTGAAGGTTATTCTTTACAGAAGCATAGAAGTAGCTGTTTTGCATTTTATGTGACATACCCAGCTAGTTCTGTCTACGGCAAAGGCTAATAATGAATATGCAGGGGAGGGGAAAAAGAAATTGATAAAGCATGTAATTGCTTCTGGGATAATTTCTCAGCCTTTAACAGCCTGTGGTTCGGGAACCCTGGGAGCCATGAGAGGTGTCTTAGCCCTTGGAAAATTTTTCGCTTGTGAAGTTCTCCAGTTGTTTTTGTAAGCTGTGTAAACTTCCAGTATCTGCAGTACTGTCCTCTGGTACTGAGGAAGTTTTAAATGAGCAGCTGCGAATCACAGTTGGAAATCGCACTGTTACTTTCTTAAATTCCATAAAACATTTTCCTTGCTCTGAGCTAAAATGCCGTTTCAGCCGTAGGAAAGAGCTGAAGACACTTGACAGTGTAGTTTTACAAGAGAATTTAGAAGCAGCCACAGGAAGAATATGGTGATGTTAACTTTGTGATTCTGATACCATATGATAATAGAATTGAAGATACTGTTGGCAGTTTGACTTTTAAGACAGTTGGAGCCAATGAGTTGTTAAGGGTTAACTCAGGTTACAAGCACTTCTTATATCCTGCTAAAAGCTTTCTTAAGGGCTGGCAAATGCTTTTGTTTAGAAAAGGAACTTCGCAAAGGCAGCACCTCCACAAGATAGATGAGTGTGTAGGAAGCTCACCATAAGCAATGAGCTCAGCAAAACTAGGGAAAAGGTAATTCCAGCAGTGGGAGATAGCAACCACCGATTCAAGAAATTCCCCAGACCCAAAAGGAGTTGAGTCTGGGCATGCGAAGACCCGGAGTCTGCGCACTGGGTAATGAACCCAGCTGCAGGACAACACTTCTTCTAGAAGTAGGATGTTCTTTGGGGATGTAAGAAAACCCAGTTTTGAGTGCCTTGCTGCCTGCTTCAGAGCATGGACTGAGATGTGGGCTTCCAGCTTGTGGGGCAAGTGACCTGAGAATTAAGGAGTGCTCTGGAGTGAGCATCTGTCTTGCTGAGGTTGCTGTTCTGCATATAAACAATTACATGCTGCTTGAACCAAGAAGAGAGCAACTTACAGGGAACTGATGTTAGAAATGGGAAACCTCAATTCCAGACCATGCCTGGGATTAGAGCAAGAGGAGATGTGAAGGTTGGTTGTTCATCCCCTAGGCGAATATTTGAATTGTCAAGTGCTTCCCTTTCTTTAGCTTTGAGTGCCGCGTGTGTACCTCAGAGATCCTAGCCTGGGGAGGCACTTCAGCTGTCAGCAAATGAATGATTCACCACAGCTTTGACCAACCCCAGACTTGCCTTCCAGAAAATGAATAGCTGTAGAGCTCTCTTCCTGAGAATTAGCATCTTGAAGAAGCAGCTCTAGGGGTGCCTGTTCGCCTTTGTCATTTTATTGTGGTGTTGAGTCTATAGAAACATGTATGGCAGTATTCTAAAATAACTAATCAGAGAGAATTTAAGAAATCCAGCTGGTTGAAAATTTGTTCCTGGGAAAAGAAATTCTCCCTTGTGTGCATGGTGTAGATATAACTCTTGAGAAAGCATGCCAACCTCAGTCTTATCTTGAGTATGTGAAATAAATAATTACAGTGCTTCAGCAGGAGCACTGGGAATTGTAGTTTACATAGGTGAAATGGAATTCATATCCTGTGAAGAGTCAGGATCTGTTGGTTATATCCCAAACCTAAGAAAAATTAAGTTCACATGATGATCGGACTTCATCTACTGACAATCTGCTGACCAGTTATAGTTATTGCAAAGTGATATTTTATTGAAAAATACTTATTCTTTATAGAACAGTAAAGCTGACTAGCAATTGGTAGACTTACTCAGTACAACTTCTAATGGAAATTGTCCTGAAAGTTTTGCATACGTGTAGAAAACTGTGACTCTTTTCTAATAGTTTTTTTTTAAAAAAAACAAACTGCTCATCACCACCCCCATGGGAGGGGGGGGAGGGGAAAGAGTTATTGCTTAAACTATTTGGGAAGTACCTAGCTTCATGTTCATATGTCACTTCAGGTCCAGCAAAAAGAGAATTTTCATCCAAGGAGAAGAAAGCAGGTGAAGATGAAGGAAGGCAAAGCAATGAGGAGCAAAACTATCAGCATTCCCCTCTTCGAAAACCTTTAATAAGATCTTCTGCGAGCAGTGTCATGCCTGGTAAAAGGTACGTCTGCTCCTCTGGGAATCCATCTGGCAGGAAACAGTGCCTGGCGAAAAATGATAATCAGTCTGTGCCAAATAGTCCTGTTCTTGGGGAGTGTGCTTCCCTCATCTCTTCTGGTTAGTCTGAATTACAAGCTCACAGATCTCACGCTTTGTCAGAAAGATAATTCTACCTGCATGTTAAGGTCTTTTGCTTTGGTCTGCATATTTCTTTTGAATATTTTGTTCATAACAACGTGAGTAACACCACCTGCAATAGTGAGACGTAAGGGAACTGAATGAAGCAGTGCAGAGCCAAACTGGGACCAAGCAGAGTAATGATACTGTTCTGTGGCCACAATTAAATGAGCTTCTGAAGCGAGTAGTTTCATTTGTAGGCAATTACAGCTCTGTGGAATGAGAATCCCCTTTTCAGAGTAACTGGTGTTTGCATCATTGCCTTGTCTCACTTCAAGTGAATGGCCTTTGTACAGGAATCCTCCCGTTTCGTGTCAGTCGCTGAAGTGGCAAGGTTGTCACGGTTCTGTGGTACCTTAATGGTGTGGCTGGTTTGATAAAAGTCATTTGGTATGCATAGTCATATAATTATAAAATTAGTAATACGTTGTGAGGGAATGAATGCTCCTTGATTGAAAAGTTATGTTTGTATCTGGGCCGTGTAAAATCCTTTAATCATCTCTGTTGCTATAGAAAGCATTCATGTTTTTTCAGACCAAACGGCAGGCTAGTTCCTGGCTTAAAATGCAGACTGCTATGCCATGGTGATGCAAAAATGCTGCCACAGCCATCTGGTTCTGTCCACTGTAGGACTAGGACACATTTAGTAATACTGTTTCTGTTGTACAAAGGGTGAGGCTTTCACCGCAATCAAGAATGCGTGGCAGTGTTGGCCAGGCAGTGCTGAGTATTTAACCAGATTAACTCCCAGCACTAGTGTTAGCTCATAACAACCTTAGTACGTCAGTACATACTTCATTTATTTGATACATTGCCTTGTGAACAAAATATTCTTCTAAACAGAGTTGTTGATGCCCCGAAGAACAGTGAACTGATTAAGGCTGGAGCGTGCATTATTGATTAAAAAAATCTTCTATTTTTAGTTCTCCTGCAAAGAAGCCTGGTCTTCGAAAGGCGCTGCAGTTTGAAGCAGATTTGTTTGATTCTAATGCTGAAGGGCAGAGCTCAGAGGCCTTGGGAGCTTCATTGTCATCTCTTGGTAACCTGGTAGGATTAGTGGCCGAGACATCTGAAGAAAGATACCGTCTTTTGGACCAAAGGGACAAAATCATGCGGCAAGGTAATTACGTGAGTTGAGTGTGACATCTGTTCTCTGCTGGAAAGAAATAAGTGGTTGGTGTTGGTTGCAAAGCTGTTGTGATATTATGAAAATGGCTTTTAAAAGAGGGTTTAACATGAAGCAGCCTGTAAAACAGTCTTCTATTGAACATCTATACATTAACTTCTTGTAGAACACACAAAAATGTGTGTTACTTTTTGCACATGCGTATTTAGACTTTTCGTCTTCTGTGAAACAGGCGATGTAGGGAGATTTCCATCCCTGCATGCTCTTTGAAGAAAGCTACCCAAAGCCTAACTGTCTTTAAATTCAAACTACTACACAGCTGGTAATTATTTCAAGAAATGACTCTTTGTGTCACTGTGCTGGTTTGTAAACCCTTCCATCCTGTTCTTACCGTTTCAAAGCTGACCCTGCTTTTAATTTAAGATCTTATTTTTCATATCAACAAATGGATTTCTCATCCACTTGATGCGGAATTGTGAAATTGCCGGTGCTTAGTTAGGATACAGAACATTGGATATCTTTTAGAGGCTTCATTCTTTTCAGAAAAACTCTTTGATATCCAGGTGGAAAGGTAGGAGAAACTTCCCCAAAGGAGTGATCCAACCCTGGGACAGGCCCCAGAGTAGGGCAACTCCATCCTTGTGTATTTCTGACCATGCCAAGTTGAGGGTACAGCCTTGCTCTGGGTAGAGGTAGGATGAGAATCTCTGGAGACCTTTTCCCCACTAGCTTTTTTTGTGAACTGTTGCCCTAGCAATGTACTTCTTGACATCCATCCATTGACCAATGTGCAGACCCCAGCTGAGGCATCTGGCATGGTTAGGGCTATGTTGGCACATCAGGGTAGTAGCTTGTCATGAAAACAAAAATGAGAGCTGCTTAGTGTTTGTTCAGTTTTATTTATTTTTTTTCTCTAGCTCGAATAAAAAGGACCGATCTTGGCAAAGCAAAAACTGTTGTTGGCACCTGCCCAGACATGTGTCCTGAAAAGGAGCGCTACATGAGGGAGACAAGAAACCAGCTCAGTATCTTTGAATTGCTTCTAGGATCTGACAAGGTATGCGCCCTCTGTATGCAGGGGTTTGCTGTTCCAGGGACATTGGTTTGCTTGGTGCTAATATAAAGCTGTCAGTGTTGTTTAGTATAGGTGGGATGAAATCATCTATACTCCTGAGAAGTTGAACGTGCTTCTTTTCTCCCCACCTTGCAGGTAGACCATGCGGCAGCAATCAAGGAATATAGTAGGTCCTCAGCAGATCAAGAGGAGCCTTTGCCCCATGAGTTGAGACCCTCTGAGGTGCTGAGCATGACCATGGACTATTTAGTGACAAACATTATGGATCAAGGAGAAGGAAACTACCGAGAATGGTATGACTTTGTCTGGAACAGAACTCGTGGAATAAGAAAGGTAAGGACTGGGGGGCGGTGACGTTTGATGATAGAAAGCAAAAGATGACATAATGCTGTAAAAAGTGAAGCAAAAAGCAATAGTAATTCAAATGTTTTTGAACTGCAGAGTGCCTGAAAGCGCAGTTGAAGAGAGTTTTCCAAAGGTAGTGCCAGATGACTATGCTCTTCAACTGTAGTTTAAAAAAATACATGCAATGCTTTCTTTATCTTTCTGGTTAGGATATAACCCAGCAACATCTCTGCAACCCACTGATGGTGTCTCTGATTGAGAAGTGCACTCGCTTTCACATCCATTGCGCTCACCACTTGTGTGAAGAGCCCATGTCCTCCTTTGATGCCAAAATCAACAATGAGAACATGACTAAATGCCTGCAGAGCTTGAAGGAGATGTATCAGGACCTGGCTAACAAGGGGATTTACTGCAAGAGTGAAGCAGAGTTCAGAGGTTATAATGTCTTGCTGAATCTCAACAAGGGTGATATTCTCAGGTGGGAACAACAGATACCACTTGTTTTCTCTCTTTGCCTCTGGGAAAAATTGTGATTAGAATTAAGTCCAGACAAATTGTAATGGAAGTGAAGCGCTTAGTTGCAATATTTTTTAGCCAAAGAAAGTGTACTGTAGTAAGGTTTTACTTGAATTTTTCAATAGGTCATTTTAGAAAGTGTGTGTGTTTGGTTTTTTTAAAAAAAAAAGCTTTGTTTTATTTCCTTGAATAACTCCCTAGAGCTTCTGCAGGTATTAAAAAACGCAAACAAACAAAAGAGAAAGTTAAGTCTTTGCTATTCTCGGTCAAGGAAAATTTTTTTCTCTTCCCAGATTTGTATCCAAGCTTCACTGCTTTATCTGCAGTACGACCAAG
Source organism: Ibycter americanus (assembly GCA_035590275.1). NCBI lineage: Eukaryota > Metazoa > Chordata > Aves > Falconiformes > Falconidae > Ibycter > Ibycter americanus. The sequence continues at coordinate 5,755,659 of JAVJGI010000064.1, forward strand.
CAAAAATGGTTTTGTGATCGGTCGTAGTTTGCTTTTCTGGTTGATCTCTTTAACTGCCTTTCTGCCTAGGTGTTGGAGTGATGTGCCTAAATAATAACATGCTGATTATGGACGCGTAATTAGAAGATTAATGATCAGTAAATAATGCTGCAGATTTAATTCACAGCCATTTGTTTTGGACAGGAGTTGCATGTCTTGTTTAAAGCTCCTAATTTTGATTCTGTTTTGTTGCAGGTTGCTATTGAATTAGGATTGTTAATATTGAAGCAAAAGGTTTGTCTCTGTCTTTTGTCTCCACAGAGAAGTACAGCAGTTTCATCCAGAGGTTAGAAATTCTCCTGAAGTTAGATTTGCAGTTCAAGCTTTTGCTGCATTAAACAGCAACAACTTTGTGAGGTTTTTCAAGTTAGTGCAGGCAGCTTCCTATCTGAATGCCTGCCTCTTACACTGTTATTTCAACCAGGTGAGAAAAAGGCAGATGGATATTTTTTTAAAGTGTTAATCAGTAAAACAGTCTGGGACTTTGGGGAGGAAATCTTCTTAGCAGAGAACTCGGGTAGATATTTAGCCTTAAAAATAATCTTGTTCTTGCTGCTTCAGAAACGTTTAAAAATTTATCAGGAGTTTTCTGCTGTGATATGAAAGGCAAACACTAAAATGCTCTTCTCAGCAATTTTTTTCCTGTAACTCTGTACAAATACATATTATTTCCCCTGAAAACAATAGAGAAGCAGGCCTGAGACTTCTGCAAAGAAAATAAGAACCTGCGTTTTCATAAGTTCTTACAAGCTTTTTTCTTCTGCACAAGAATCGCAAAGGCATATGCTCAAAATGACCAGCATCAAAGAGGAGCGGAAACTAGAAATCAAGTGCAGAGAATTGAAAAAGAAAGTTAAATGCAAATAGTTGTTTATGTGGATATTTGATGGCAAAATACTGATTTCTTTTAAACATGATTTTCATCTTTATAGTAGATTTTGGGTTCTTTAACTTAGTAGTTATGTGGGTTTTTTCTGTTATCTTCCCCCAGATTCGTAAAGATGCTCTCAAATCTCTCAATATTGCCTACACTGTGAGCACTCAGAGATGTACAGTGTTTCCCTTGGATCACCTGGTCCGCATGCTGCTGTTCAAAGATTGTGAGGAAGCAACTGATTTTATAAGTTATTATGGCCTGAGTGTATCTGATGGGTAAGTGTCAGGAAAAGGGCGTCTGTGCCTTAACATGCCTAGTGGGCTTAGACTGATGTTAGGTGAAATATTAATGTGGATGGGCTGCTCCTGCGGTTTGCAGCCAGAAAAAGAAAAGAACGGGGGCTGGGCTCTGTAAGCAAAGCACTAGGATAGTGACGGTTGCAAATTTCAATAATCTGTTCTATTTTTATTGCTGTAATCATGAAAAGTTCTTTAATTTTGCATCTTTCCACCAAGAAATTGGGTTTATATCTCTGTAACTACTGTGACTTCCCACAGCAGCCTTTTAAAACAGTAGAAACATTTCCGCCAAAGGAGAGACTGCTTATTGAGCTCGGTCTCCACTGGACTCCAGAGTCTTCCTCCCTGTGAAGAGATGTTTCAGATAACCCAGTAGGAAAAAAAAGTTGGTTTAGGTTCTTGTCTTGCACTTGAGTTGTAGTAAATTGCAGCTCCGTAGGAAACGAGGTTACAATTCTGCTTCTCAGGAAACTAGCATTATGGTGACACATGTAGGGCAGGATGAAGCTGAACAGTGCAGACGGGTTTAGAGGATGTTCAAGGCCAATGGTTTGCAGGTAAGAGTGTCTGCCATGGAAATACATACATTGTGACATGTGCTCATACAGACTTGCAATCTCAAGAGGCTGGAGAAGGCAAAAAAACTTGGAGCATGGTGGGTAGAGTGCTTTATTTCCTGGTGATGTTCTGCTTTGAAACAATAAATTAGAGAGACTACAGGTGCCAAGATTAGAAGAAGAATGCAGCTTTTAAAACGACTTCTGTAAATAGCCCTGGCATCTGTCACGTGAGATGTAATCTAGGTAAAATGTTGCATGGACGATATGCTCAGTGGACAAAGGTTGAAAGGAGAAAGAGACAGGATAGTCCACAAAGGTGCCCAGAAATGTTAGCGTAGCTTGTACTCTATCCTGGGACGGTAGCAGTGAGGACAGTGATCTCTGCCTTCCCTGCTCTGGTTCCGACCAAAGATGGAGGTATGAGCGATAGGGAGCAATCCTGAGTGCCCTGTGCCTGTGTTGCTTTGCCCCACTAAGCTTTCAAACTGAAAACGTATAGGTTACTGGAGCTTTGAGAATGTACTCCTGGTTTTGTTTTTTCCCCCAGTGCTTACGTGGAGCTGAATCGCTCAGCTTTCTTGGAGCCAGATGGATTACCCAAACCACGTAAATCGACGTTTGTCAGCCAGAAGCTGGCTGTCTCGGTTGGGGAAGTTGTAAATGGTGGGCCGTTGCCCTCGGTGCCTCACCATGTGCCCGTGTCCAGCTTCAACGGACAGAATAAATATACTGGTGGAAGCACCTCTGTGGATCAAGCTAGTAGTAGCCAAAAATCCAGTGGGGAAGCAACAGGTGAGAGCAAACATGCTTTTTAGGTACTGCTCGGGAACATGCTGCTGGGTCAGCTCTGTGAGTAGTTTCATTTTACAAAGCAGAAACTGTTCTTGGCTCGTATGAGTTGAAATTGCATGGAAATTTGGATGTAATGAAAGCATGTTTTGATTTAAACGTACTTACATGTGTGCAAAAGCTAAAAAGCAACCTGATCAATAAAATACATTTTCCAATACAGGAAATGCACTAAGGGACATGAGCGCAATTTTGCCAACGTAGGTGAAATAACTAGATATTTGGCTGTTTCAGGCAACCGACTTCCCTTTTCAGTTTGCAGATTTTGTATTGCAGCTGTTCCCGCTGTGTGTGTAATTGTGGTGTTTTTCAAGTTAGCTGAACGTATGCTTTTTTGGCCTTGTTGAAAGTACAGATATCTTGCATTTATTCAAGAGGTGTGTGTAGGTGTTAGGTGTACTTGACTTAAAACGGTTGTTTGATTGGAAATGCATGTACTTGGTATTGGAGGCAACATGCAATGGAATTTTTTAGTATTTTTTATAAAATATTCATAAATACAAATTAGCTTCTATGATATAATTATGTATTTTTAGCTTTAGGGCAGCCAGCTTCTGTTCTGGACTTGGTTTATGACCTGATGAGATTTATCAGACAAGTCAGCTTTTGAAGATAAGAGTAGTTTTGTTGCTATTTGTGACTGACCTGGTTTCCTTAATGTCTCTTCCCTCTCCTCCCCCTCTTCCCTCCAAGAAGGAAGAGTGGAAAGCAAAGGTGTGGATTTAGATGCTGCAGCAGTAAGAGTCCAGCCCCCAGCGCATCTTCTGCCCTCACTGTTACCTCGTCAGCTTGTGCCAGTGCTGCCTCCTGCGCAGGCAATCTCCCAGCCTGCTGGACAACCTGAGCCTCTCTCTTCAAAGCCTCAGCCTGTCTACACAGACACAGTAAGGAAATTTAAACCCATCATGAAGTATTTGGGAAAGATCTGTGACATATAATAAAAGGTAACTCAGTTCTTAGGTTTAGCTTTCCAGAATCTGCATGTGTTATGTAGAGTCAAAAGGAGACAATCACTGCTTCAGTGCTTTGGATACTTTGAGAAATTGTTTTCTTGCACTGTTTCGAAAAGAGAAAGTTTTGAGTGACTTCAGATGCAAGCTTGAAATGTCAGTGCTCGTTCCAACTCCTTCATAGGATGGACAGCCCTGACTGTTTAGCATTTATTTGAGAAACGTCTGAGGAGAGAGTCAGAAAGTGATGGTAGCAAGTTATGATCTTTGACTTAGTAGGTAAACTTTGCTTTAGTGAATATTATCATAGATCATGGTATGGTAATATTATTGAGCTGTTTCTTAATGGCATGTATTTCAAATGAGACGTGATGAAGTTTCTTCTTGTGGATATATGACTATTAATGTTGGGCCTTGAATGTGTACCCTGTGTATCTGTGCTGTTCCCCTTTTTCTCCCACCCCCACATGTTTAGATATGTACTACTGCTGAACCCATCTCAGAGTGTCTCATGGCTTTGTAAAGTGCAGCTGCCATATTCTACCTAAATGTGGCTACATTTCAGTGAAGATTAGACCTGGTCATTTGGAATTATATCCGCTAGAATGAGAGAAACTCTTGAGTAAGGAGATAGGAATCCCTCTCAAAATTTACTTTTCTTAGCAATTATTTCCTAACTTGCCCATATTTAATACAGAAAGCTGCTTCTGTTTCTGGGCTGTTACTAACCTTTTAGATAGTCTAAAATTTCCAGGCTGTTGTATTTAAGTTAGCTTAGTCTGTGGGTAGAATTACAGATGATGTTGCCAACTTCAGTCAGTTAAACAAGGCTGAAAAGCCTTACTCCTAATTGAGGTGTGTACCCAGGCCATCCTGAGCAGGACTGCATTTTGCTTCAGCTGCTTCCTCTGCTGTGTTGTAGGACATTGCCGAAGTGGTGGATGGGCTTGTGAACGACGTCCTCAAAGGAGAGTGCAGAGAAGTCGGCAGAGCAGGGGTGGCTTACGTGACTGCTGCCATCTGGTAAAGAGCATTTATTGCTGGTACTCCTGGAGTCTGTCATAGCTGCAATTTGCTGTAGCAGCACCGTGTGTGAAGATCATAAAACTACTAAGCAAGACAAGGTCTATAATGGAGATAGTCTTACTGACACAGTTGAGGGAAAAGGCGACCTTGCTCCAGATGTCTGCCACCTCTCTGTTACCAGCTAGTCTAATGGAAGGGTAACTGCAAACCTCTGTAAACCTTGCCTTGCGTGACAGACCACTGCCACAAGAAACATGTTGTGGAAGGGAAGGTGCCTGAAGGGGGGACAAGAGGAGTAAGTCCAGATCTGGATGCTTCTCTGTTTCAAATAATGCTTCGTCTCCAAGTCGGTTGCTAGAGTCGTAGATGTGGGTTTGTGACCAAAACAGCGTGGTTAATGCACCATGTTTTGGTTGTAGCTGAAGAGCACAGGGTCAAGGCCTTCCTTGTTTCTCACTCTGCATCCCTGTGAGTAGGCTGGGGCTGTGCCACAGGCTGTGAGGGGACACAGCTGGGACAGCAGACCCAGACTTGACTGAAGTCCATACCATGGGATGTCATGGTCAGCAATAAAACTGGGTGACAGGAAGAAGAAGGTGGGGGATTCTGGCTGACAGGGTAGCCATTGATGGGAGACTGTCCGGGCATTCGTCTGCCTGTGGGAGATGGTAGCTGACTGCCTTTACTTTGCTTGGTGGTGGGGTGGGTGTGGGTTTTTCCCTTCACCTATTACAGTGTCCTCATGTCCATCCATGAGTTTTCTTGCTTTTGTTCTTCCCATTTTCTCCCCTGTCCCATTGCGGGGAGGGGAGTGAGCCAGTAGCAGTGTGGGTGCTTGCCTGATGGCTAGAGTCAGCCCACCACAACGGAGCAAGGGTATGCTTGAGAAAAGCACAGACATAGGGCATTAAATGAAAATTTTGTGGCTTTGAAAAGAGAATTGCTGTTTCTGCACAGCACCTCAGAGACCACCATGGAGGAACTCGTGACTGAAGTGATGGGGGAGATTCTCAGACAAGTGGCAGGAAGCGTGCTTATTGCAGAAAGGGAGCGTGTCAAAGAGGAACAGCGCAGAGTGGAGGAAGAGAGGTGAGTCGCCACTTTTGCTGCGGGGCAGGGTGGGCTGTATACACTCCTAAGGCAACGTAATGACAGTTGGTGCCCTTGCATGTGTGCTCAGGCCCTGTGTCTCTCTGCCATGCTGACAGCACGCAGTTCGTCTCGCATTGAACTGCCCTGGGATCTTGCAGATAGGCTGTCCCTTCTGCATTCTCAGGTGATCTGCTAGTTAGTATTTTGACCTTACAGAGCCACTATGAAAATGGTGGGTGGGAATTTTGGGAACTTATACACACCCAGAGCTTCCAGAGAGGGAGGTGCGTCCTGACCATGCTATGTGCAGGAACTTTGGCTTCTGATTAAGCTACTTGGGGTAAGAATACAATAACCCCACTGTTAGCTGTATTTTTGAGGAAAACCCAGCTCCATGCAAAGCTTTTTATCTTTAGAGAGAGAAACCAGATAGTGGGAACTCAATTTTAGGTGAACTAACTGTCTGACACTGTGTGTAGCACTTGTTTAATTAAGCGGCAGGTTTGCCAGTGTAGATCTGTTCACTTGTGTAAGTAAATCTGTTCACTTGTATAAATCCTTTCTCTGTCCTTCCAGGCAAAAGCAAGAAAGAGAACAGTTAATAAAGCAGTTGAGCCAGTTGGTGGGTATGGAGTTAATGGAAGAAGTAATAAGGGAGAGCATTCAAGAAGCTTCAACCAATGAGTTAAAGTACGTACAACATGCTGTGTGCTATACTTTGCTGTAGGATGCTTTCCTAAGGGTAAGAGTTTGTCAGGGTGTGGTGGGTTTCTTGCTTGGCCTTCTCTGAGGTCGTCTTCAATAAGCTACTTGAGGGGAAGAGTGTGCTTGATTGTACAGCGGGCTGCCGGTTTGCAGTCATACTGTGTTGGGCAGTAGTGGGCCTCCAGGGTGGAGGAAGGAGAGGCTTTGTCTAGGACAAGGCTGCCCTGTACACTTAATTTTCTTCTGACTCCCTTACAGCTCAGCTGTGGGCTCTGTTGTAGACCCTTTTCTGGAAACCCATGATCAGTGTGAAACTTGAATGACTTCTAATTGATTACAGGCCTTATTTAGAAGGGCCATAGAGGAGAAGTGTGGAAAATCCCTCCCCTTTGCCAAATGTGATGGTCTTTCCTGTTTGCATCTCAGCTAATTGTATTGGCACTTGCTGCAGTCTCCACCTCACTAGAGGTCTTGGCTTGTTTCACTTTGAACTAGGTGTGCCTTAGAAAGAGACCGGCAAGCCCGTATTGCCCGGTGTTCGGAAGAAGTCTGTGGTCATGTCATGGACCTCTTTCTGGAGGATGAGATTTTCCAGATTGCAAAGGAAACCCTTCAGGAGCTCCAATGTTTCTGCAAGTACTTGCAGCGGTGAGTTGCCATCCTGTGACACAGCTGCTTTTCTTGGGAGCATTGGCAGGTAGTGGTTAACAGAGTTCAAACTACAGCTGTCTGGTTGCATTCTTTTTGAGACAGTTTTTGCTGGCTTGTCTTGTCTCCACCGTAAGTGTAGACTTACAGTCTTATTACCAGCCTCGAAGTTACTCAGCTTTATGTGGGGTGGGGAACACACCTCATTGGAATCAGGTATTGAGAGCTTGGTAGGAGACTTCGGCTTCATTCTGTCTAGAAACTTGTAATAATATCTCCTTGTATTCTTTTGGTTGGACACTTGATTTTCTGGATATGTGCTAAGTGTTTAGTGGCTGTTGTGCTGTTCCAAGGCAGAGATTGATTGCGGTGCTGTGCTGCCCCAGTGCGGCCAGGTTGAGGTGCATTTCAGGTGGCATTTCTCGCCGCTAAAGAGGAAGCAGCAGGCTGGTCTCTTTTCTGTGGAGCACGTTCCCTTGCAGAGCTCTTTTGATCCTAAAATTGAGCTCGTGTCTCTTCATGGCCTGTGTAAATACCCTTCAGTGCAATAGGGAAGACTAAGGAGGAGCCTAAAGATATGTAAAACAAGTGTACATGCAGCAGTCAAGAAAATTGGATGATGCATGAATATTTTTGTAAGCCCTGAAAATACCTGAGGAAATGCAGTAAGACTTTCTTAATTCATGAATTGGCATTTTTATTATAATTATGTAGAGTGCCACCCACCTTGAATCATCTGATCATTGAAAAAAATGCAAACATCTAATGATGAAGGCTTTATTATATGTTTCCTCCTTGTTGGTGAGTTTGCCTTTTTAAATGTTCCTTAAAGACAGAACAAGAGGCATACCTTTCTTACTGCAGTAGAGTTGCAAAAGTGTTTTCAGCAAGTGCTTGAGATACCAGAGAAGCTTTGTAATGAATCATTGTAAAATGCTGTATGGGCTAGGAATAAACACGCTGAAAATGGGGAAGGAAAACTATGCTTGAACTTTTGCCTGGGGAGCACAGCTAGGGCAGCTGAGACAGGGATGAGATGGCAGAGCGGCAGTCCTAGTTTCCCTCCTGTGACCAATTTGGCTACTGAGAGCAAGTGCAGCTTGCTAAGCATAAGGCTGCTTCTTTTTGTTTGTGTTGCTTTTTTCGAATGGGGCACGAGGCTGCCACTTTTGGACACTGCTTATGTACAGCTGGCAGGTCTCATCCTGTGCGCGCGTCTGCATGCAGAAATACAGCCTAAGCCCGCTGCACCACCTCACGCTGTCCCCTGGACAGGCTGACTTGTGGGGTTTTTGATAGCCCAGTTCAGTCTGAAAGGCAAGATGAAAAAAACTGTTTGGTCTGCAGAACAGTCTGTTAGCATGACCTATTTATCTCTTGTCTTCCAAAGGTGGAGGGAGGCAGTGGCGGCTCGAACAAAGTTGAAACGTCAAATGAGGGCATTTCCAGCAGCTCCCTGTTGCACAGATCCCAAAAATAAACTGAAAGCACTGTCCCCCAGTGCAGAGTGGCCTATAGCCATGGAGAACTTGTGCAAGAGAATTGTAAACCTGGGGAACGGAGGAAAGCTGGGAATCTCTTGCACGAGGTAAGGATATTTCTAGTTGGCAATCTGGTTGGTTTTTGGAAGATAAGTTACAAAGTAGTCCTCTTCTTCCACTGTGAATGTTAATGGCTTTGCAAAACTGTTCTTGAATACCCCCAAAAAGCCCCTTTTTGCACAAATGCCGTGGCAAAGACTGAAAAGTCAAATAAATCCTGCTATTATGGCAACTTTCTAAAGTGTCTGCAGTACTTCTGAAGTCTTAGTGTTTCCTAAATTTGGTTAAAGTACCTGTTCTATACCAAAAATTACAACCAAGATTCTTTTGTTCCCAGATTGAATTGGCTGAGAAACAAAACAGTGCATGAAATTAAAGTTCAGCACTTCTACCAGCAGTTGTTAAGGTATGTTGGTGTTTGATTCTTGTTTTCTTTCTAAGCAAACTGTAACAGAAATGCCAGAGATCTCAAAAATGTCAGTAAGGAATAGCAAATTATATTCGGGTGTCTATTTCAGCCTTGCTTCTGGAAGTATTTTCAGGATAAGGGAAACTGGAAGATAAATTCATGGAAGTTTTAGGCCATCTAATCCTGTTGCCATGAGCATAACTTTAAGGATCTGATGGACATTATGGTGGGTTTTTGTACCAGGGTGGGATGGGGCCTGGGATGTGGTATAGGGGGAGAGGAGTAAATGAGCTGTTACTGGCCTGGCTTGTGACATGAAGGGATTGATCTAGACATTTAAAGTGCAAGAGGAGGTCTGCCTTCTCATGCCTTATTGTGCACTCTACTAGTGACGTGTGTGTTTATTGGAGGCAGGGTACTGAAGCAGTGTGGAAGTGAAGCAATACACATATGGTCCCACAATCCCCAAAGTAAGGCTCACGTGACAGATTTAGCAGCAGCAGTTCTTGAAAGCATCTGGTCTGTGGTAAAATAGGCAACAAATCTAAAGAATTAGCTCTCATCTTGGACTGTTTGAAATAGACAGTAGCTACTTACAGTATTGTTACTGGTTCAAAGCAAAAAAAAAAAAAAAAAAAAAAAAAAAAAAAAATTCCCCAGGTGGGAATGAGCACGAAGGGGGATCTTTTCACCAGCTTCTGTCTCTCTTTAAGTGATTTAGCTTGGACTCCCCTGGATCTTGTCTCATTAATCACTGAACATATTCCAGTTCAACAAGAACATGTTTTTTGGAAGGTGCTATTGGTTTTGCCAAATGATGATGAATATGCAGAGGAGGATCCCAACAGGTAAATAAAAGAGTTGGTTGCTGGGTCCACTTCTCAAACAGGGCAGTCAAATAGAAGAAGAGTAGTAGTATACAGTCTTTGATATGGTGGGGTTTTTTTTCCTGTACCATATCAAACTTCCGGTTTGTGGTTGGTTGGTTTGTTGTTTTTTTTCTCCAGGGTGCACTAAAGAATATAGCTGTGATTTATTGCAGTGGTCTGTATCTTCTCCTGACATTATTCACTGCATTCCTTTTGCTTATACTGAAAACAGAAAACCTTGAGATATGTAGCAGCATGGATAGTTTCAGGACATTTAATAGCTATTTAGCAAAATTCAAGCAATGTGAAGGTTGGGGTTATGATAGATTGTGGTGTCATAGAGGTGCTGGTGCTAAAACTCTAAAATGCCATTTTTTAAAAACAAAAACCCCAGAAGCCCACTTTTTCTTGTTTGCTAGGGTACTGGTGGATTGGTTGAAAACCAAGTTTATGGGAGACAAAAGCTGGAAGAAAACTGCTTTACATACAGAAGGCAGAATTCAAACACTGACATTATTTAATTCTCCTGGCGTGCCAGGGAGCAGAAGCATTAAAGTCAGTGTGTGTATAAAGGTAGGTGAGAACAATTTCATGATACCTAACAGGCCAGAAAAGCAGGGTGTGCTCTTTTCCAGTGGATGTTGTGCAGCAGCTTTTCACACTGTGTCCTGTCAGATGGAAGGAGATGATACTGGGAGGGATGGGATTGTTGAAAAGGTCTGAAAAAAGATGGGGTTTTTTTTTTGCCTTGTTTCCAATCAACTGAGTAAATACTTGCTTAAATACAGTGCAGTAGTTTAAAACCTCAATCTTACCGATTCCTGATGCCAAATCAGGTGCTGAAGTGCACTTTTGTGCTCACCTGCATCTATTGGACACATCAGTGTCTGGCTAACAGTTCATTGTCTTAGGATTTGTAGAGCTCCTGGTAATGAATGGCAAAGCTGAGTGCTAATGATAGTAAACTACAGATTTCAGTATGAAAATAGCTTTGTTAGGCTTTAGCTACATTGCTGTTGTCATCTTTGTTACTTGTATAGGTGGCACACGGTGCACTCTCTGACTCTGAGCTTGATATGGCTGAGATGCAAAAAGACTTGCTTGGAACCAGTGGTCTCATTCTTCTCCTGCCCCCTCGAGTTAGGAGTGAAGATGTTGCAGAAGATGATGTTTATTGGCTTTCAGCTTTGCTGCAGTTGAAACAGTTGCTTCAGGCCAAACCTTTCCACCCAATAGTTCCCTTGGTGGTTCTAGTCCCCAGTCAGGAAGAGGAGGCCACCGAGAAAGAAGTAGAAGAAGGTATGTAATTATTTCTTTGCCTTGAAATAACAGCATGAATGTTTAGGGCTTGGCACTAAGTAGAACTCTTGCAGCTAGCGCAGTCTCTCAAGTGCCTCATCTTCTAAAGGGAGAGACTGTGAAGTGTAATACTACTCAAAGCTTTGCTAGAAATCCTGAGGCCTTAAGAACTGATCAGTTTGGAAGGAGATGCACTTTCTCCTGGCTTCCAGTTTTCCTTTGCGCAGAGTATTTGATCCTGAGAGTCTGCGGGCAAAGATGGAGGAGAGAAGCAATGCTGTGAATGTATGCAGAGAAATGTGGTCTGAGTAGGTGTGCTTTTTCTCTGTGTATATGGTGGGTTTTCTTATTTTTAAGGTTTGATGCTGCAAGACTTGATTTCAGCCCAGCTTATTTCAGACTACACCATTGTTGAGCTCTCAGGTTCTATCAATGACTTACAAGGCACCAGAAGGGTAAGAATGGCAACTCACATGAAGTTGAAGAGATACTTGACTGTTTATCATTAATCTCTCAATTACTAATACCTTAATAACGAATTGTGTTCTCTGTAGCTTAAATTGTAACTGAGTCTTGTGTAATGGGATATTTTTTCTCCTGGAAGCTTCTGTAAACTAGTTTTTGTTCAAAAAGCCTCTTACCATTTTTTCACACACCTGAATTTGCTGGAGTCAGGCACTTGCTTATTAATGGTGATTCCAACATCAGCCAGAACTATTCTGAAATGCAATTTCTGCTGCTTTTCCATTATTCGTGACTATTCTATCTTAACTGATTAGAGATCCGTGGCATTTGCTACGTGAAAGATGGTTTCATCTGTGTAATGATTATGTAAATCCGTTCTTGTCTGTCCTGTCTGCCTGGACTAGCGGGGGTACAGTTGCTGCCTAACAAATGAGTGCTAGTGGTGGGTAAGCCTTTGTGCCCTTAAGCTTCCAGTTCTAAAATGCGAAGGACCCTTTTGTATCTCTTCTGGGTGCTGTGAGATCACCCAGTAGTATTCCATCTTGATGGATGGGACAGAGGCATGCCTCTGTCTTCTCATGTATGTGAAGAGGGATTGTACGGATTTCTCCCTGACAGCCTCCAGACACCAGCTTTTCCCCTTGTCCTTCGCTTTGCTCTGTGCTTGGCAACAGTGGCCTGGAGACGACTCAAAACCCCATGATACTTATAAGTCTAAAATAGGTTTTTGTGTGTGAGTCACAGTGGGGAGGTTTGGAGAGGTGAGAGAGGGTAATGCCCAAGAGCGGCCAAGGTGACTCAGACCAAAAGCAGTTCCAGCCCTGTATTCCCTTCTGAAGGTGTCTGAAGAAGATGCCTAAGAAAGAAGGTGAGAACAAGACAGGCCCAGAGTGATGCTCCCCCACAAACCCTCACGGCTTGCATCTCTTTGCAGTTACAAGTACTGGGATGATGATAGTTGATTTCTTTGTATCTTGCTGCATAGTATCTTGAATAGGTTACTAACCCTGCAATAGGTTACTAACCCTGCAACCCTAAGTCCCGCACTTAGGGTTGCAGGACTGAATCCTTCGTGTCCTGATCACTGTGGAGCGGTTTCCAACCACGCATGTTTTGTGTGTTGTAGATCTCTGCAGCTGTGGGCTGGCTGGTTTCCCAGTACCCTGACTCCCTTGAGCTCTGCAGTCAGACCCTTCGGGAGTACGTTGAGGATGGGATTGATGGTGAATTTGGCAAGCGCTTCTACCATGACTGGAAGGAGAGGCGTTTAGCTGGCCTGCCGTCTCAGGAGCCTGGAGTCATCATAGAGCTGTACAACAGTGTGTTGCAGTTTCTGTCAGATGTGGCATCTTCAGAGCACCTTTGTGACTTGTCTTGGCCTGTTACTGAGTTTTCAGAGCCTGGGGGTAACAAACTGTTACCCCACCTGCAGTGGAACATGCCTGATCACCTGGCCTGGCTGAAGAAGGCTGTGCTGTCCTTCCAGATCCCGTACCTAGATCTGCCTCCATTAGGTGGTATGTACTTCACACTGCAGTATCCTCTTGGTGGCATGTTATTCTCTGACGTGCCTGTGCCTTGTTGAACTACCAGCCTTGTAAGGTGGGTAGTTTGGCTGTGTCACAAATATTTGCAATTTACTTTGTTGGGTTTTTTTCCATAGCTCCTTGGCATCCTGTTTGCCGCATGATTTTTCAGTATGTGTCTCAGATTGCCAGTTCTTCCCATACTCAACCACTGATCCAGTCACAAGTGGAGAATCTGCTGAGCAAAGTTTACCAGAAGTGGAAAACCAAAACATCTGGGAACTTTGATGAAGATGGACCTTCTGTTGATGAGATTCCTTGGGATGATATCTTGGCAGTCTGCATTGATCATAAACTGAGAGACTGGAAACCACCCAAACTGCCTCTTGCTCCAGGTATTGCATGTCCTTCTGCAACATGGATGATATTTCTTGTGTAACTGTGTTTAATAACTTGACAGTGGTACCTTTATGCGTGGCAGCGAGTGATATGTGGCAGAGAGGGAGCTATGGTCTTGCTGTGTTTACTGCATGTCTATCCTCTCTTTGGAGTGTGTATTTACTGTTGATTATGATTTGACTTGAGCTTGTGATTAAAAAACTTGTTTCTGTTTAGTCAGAGTCTTTCAGTCCTCCTTTCCCAGTAGGAGAGGGTTTACATTCAGCCGAAGGCCAAGAATTGGTCCTTCCAGACCATGTAAGACTGCAGTCATGTAAGCTCAGGTCAGCTGAGGTGGCAGGCTGCCACTGTTAATGAAGACTTCCACAGATTAATGATGTTTGTCTTGGATTCTGTTTGCTTCCAATTTCAAGTGTGTGGGTGCGTTTTTGGTGTCCTGCTTGGATTAACTATAGGGAGCCTCTTTTAATGAAATGACTAGTTAACCCACTGAACTTGGATGCACTAGAATTTTTAAAATTAAGATAAAGCAGCATTCTACAGTCTTTCCCAGTAGTTTGGTATCTGTTGAACAGTAAATCAGCTCAGGAAGGCTCATTTTTACGTGCAGATTACAACTTTCAGCTACCTGAAAGCGAACACACAATTTGTCCCCAATTTGGCTTTTCAATAACGAGCTGTTCTTCTGAAGGGGAAAACTTGTTCTAATAATAAACATTGGGTTTGGGTTTATTCACAGAAGCAGTAAGTGAAGATGGTCAGATTCGTGTGTACTACTTCAAGGAGCATTTAAAGAACTTCACTCTCCCTTTTTCGTGGGAACAAGCCAGACTGCGCACGCAGGAGGAGATCCGGCAAGGCCACGAGAGGTGAGGTGGCTGCTGGCACTCCCTGTGGAAGTAGCATTCAGTTGTTTCTTGTGCCATCGGAGTTGCTTGGTGAACTCCAAGGAGGTTGCTCAGGACCACTACTATGAACATATATTGCCATCATGATGCTGAAAACCAGCATGTGGCATCCTCCCAGAATGTGCTTGTGTACATCTCCTTGAAATGATGTACAAGAATGTGCTGAAACAGTGTAGTAAGTAGACTTTATTTTCTGCAGGGTTATTCAGCTCTCAAATAAATGGATTGCTTGGGGAGTGCTTAAAGTGTTCTAAGTGGAGAAACTAACTTCTGCTGAAGAAACACTGCTGAGGCTTTGGAACTAGACTTGTACTCCAAGTATGCAAAGCATGGAGGAGAAACAGTGTGAGGCTGGGGAAGAGCATAGGAATAAATCATGAGCATGCCCTTTAACAGTGCCGCCTCCCTTACATTCACCTTCAGTTGCAGCCTGGACCTGACAGATTAATTACGTGTTAGATGATTTGCATGGTAATTACATGTTAATTTTTGCAGCATTTTTACTTCAAAAGGAGGCTTTGTCCCCAGCTTGTGGGAAGATATCAGGAAAGTCCCACGGCTAAGAGAAGATGCTAGGAGTTGAGGGTGCCTTAGAGCTGTGTGGCGTTGAAGTATTTGAGATCTCAAGAGTGTAGCTTGCTTCCCTATCTTCCTTCAGAGTGAAGCCAGTCTCTCTTCACTCTTGGAAGCTTAGTTGCTGCTCTGCTGTGTAGCAGGAGGTGTGGGGTAGATACCTTTCCTTGGGGTGCATCCCAGCCCCCTGTCAAGATTAGTTCCTTGCAACTCCACACACGGGTGGTGGTATGTTGGACCCTGGTACAAGGGAATTATGTCTCCCAATGATCAGTTCTTACTCTCTGCTATTTCCAGACTTCAAGCTAGTAGGGAAAAAACAACACACACTAATTTCTGGGTTTGTCTTTTTTTTTTTTTTTTTTTTAACCCTCTGTCCCTCAGATCAAGGGTAAAATCTCCCAACTTTTTTAAGAAACCATGTAGCATCTCCGTGATGCCGGGTCAATATAGTTCTGGGGTGAACATGCTGTCGGTTCAAGAAAAGAGCATTCCCAGTGCAGGTGAATTCACAGACACAGCCTCAGCCCAGGAGCTTCTCCCAGAGCGTCTGCTGGCACAGTTGCAACTGGAGAAAATAGAAAGCAGGAGGTAAGTTCCCAGAGCAGCATCCTTTCCTTGCGGCTCTGGCCCAGAGTTGCAAACAATTTCTAACTTGTATGTAATGGGAAGCTGAAGTCCAACAATGCTAGGAAACAACCTAGACTCTCTCTAGTTTAATCTCATCTCATCAGGCACATCAGTGCAGTGCAGTTCCCTGCTAGCACCTGCTTGCATCACAGGAACAGTCCAGGATGGTAGAAGTACTTGGAGCTTTGAGGAGTGCTTAGAAGCTATCTGTAGTCAATCAGGCCACCAAAACTAAAGCAGTATCTTTACTTAAAAGATATCTTTACTTTAAAGCAGTTTTTGTGTACACAGTGTGTACAGTGGTCTGTGTGTCCTGCAGTATCACAAATGTCTATAAAGTCCACTTTGGGATGTCAGTTTGATGCCTGTAGCAATGCAGATCACAAAGCTGAAGAGCTAAAGCTTTTGAGGTTGGCCCAAGAGTTTGTCTCTTCTGCCTTCCCCGTCAGTTGGGTGTCTTCAGTCTGTGTGGCTCCTTTTCTGTACCACAACCTTCTGTGATGGATTTTTGTCATAGCAGTGGGTTATGTCGGACCATATTGGAAATGACTGAACAGCAGATCCTTCTTGCAGATACTTCTGAACCCAGAACTCTTGGTTAACTCACTGGTTACAAGAACATCCTGCAATCTGACCGGTGCTCTTGTTTTTTCTGTCCAGGTTTGAAGAACAGTTGCACCAATGTCTAGCTGAGGACATTGAGCCCCTTGGCGATCCCCTAGGTCTTCCTCTCTATCTCCCCCAGTCTCTGGTGTCCACCCCAACTGTCACCTGTCCGTTGATGAAGAGTCGTGTGTCATCTGCTCAAGAGGTAAGAAAGGATGGTACCAAGAATTTGCTATGACTCTACAGAGTGCAGGTGCTAAACGTGCTGTAGTTGCAAAACCTTTAGTGGGAATTACCTTGGTGTGCGGTGTGGGATAGACTTGGGAAGTAAAGAATTGAAAAACTGTGCCTTGGAAATAACTTCCAAGTTATCCTCCAAGGAAGGAGGAATGCTTTCTGCAGATCTGGAGTAAGAGTTCTGCACAGGTGTTAATGCTTTCTGCTGCTGGTAGTCAGAACAGTTTCCCTTGTGGTGCTGCACTTTGTGGAATCACTGTGCGGGTCAGCTTCCCCTGGTTACAGGAAGGCTGGGGACAGAAATAGAGGAACATGCTATTTTTGCCTTACCTCCTCAGGGGTTGGGAGGGTGCTGACCTCTGTGGTTCTTCTCAAAAGTGGGGGAACAGCTGGTGAGCTGAGAAGTTCCTTGTTGCTACTGGGTAATGCTTCTTTCTCAGTCTCATCTCTTTTTTCCTTCTGCCCAGGCTGGGAGTCAAGAGGAATGCAAGCTTTCGGTAGAAGAGCTAAGCCCTACACTGTCAGACAGACTGAAACACTTGCAACAGCTCCTCAGAGCGAACAAGGAAGGTGAAGTTGCCTCAGAGCTCCACCTGTCTGCTCTGGTGGACATGGTGGACATTTGAGCAGAGCTGAGATACGTGTGCAGACCAAGAGACTTGGTAAAGAAGTCCAGGTTCGGGTGATTGAACAGATGAGCTCCTGGGGCACGTTCCAGGAAAAGCAGATGTCCTCCTGCAAGAAGAATGCAGAGCAGATGTGGGGCCCGGGCCCTCCTTGCGTGGCTGCCTTGTGCAGAGACAGTGCGTCGGTGGCTCACCACATCCCTCTGGCTCACTGGTGGGCTTTGCCTGCCCTGCGACTCCCTCCTTTTCTGCTTCACAGGCATGGAGACAAGTCACATGCTTTTCTTGGAAGGCCTTAAATTGACACTTAGTGGTGATTTTGTTTCTTTCTGCCAGCTGTCATCATGGGTAAACATAGCTTCACCAGGAGAGTACTGTAGGGTAGTGGGGGGCCCCTGGGAACACCAGAGCAATTGCTCTCCATAGACACAGTCCCTGAGATGATGTCCCTGCTTTGTGCTTGCTTGCTTCATGCAGAAGCTACCTAGCACTGTGGTTTGAAATTGCTTTTTTGTTGCCCAGGAGTCAGTACTGTCATTGAGTTGGTGCAGCACTTGGCCATATTTTGTACTTAATGATGCTCAGTGCAAATCCAGAAAGATTTTTGTGCTGCTGGGCCCAAGTTTTATTGTATTGAATATTTATGGCATTAAAACCAGATGAATTGCTTGTTCTACGGATTAATTGTCGTGCGTTACAGCATGACACTTCCTTCAGTAAACAGCTATGCAGAAATGATTTTCTTTTTTTGGAAGAGCAGGTTACCTGCATTTTCCAGTATTTAAAAAGCTGTGGCTTTGGAAGTTGAAGACCTTTGGTTTTAGTTTGATATTGATTCCCACTAAATAAAATGAAGTTGTACTTCCATGTCTGCAGTACTCTTGTACAAGTAATTTTTTTTTTATTATTATTACAATATCAGCAGATTTTTCTCAGACAGAAATTTCTGCCTGGTGAAATGCAAAGTGGTGTAGCTTTGGAAGTAAACACTGGTTATCTTGCCTGCCAGAGACCAGTTGTCTGACTTGCTTCTAATTTCATTTGAAATTTTCAGTAGTCCAAAACGGCCAGCCACCTTCCAAAAAAGTAATTTTATAGTTGCTTTTTTAATAGCATTTGTATCATTTCTTTTAAACCTAGAGTAGCAGTAGTAGCCTAATACGAAGTTGAAATAAGAAATTTAAACTGAAGAAATTATACTTTGAGGCTGTTCGTACTGCATACAGTTTTGTTGGGCTGAGCTGCATTAAGGTTCACTGGTTGCATGCAAAGCGAAGCCTGTGTGATGCTCTCGGCCGTGCTGTACCCCAGTGCTGCTGTTGATATTCTCAGTTTACCTGGAATTCAGCTGTGAAAACCCAGAAGTGTTTCGGGATGTGGTTCACACCATCTGCTGTAAATGTGTTTTGTACCTAATAAATTTTTAGTGGCTTGAAACGTGTTGTCGCCTCGTTGCTATGGGAAGGCTCTGGGTATGGGTTGCTCTAACGGCGTGCCGCTTTGTTTAAGCGCTGGGTTGTGCAGTGTAAAATAACCAAGTTTGCCAGACTCTGGGGAGTGAGGCCGGCATCTGACTTTATGCCTTCGCATATGGGCACAGTGGGAGAAGTCGGGGCGGCAGCAAAACAATCCCGACGAGGGTGGGATTCGAACCCACGCGTGCAGAGCACAATGGATTAGCAGTCCATCGCCTTCACCACTCGGCCACCTCGTCACCTGCTTCGGCCACTTTTTTGGGCATTTTTTTCCCCTTTTTCCACCACAGACTGCAAATCTGTGGCTGGTTCTTCAGGGCACCCTCTGGAGACGGAGCGGGCAGGCAGAGCCCCAGCAGCCTGCCCACCCGGCCATGGCAGCAAGCCTTTGCAATTCATCCGCCCCTCTCCATGTTCTCTTCTGTCCCTGTGCTCAGCGGATGGCAAAGGGCGAGGTGGCACTTATTTTTGTCGTAAAAGTGTGTCCCCCAGGCTTTGATACTTGCTGCAGGTCTCCATCACCCCCACCCCACCACCCATCCCACATCCAGAGAGTTTTCCTGCATGATTCAGCACCAGCTGTGCAAATGAATGGGGAAGATGGTGGGGGCCCAGCTAGCACTGGATGTGCCTTTTTATTTCCCAAATCCCCCCAGGTCCAGAGACAGTTTGGGTCATGTCTCCACTGTGAGCTGCCAAAGGAGAGGGAGAAGAAGGACACTCCTTCCCCCAGAGTGGGGTCACCTGGGACAGAGGGGTGGGGGGCTTCACTGTTCCAGGCAGGGCAGAGACCCCTAGCAATGCCCCCCAGCTTGGGCCAGGGAGGAAAAACAGCCCCAGGCGCAGGCACCACTGGGAGTCGAACCCAGGATCTCCTGTTTACTAGACAGGCGCTTTAACCAGCTAAGCCATGGCGCCCACCTGCCCCACAGCCATGGGGTGCCCCCCCAACACACCTGACCCTCTGCCTGACACCCCCCTCTCCCTCACATGCCACACACTGCTGCCCCAGGTCTGGGGTACCCCAGCCTCCAAACCCTTCTCCATCTGCAACTGGGAGCGCCCCCAGTGCTGACCCAGGCTCCTGGCACAGGGACGTCAACACGTTCCCTACCAGCACTGGCTGGGTTTTGGGGTCCCAGCCCCTGTGAGGACTTGCCACCCCCTCCCCTTTCCCTGGCAGAGCCCTGCCAGATGCCCCCAGCCCCTGCACTGCCCCAAGGCAACTGCCTCTTCTTCATCTCTCTCTCTACCTGCTCATCCCAGCATCCTGGGGGTCCCCGGAGCACCCCTTGGCTGGCCAGCTCACCCACTGGACCCCCAGGCCAACCAAAGCAATCTCAGTGTGTCCTCCAAGGGCTCAGGCACCTCCAAAGTCTCCAGTTTTTTGAGAGGTGCATGAGACACACCGAGGGAGAAAGTAGCCAAGAGCAGCTCCCCAGGGCAGTGGGTGCTGATGACACCCATGCCCACCCAGCTCCATTTACCTCCTCCCAGCCTGGCCCAACTCTGGCACTGGGAAAGGGACAGAGACCTGCTTGGCCATTGCCATTGCCACCCGGCGAGAAGCCTGAAGCGACAAGGGTGAAACACCCTGCAGCACCCTCTGCCGTGCCAGCACCCAACTGGGATTGTCCACAGGGAATGCTGCTGACCCCAGGCACCGGCAGCTCCTGGGTGCTGGGAACTGAGTGCTCTCCCTGGCACTTGTGCTGGCAGCACAGGAAGGGCTGGGGCAGGGTCACTGGGGGGCAGGGGGGCAGGATCTGTGCTGGGTGCCAGCTGCGCACCCCGGCTCGTTGGTCTAGGGGCATGATTCTCGCTTAGGGTGCGAGAGGTCCCGGGTTCAACTCCCGGACGAGCCCTTCTTTTGGGCACCCACCGCCCCA
>JAVJGI010000064.1:5782486-5793527 GCA_035590275.1 Ibycter americanus
GTGGCCGAGTGGTGAAGGCGATGGACTGCTAATCCATTGTGCTCTGCACGCGTGGGTTCGAATCCCACCCTCGTCGGACCCCCAGGGACCCCTACCCCGGGGGAAGCTTTTGGCACAGCCCTCGGCATGGCCACCTGCCTCTCTCTTGTTTTGCTCTGCCCTGTTAAATACACCTCTGCCCCTGGATTGCTGCTCCCACTTGCCAGACCTGCTCCTGGCTGCACAGGGACCTGTGCTGCCCTCCTGCGCAACGTGCCCAGGCCCACGCTCCGTGCAGGAGCAGGGTACCGTCCCCCTCTGCTCCCCGAGCCCACCTGCCCTCCTGCCAGCCACCTACATCTTCTCCAGGAGGCAAAGCACCAGATGATGGGCAGGGAAGGCCAGCAGCTGGCTGGCCATGCTGGCCGGGCAGTGATGTGGGCACACTCTGAGCCTGCTCCCTGCTTTTTTCCCTTCTGCTCTCTGTCAGCCAATTTATTCCTTTCTGCATCTCATACACTATCCCTGGGCATCCCTGCTGTGCCGATGGGAGCCAAAAGCCATCCCTGGACAAAGCTGTGCCTCTCTGAGCCATTGCCACGTCCTAGAGCTGCTTTTTGTGAGGATGGTATGGCTGCTGCACTCTGGCAGCTCAGTCCTGTCTGCAGCAGTGCTGGCAGTGCAGGTTCCTGGGGAGAGGAGAGAGTGAGCTACTGCAAGATGAAGAGGAAAGAGGTAAAAGAAACCCTGTCTGCTGGGAGGTTTTTAACTGCTGAAATCCCAGTGGTCTGGCAGAGAGGGAAGCCTTGCATTTCTCAAAGCACGGAGGTGTGTCATGCCAGCCTTGCAGGTGCCTTCCTCGCTCCCACCCCTTCTTTCCACAGATGTGGCCAGGCAATGCTGTGGCTTGAAGGCAAGGTGAGGACATTCAGGCTTAGCTGCCCATGCTGCAAGCCCTGCAATGGCTTTGCGACCTTCCCTGGAGCCATGTTTCCTTCCCAAGCTTTGGGGAGGTGCCCCTAGGGACCAGCTGGGACCTGCTTCCCTCTGTCAGCATCTCCCAAGCCAGAAACAGTGATGAGGTGGCAGGGAAACACCGGCCCCATCCCGTCCTGCTGCTGTGAGACGCTGTGGTGCTCGGCCAGCTCTGCTACCCTGGGAAAGTGGGATGTCTGTGCCTGAACAGCCAGGTGTCCTGCAGGAGGGATGCTGGAGATTTCCTGGGGAAAAGGCATGGGTTTTGGTGCACTGCGGTTACAGCCCCAGAGAAACACCAACTTGCAGCTGGAGATGGTGAAATAGGAAGGGGTGGTGGGTGCAGGCTCCTCCTTGGATGGTGGTGCATGGCATGGTGGCTGCTGCATCAGGATGGGGCCTGGGGGTTTGCAGGGCAGAGGCAGCCGGGAGAGGAGACGAGCTGACTCCCTTGGGACACCCTTCAGCCCTGCTGGGCTGTGTCTGCCCCAGCACACACGTGCCCCTGGCCCAGTGCGCGGTGACAAGGCCTCCTGGGAGGGGACACATGCCAGCCTCGGTGACGCTGTGGAACATCAGCCCACCTGGGGACTCAGCAATTATAGGGGACAGGTGGCGGCACGAAACTGGATCATCTGCAGCCCCAGGGCAGCACACGGCAGGCAGAGCCTGGCTCTCCCCAGTGGCACCGGCTGGGCTCCGCTCCCCAGGCTACACACAGTGGCCCTGAAGCACCCTGTGTCTGCCCTGGCAAGGACACAGGCAGCCAAGGATGCTCTGCAGCTGCAGTGGAGGGGAAGCCCCCTGGGTGGATCTGTCTGCATCAGGATGCTGCCTCCTGGCACCAGGGTGTCCCGCTTGCCCATTAGCTGCCTGGGAGTGGTCCCCACATGTCCTGCTGCCCAGAGGTTGGCTGCAGCCCAGGGGCAAGCCTCAGGTGAGGGCACTGGGTGCAGGTGTTCCTTGGAGATGGGATGCAGGGGGGTCTGTTGCTGCTCTGAAATGTGCCTTGGCCTTTGGCTTTCAGGGGAAATTTTTGGGCAGGGCAAGCTTCCACCCTGCAGCTGGTCTCGGAGACATTTAGTCCTTGGATTGTCGGAAATCAAAATGCAGAGTGGTGAAACTGGAGTTAGAGAGTGCTGCTGGGGCTGGTGATGGGAAGGGAAACACAGCAAGTATTGGTCCTGGACCATGTTTCTCCTGGTGCCCTTATCTGCAGGAAGAACCAGGGCTGAGATGGCCACACAGCCTGGATCCTTTGCAGAAGTTAAGAAAATGGGTCTGACGTGTTTGGTTTGGTGAAATTTTCTCGGTTTTGTGGTTCCTCCAGAGAAAGTCATGTCTCAAGCAGAAAGTGTTCATTCCCTGAAATGAATAGGGGTTGGGAAAACAAGTCCTTGTCTTTCTCTTATATACCTGCATTTCCAGGAAAAGCTCTTTCCCCCATGGTTTTCCTTTGTTTTAATCTCGTGCATTACACAAATCTGATTATTTTAACTTCCTGACACGTGCCTTTGGTTTTCCCTGTCCCCTTCTCCAGGCAAAGGACTTGTTTCAGTACACAGATCTGCTCACATTCAACAGCATGCCCTCTCTAATAAATGCCCTTGTGCATTTATTGCAAGCATCGCTGCATCCATGGACGTTCTTCTGCAACATGATGGTCCCATGTGAGCAGAACCTCAAGTACTTCAACTGGGTTGCAAAACTGAAACACAGTGAGGCTGCAAATCGGAAGATCCCAGCTTGTGTCTGGAAGCCTGGAAGGGCGTCCCCCAGGAAGGGCTGTTTTCCCTGGGATCATGGGAGTGCTGTGGGTCCAAGGTGCACCTGTGGCATCATTTTATTATTCAAGAATACTGTCAAAAGCAGCAAGGTAAAGCTTAAAATAAAGCCTCATCCTTTCCTGCCCAACAAATTGCTATTTAGGAGGTTGTGATGAACCCACAGCTTCCTGCCTTACTTTAGCAGCTGCAAAGTTGCTGCTGTCTGAAGCACCCATCCTCCGCTGCACCTCGGAAAAGCTGATTTCCTCTTTGCCCTTCCAGAATGTTGTTTAAAATAGCTGGGATTGACCCCAGCACCTCTGAAAGGCTTCTTTGCCCTGGCAGGCAGGGCAGGGAGGCTTCACTGGGGACAATTCAGTGCTATCAGCCACAGCTCTGCAAAGCCAGGTCACCCTAGGAACTGAAATGACCCTCGGAACCCTACAAGGCATGTCTTTAACAGAGATGCTGACAGCCCCCGGCCCCACGCATGCATAGTACATGTGCCCCGGTACTACCATCGTTTATTCTTGAGGCAGAAGATGTTTGTGCCTTCATCTGGGCTCTGCTGGCGTGAAATGAAAAGCCTTTTTCAAACTTTCCTTGCCCCTAGAGCCTGGTGGCTCATCCCCCTGCTTGGGACCACGCCAGTGACTCCCTCTCCCCAATGTGCAGGTGATTCACGTTTAAGTGCAGGTCAGGGCTTTGGCGACTCCCCAGCTGCTGAGCAGCTAACAGGCTTTCGGCACAGCAATCTGGTGTCATGCCGCAGCCTGTAATTAAAAATGTCTTGATGATGTTACCCCATCACAAGGAAGTGTAGCTGTGAACTTCTGGCTCACGGCTGTTAGCATACCCAAGGAGCAGGATGGAAAGGCTTTGGGACTCAGGAATGAGCTCGCTGCACAAAATCAGTCAGTTTTGGTGTGTGTCACCTTCAGGGGTGGACTCCAGAGCCCATGATTACTTTGCTTTTAAAATCTGATGTGAATTCCAAGCAGAATTCATACCCCAGGTGTGAGGAATAATAACAAAAAAAAGGTAAAATCCTCTAAGGGGACCAAAAAGCCAACAATTTGCTGAAGCCGGACTAGCTCCAGTCCCCGTGTCCGCAGCTGTAGCTCCTGGGCGGCTGGGGCAGGAGAAATGCCCTCCAGCATTTTTCTCCCAGCTGAGCATGGTCCTCCAGCCCCCTCGCCCCGGCAGCCCCCCTGGGTTTCCTGCTGTCAATGTGACCTCTGTCGCAGGGTTTACCTACAAATATACGTTTCTTGCGTTCAGCCTACATCCCCGAGCTCACCTCAGGTGCACTGGGGAGCTGAATTGGTTGTGCTCAGGGGAAGGTGGGGAGCAATGCACCGGGGATGCGCCTGTCCTAAATTCTGCTGAAACACTCCTGCCTGGTGGCATAAGACCTAAAATGTACGTCGGCCTTGGGAAGCAAGGTAATTAATGCCTGTAGCCCGAATCATTTCAATCTTACTCAGTATTAAATGGAAGCAAAACATGACAGATGAAAGAGGGAACTGTTTAATCAGCCAGGGGAGCTTTCCAGGAGAAAACTGCTGGTTGTTGGGGAGTTTCAGGTGGAAGGTATGCACCCGCTCCCCCGGGGGCTAGGGCACCCTATAAAACCCCGGACGGCACCCAGCCCCACCACCCGCTCCCAGCTGCCGCCGCCACCTCCTCCACCTGGGTAAGTCAAGACGGGCTCCGTCTCCTCCCCACTGAGCTGTTGCTTTCACCGATGCCTTGTGCCCGGTCCTCCGCAAGAGTTCAAGGTTGGTTACCTGCCTCCCTCCTGCATGCGGAGGGTGTTGGGGAAGGGTTTATTTCTGCTTCAAAATGAAGAGTGCGAGGGGCTGTGGGGCGCAGGGCTTGCAGGGTCCCTAAGTGCACAGCCGGGTGCGTCCTGCATGGTTTTTCTTGCTGAAGAAAAAAAGAACGAATAGCACATGCCCAGGCTGCGGGGTAGATGTGTCCCTGTTTATGGAAGGTCCCTGATATTTTGGGATGGGAAAGCTCAGCTCACGTTAAGTCCAGCTCGCTCACATTGTATTAAGTGGATTTTGCTACAAGTAGGTGCATCTCAGTGAGGGTTTGGCTTGCTGAAGGCTTGCTGTCAGCTGGAAGGCAGCAGCCTGCAGGAGCGGATCTGCTCTCAGCGTCAGTGCCTCCAGCTTCCCCAGACATGCAGCTCAAACCAAACTCCTCGCTTTCTCCTGTGCGAGTTATGGGACAAGGGAAGGGGGAATCCAGCTCCTGCCCATTTGGAAAGCCTTCCTTCGGGGTTTCTAAACCATCCAGCTCACCCTCTAGCTAGTTCTGCCACCCCTCTTATTATGGGAGCAGCTGAATGAGGGCTCAGCAGGGACGGACCAGCCTCTGCCTTGCATTTACGCCCTGGCTCTGGCTTTTAGGTGCACGTCCTCGCCAAGCGATGTCCTGCTACGACCTGTGCCTGCCCTCCTCCTGTGGTCCGCGGCCACTGGCCGCCAGCTGCAACCAGCCCTGCTTCCGCCGCTGCGGGGACTCCACTGCCATCATCCAGCCCCCCACCGTCGTGGTCACCCTGCCCGGGCCCATCCTCAGCTCCTACCCGCAGAACACGACGGTGGGGTCCACGGCGTCGGCGGCGGTTGGGAGCTACCTCCGGTGCTGCGGGGTCCCCGTGGCCTCTGGGGGTCCCCGAGGGCTGGGGAAGGCGGGACTGCTGTGCCTGGGCAGTGGGCTGTAGGGGTGTCCCCAGCGGTCACCTCCTCCTGCCGATGCCAGCAGAGCAGCTGCGTCGGGAAGAAGGACAAACGAAGCACAGGACCAAGACTGGGGAAGAGGACTAAGGAAATGCCTGTGGGTTTCCCAGCTTTGGGGGGCACCCGCAGCCCCCCCAGGAGGAAGGGAGCCATGTGAGCTTGCCAAGACCGTGCCTCTGTATACCTCCTTCTTGCTAAGCCTTACTTTATATTTCCACGTAGGTGTCACACCCTGCGGTGCTACACAGCGTTTGCTGCTGGCTGGGCGAAAATGCTTATAGCATATAGCAGAAGATGATAGTTACGGGGTGGTGGGGCAAAGGAACACCTTGCAGGGGTCGGCTTGTCCCTTGTCCCTTGGAGTGGGGTTTATCCATTTCATTACTGAGCGCTGGAAATGCACTTCTTATACTCTGAACTGGTTTATTCTCCTTCTCATTAAAGTCATGCTACAATCATAGCCTGAGTCTTCTGGTGTTCCTTGCGCCTCCGGTCTGGAGGGGTAAGCTGCTCTGGAGGCAGCTTGTTGCTGCGGGGGGGAGAGTTTTTTTTGGTCTGAAAAGGGTGTTTCTGCTGCTCAGCACCGCACAGTGCTGACATAAGTGTGGGGTTTGCTGTGACCAGCCTGCAGGCAACTTTCTCAGCCTGGAAAGCTTTCCTGCTGCCCCACAGTAAGCACCTGCTTAGGGAGGATGTTCCCGCAGGAGCAGGCTTGTTCCCTGTTCCCTCAAGGAGGTGGGAACGCTAGGGTTTGACATGTTAAAAATGGCATTTACACTGCATTTTGCAGCAATTTTTTGGGTGAGTTAGGGAGGATGGATGTGGCGTCAGGGAAAAAAGGTGAAAGTGGGCTTCTTGGGAGATGCTCCTTTGGATGGTCATCCTATGCCCACTCACTCAACATTTTATGGATGACAATGAAGAGTAGAAAATTCCTAAGATATACCAGGGCAAAACCAGACCTCAAGCATTAGGCTTTTCATTCTTGCTTTTTACAACAGCATGTGGCAAAAGGGGCCTTATAAAAATAAGTATGTATTAACTCAAACTTAGATAGCCCACGTGGTGGGCATGTGATGTGTCTACATCTGGCTGCATCTCTCAGTGAAGCAGCAGCAGTGTTTTGTTCTGTGCTGCTCCATGTGCACGTAGACATGGATATGCACAGGCACGGCTGCAATGTTTGCCTTGCGTAAGCCCTGTGAATAACATGAGCTGAATATACTCGTGTTCCCATGCCAGCTCAGTATGATGGCTCAGGGAATGCCATCCCATCCTGGATACAGGTGCACCTTGTCCTGCAGCTCATGTCCACAGTAGCACCCCCAGCACCGTCAGGGAAAGAGGGGTGCGTGTGAGTGAAACACGGTGCAGGGTTACCCAGGTTTCCTCTGGACACAGATGTTCAGAAGCCCAAATGTGCTGAGACCTGTGACTGAGCACTGACTGATCAGAGGTGTCATGGGGAGAGGCATCCTAACATTTCTCAGAGACACAAAGCGTGATGGATGGTCAGACCTGTGGTAACGTCAGCAGGAAAGATATATAAACATCATAATAATGACATGAAGAAGAAACTATAAATTCCCTGTGTGCTCCAGATACAGAGGCAAGAGCAATAGCTGGACCTGTGCTCAGCAGGGAGCTTTGCTGTGCTGCTGAGTGGAGATCTGCAGGCCCCCTGCTTGTGAGCTGGGCAGTTAGGGAAGGACAAGGATAACCCCATCCCTAGCCCCAGCCAGGGCACAGTGAGCTCCGCACCGAGCTCTTCCCAAGGACCGGGACCCAAGACTTTAGCTGAACACATTAGAGAATGGGAGACTAATTGTTTTACAGGGAGTGGATGCAGATGTCTCTGGAAAATGTTAGGCATAGAGTAAAGCCTTTCTTTAAGATGCCATGTATCATTAAGCAGAACCTTTCCAGCTGATGGAGGGAGGAATTAAGAGTCCTCCATGGCTGTTGTTTAAATCTTCTTTCATACCTCAAGCATTTTGGTAGTGTGACAATTTGCATAAAGCTTATGAGTGTTTATAATAAGGGATTATGCTAAGCTTGAAATTATGTTGGTCTTCAAAAGCCTTTGACCAAGCTCAACTGGTTTTATTGCTCAGGAGATCTTCAGAGGTGTTCCTAATTGGGAGAAAATTTATGTGGCAATTGCTCAGCAGCCAGAGCACCAGGAGAAGAGAGGTGTGGTTTCACATCCCTCTTCCAAGGACTGCTCAGAGATTTTTATCCCAGCTCCAGAAACTTTCTGCCAAGATAGGGTGCAAAATTCTCCTGGACACTGCGATGAGGAAAAGCACTGGATTTCCAGCAAAAGCATTGTGAGGAAGCTGTAGGCATCTGGGGCTTGTGCGACTGTCTTCCACCAGTCTGCTGCACAGGACAGTCCAGGATGGAGCAGAAGGAAATAATGACATTTTTATGTGGCTTTTTGCTGAATGACTCCACTGGTGAGGTTATACGTATTTTTTTTTCTGAAGAACCAGTGTCTCAAAGGAGACTAAAATCCACACAGGTCCTTGATTTGACTTGAAAATTGTGATGCCTTAGTGCAGACAGCCAGGGAAGTGAGGACCTTGGTGCCCTGCAGGGTTCCTTGTCCTAAGGGACCTGACACCCTGCCTCCCTCGGATGCTGTGACTCTCAGTCGGGAGCCGAGCCGTCCTGAATTCACTCCACCACGTATCCCCCCCAGCCAGCGCTTGCCCAGGGCAGGACCCCACGAACCTGCTGATCAGGCCCTAAAATACAGGTTCCTGCAAAGACAGTGCAGCCAAAGGCTCTGGTGAGAAACAGGGAGCTACATACTAAGGCTGAGATGGAAAATAATGTTTAGCGGGTGGAAGGATGCACATGGAGGGAAATAGCTGGGTCCTGGGGTTTGGTCCCAGAATTGCCTACTTAGGGGTTTCAACAGCAGCAACAGCAAAAGCATTTCTCAGAAGAGCCTGGAGTGTAGCCCAGGTGCAACCCTTTGGCCAGACCTGCATCTGTTGAATTTCATGTCTCCTTCTCACCTCCCATCCTCCCTCACCTGCCCATGTCCTCGGAGGAAACCTTCTCCCTGCTGTCACTCAGCATCCTCTGGCAACAGCCATTGCTTCTTGGAAACCCCTATTCCCCTTCATTTTTTTTCTTCTGCCCTTTGCTTTGGTGAAGTCAACTGCGCCAGCAGAAACTACAGTGCATTAATTATGGTGAGGTATGCCAGCTCAACAGGGAGCAGCTGAAACACGCTGGCCTGGGAAAGTGAGGGGGTAGCTCCTTATGGTGGGGTCAGAGCCTTGGGGGTGTCAGTCTGGGGTGCCTGGGACATCCCAACCTGCACCGCTACCTGCGACAAACGAGCTCGCTCAGGTTTCTCTGCGTTTATGTACTTGGGGAAGCCAACAGAAGCAGCCAGCAAGCATCTCGCATGGTGGTGGGTACCTTGCCACCCCGGGGATGGATGAGGTGGGGAGGAGGGGTGACGTCATGATTTGAGTTGGAACAAGTGGAGAAGCGTAGGGAGTTGTCATGGAAAAGGGAAGACTGGTATGAATAGCAAGCGAGTGGGACTGTCAGGACTGGAAGCTGCAGGCAGCATGGGGCTGGTGGCAGGGATGTATGTATTGGTGTTGGCTGGGTGATTGCTGGGTCAGTGAGATCCCAGCACATCAGTCTGTGGTTTCTCTGCACATCCAGATGAGAAGACAAAAATCCTGGTGACTCACAGCAGTGGGGCAGGCTGAAGAGACAGATCCGCTGCCCTTGCTTTTGCTGGGTTGCAAAAGGTGTATCCCACCCCAGCACCCGAGCACCAAGCTGAGGGCAACACCAGGAGGGCTGGCTGGTCTCCACAGGCAGCGTCCCTCGTCCTCCCCGCTGGGGCAAGGACTCCTGGCCAGAGCACTTGGGGACGTGCACCCTGGAGCCAGCGGGGCGGAGAGACGGAGCCCCTGGAGCTGGGAGCCTGCAGGCATGGCAGGCTGAGATGGGACTTGTTTGCCAACGAAAACCTCCTTCCTCACCCAGAAAAGCCTTGCAATGCGATTTCCCACCAAAGCAGAGAGGATGCCTGCTCTGAGGCTTCAGGAAGGGGAGAGAAAGTGGTTGCATGGCCGGGATAAGAGGGAGGAGAGGGCACCACCAGGAGGACCCCCCCACCCCGGGCACCCACAGACCGACTGTCAGGCAGGGGCTCGCCGGTCGCCCTCCCTGCCACGCAAGCGCCCTGCTCCCGCCTGGGGAGCCAGACAGGCGATGGCTCAGGCAAGGGCTCCGGTTCTTCCCCACGGCTGGAAATCCCATACAGCAGGAAAATAAGAGGCTGCCTCCGTGTGAGTCATGGGGGAAGAAGCACACAAATCAAAAGGCACTGGTATCCTGGGCTGGCCCTCCTGGTACTACCTGTGGGAGTGGGGCTCCCAGGCCTTGCACCCCAGCGAGCCCACAGCCCTGTGGGCTCCGCCAGCACCGTGCCTCACCCTGAGCCCAAACCATCACCAGACACTGCTCCCGGCTGTCCTGCACCTCCTCCTCCGAGCCGCTCCCCTGGGAAGGGCAGCCCTCAGGCAGAGACAAGGGTAAGTGCAATGCAAGCGGAGCCCAAATCCCAACGGTTTACAAGGTCCTGGGAAGGAAATACTTGGAGATCTGAGTTTCAAACTCCAGAATTGTTCAATTAAATATTCCAGGGCCGTTAAGTCACGTTTGCTGATAGTTAGGTGTCTGCATGTTTCCAAAGGAGGAGAAGGGTGATCTGGTAGTTGCTGGGTAGGGTGGCTGTGGTCCCCCTGCCTGCTTCTCCCCACTCCCCGGTGGTTTGCAGGGGACAGGAGCAAGGCTGGCCAGCGCTGCCTATGGCTGATCCATCTGCCCACTTCCCCCGGGTCAGCTCATGGGGTTTGGATGTGCCACAGGGAGGGAACCCTTGCTCTGGCACAGCCTGCAGGGTGATATAATTAGTGTCAGAGGCTCGCTGCGGGCGGGCTGGCTGAAAATCAGCTCTTTATCCTATTTGTCCCGTGGCTGTCCTGTGTGGAGGGGGGTCCCCACCAGCTGGGGTTCCCGTAGCAGCTTGGCTTCCCACCCCGGCGCAGCTATAGGCAGCCCTACCTTTGGGGACTCTGTCCAGAAAAAAATCCCCCTGTCCTACTCCAGAGACGTCCTCTCAGTCTGGTCCCCCATGGCACCCGTGGCGTCCTCAGCACCAGCATCCTGCTGACCCCTATGGCTGGCATCTCCTGGTGGCTGGGAAAAATGAACAGCTGGGGGAATTTGCTGGGAACCCGGCACTCGCAGCTCCTGTCCCTTGTCCCAAAGCCACACCGGTACCACACCGGGGAAGGGGAGAGGGAGTTCATTAGCCATGGGACCATGTGAAATGGGTGTCTGAGGGATGGTGATGGGAGATGGGAGCACCCAGGAGCAACCACCCCATGCACAGCGCCGCGGGTGGATGGAGCACAAGAGCTGAGGGCAGGGAGGGTGGCTCTGCCCTGGCTCGTTGGTCTAGGGGTATGATTCTCGCTTCGGGTGCGAGAGGTCCCGGGTTCAACTCCCGGACGAGCCCTTCTT
>JAVJGI010000064.1:5794972-5836056 GCA_035590275.1 Ibycter americanus
CCAGGGCGGGGGGCAGGTGTCCCCCCCGGGTGTTGGGGCCTGGGGCTGTGATGGCCGAGTGGTGAAGGCGTTGGACTCGAAATCCAATAGGGTTTCCCTGCGCAGGTTCGAATCCTGCTCACAGCGAGAGATTTTGCCCGCCACCCCGGTGCCCAGACTGTGTCCTGGGGTGCCCACACTGGGGGTCCTGGGGAGCATCTTCCTCCACCGTTGTGGAGTGCTGGTGGTCCTGCTGCTGTGCCTTTGGCAGGAGCAGGCTGTCCCATCTGGTTGCCACAGCATGGTGCTGGGTGCAGCAGGTGCTTTCAATCATGTGCCATCACCTTCTAGCAATTAATTACACTTGTGGGTAATTAATGTTGTAGGCTGGCCCTGGTGAGCACTCAGTGCCCTTGTGCTCAGAGCTGCTCCAGCCACAGAAGGGCCAGTACCTTGTTGTTTGTCCAAGACCCTTTCTGTCTCCTGGCCACAGATCGATGCAGTTAATGAGAAACCCTGGCTCGGGGAAGAGGCAACGGTGAAGTTTGGTGCTGGGAGGCTTTGGCTCTGCAGTGGGACAGGAAAAGGCAGGCAAACCCACAGGGTGCAAGGAGGAGATCTGTGGACCGTGGGGAGCAGGCAGACCCTGAGAGCATGGCCAAGCTGGTGGAGTGTGTCCCCAACTTCTCGGAGGGGAATAACAAAGAGGTGAGGGAGCGCATGGAGGGGCTGGCGGGTGGGGATGCCGGGGTGCCGACAGCTGGGCTGCCTCGGCAGAGGGGCTGTGCAGGCAGCAACCACTGCCTGACTGCCCTGCTCCTCTGAGGTGCTGTGCACCTTTCCCTGCCTGGCTAATGCCGAAAATACCTGAAGGTACCCCCTGTTCCTTTCGGCACCTCGGTGTGAAATGGGGGCTCAGACCTCCCCGTTGTGTGCAGGTTGCTGTGGCACCAGGGCTCGGGGTGGTCTGGCATTTTTTTCTGCTGTATTTCTTCTGTGTACCCTTAGAGAAATATTGCTTGCAGTTTTTGTGCCAAAACACATCGTCCAGGTTAATGGGATCTGTTCTGGGCATTGGCCCTAGGCTGGACTTTGCCCCTGCTGGGGACAGGGATGTTCAGCAGACCCCAAACTGCCATAAAATTACTGCTTCCCCAAGGGAACAGAATTTGCAGAGCCAAATCTGCTTTGAAGCTGGCAGGGGAAAGTATCCTTAGGAACAGGAATTTGGGATGGTACACTCTGAGGTGCAGCAACAGAAGCCAGGCATCTCTCCCCACCACAGTGGGTTTGGGTCTTGCTGGAAGCCAGGGTTGTCCCAACCCCCTGGGTAGGAGTGGGATGCTCATGCCTTTGGATCCTGCATCCTCTGCAGTGCAGGGCTGCATCCCCACTGATTGTGGGGTCATCCCCAACCCCAGCGCTGGTGGGAAGAAGGAGAGCTGAGAAAAGGCATCCCCCACCTTGCAAAGCTGGGGCTGTGGTGGGGGTCTGGCTGGCTCAACCACCTTGCTCCCCTCTGCTGCCCGGCAGGTGATCGATGCTCTGGGGCAGGCCATCTCCCGGACACCGGGCTGCGTGCTGCTGGATGTGGATGCTGGTGCCTCCACCAACCGCACTGTCTACACCTTCGTGGGCTCCCCCGAGGCTGTCGTCGAAGGCGCACTGAGCGCGGCCCGCGTGGCTGGGCAGCTCATTGACATGAGCCGGCACACGGGTGAGCTTCTGCGGGGAGTGGGAGCTGATCTGGTGTGAAGCAGCCCTTGGCTGCCGTGCGTGGTCGGCTCTGGGTGCGCCTTGCATGGCTGGAGCTAAAATCAGCTGCCAGTGGCCGAGCATGGCACGTTACTGCACCCGCAGCAGGCAGCGGGGCTGGGATGGATGGTGGTGGGACCGTGCAAAGCTCTTGCTCATCCTGCTGGTCCAGACAGGCTGAATCCCTCCTGTCCCTGGGCTGGGGTAGATATTACTGCTGCAAACTCAGCTTTCCTCGTGGTGGCAGTGCCCAGTCTGCAAAAAAGACTGGGAAAGGGCCGTCCTCCCTCCTTGTCTGCTTGCTTTTCCCAGCTCCCATCCTTATATCTGCCCTGTTGCCAGGTGAACACCCTCGCATGGGGGCCCTGGACGTCTGTCCCTTCGTGCCAGTGATGAACGTCAGCATGGAGGAGTGTGTCACCTGCGCCCACGTCTTCGGGCAGCGCTTGGCAGCGGAGCTGGGGGTTCCTGGTGAGTGAGGACCAGGAACCTCTGCCCACCCCATCCCACGCCACATGCTTCCATCTGTGGAGAAATGGCACACCTTTTGCAAAAATTTAACCAAATGGTGTTTGCCTCCAAACGGGCAAAACCGGACCCTGCTAGATGACATGCTGCCAGCCCCTGCCTGGCAGTGCTCACCTCCGGCTCTGTCTTGCAGTTTACCTGTACGGCGAGGCAGCACGGGATGAAAGCAGGAAAGCCCTGCCCACCATCCGTGCCGGGGAGTATGAGGCGCTCCCCGAGAAGGTGAGCCTGGCAGCACCCATCTGGGCAGCATGGGCTGGGCAGAGCCGAGCCATACCTCCCCAGCTTCAGGGAGAGTGCTGGGGGCTGGCGTAAACCCCTCGCACTGAGAAGAGCTGATGAAACACTCCGGTTGCTGCTGAACATGGAGGTGGTGATGGCAGATGCCAGCTGGGCAGGGAGATGCCATCCCCAGGAGGGTGACCCATGCTGCTTGGCAGTGCCA
This sequence comes from Ibycter americanus, assembly GCA_035590275.1. NCBI lineage: Eukaryota > Metazoa > Chordata > Aves > Falconiformes > Falconidae > Ibycter > Ibycter americanus. The sequence goes on from JAVJGI010000064.1 coordinate 5,797,680, forward strand.
GCCCACACGCTCTCCTCCTTCCTCCCCAGCTTGCAAAACCAGAGTGGGCTCCTGATTTTGGGCCCCCAACCTTTGTCCCCCGGTGGGGGGCCACGGTGACGGGTGCCCGGACCTTCCTTATTGCATACAACATCAACCTGCTGTGCACCAAAGAGCTGGCTCACCGCATCGCCCTCAACCTCCGCGAACAGGGTCGCGGCACCGACCAGGTACCCCCGTGCCAGCAGCGTGCTGGGAGCAGACCTGCTTGCCCCCACGGCCTCCTGGGCCATGCCTTGACTGCGGCAGTTCTTGGCAGCCTGGGCGCTTGAAGAGGGTGCAGGGCATTGGCTGGTATTTGGAAGAAGAGAATATAGCCCAGGTTTCGACGAACCTGCTGGATTTTGAGACCACGCCGCTCCACGCCGTCTATGAGGAAGTCTGCCGAGACGCGGAGGTGGGTGGCACAACATGCTTGTTTCGGCGGGGGCTTGGTAGAGGATGTCTCCCTCCAAGTTTTTCTCCCCATCCCCAGGTCATGTTCTGCTTTATCTCCCATTGAGCAGACTGCTGAATGGCACGAAAACCCCAAAAGCTCAGCAACTTGCTGCTAGCCCCTATCTCCTCCATTGAAGCTCCTTCCATGAGCTCCCCAGGTCCTGGGGAAGGATGAGGACCACCAGGCTGGGGTGGCAGTGGTGGCAGGGTGGGTGGCTCTGGGGACAGTCGCATTTCTGATGTCCTTCGCAGGCACTGAATCTCCCTGTGGTGGGGTCGCAGCTGGTGGGGCTTGTCCCCAAGAAGGCCATGCTGGACACGGCTGAGTTTTACATCAAGAAGGAAAACCTGTTCATCCTGGAGGAGGAACAGAAGATCAGGCTGGTAATGTGGCTCCTCCTGGTACCAGGATGAGGGTGGGATCATGAAAGAAACATGTGAAGCCCCCCCCCAGCCTCCCAAAGTGGCACTGAGCAGAGATTTAGGACCACAGCAGTCCCTGGGACATGATACTTGTCTCCAGGGATGGCGCCTGGGGAGCTGTGAGGGCACAGCGAGCAGGACAAGTTTCTTTGTTGTCCTGAGGATGCCAAGATGCTCAAGGCGCAGATAGCCCATCCCCTGAGCACAGAGCGCAGGCAGCAGCTGCCCATCTTGCCTACATGGAGGCCAGGAGAGGAAGGAGACCTCCCCACAGCTCAAGGACAGCGTGTGGCGTTATGGGAAACTGTCCCAGGACCAGCACGAGCTGGAAACAAGGAGACAGGCTCTGCTTTTCAGGTGCAGGAGGGAGGGGCTTTTCTACCCTATGGGGAAAGCTCTAGATAAGAGCAAGCTAATTATTTATCAGTGTTTGTAGGCAGCCGCACGCTGCCCACACATCTGGGGTGGGACAAGCTGGTGACGCCAGCTGTCCTCTCCCTGGGTAATGGCCTGAGCGACTCTGTCCTAGGGCTGGATCACCCATGGTTAATTAACAGCAGGGAATGAGGATGCAGTGGGACTTATGATGGGGCTGACGTGGTGGTGCTGCTCCTTGCAGGTGGTCAGCCGGCTGGGCTTGGACTCCCTGTCTCCGTTTCACCCCCGGGAGCGCATCATCGAGTAGGCACCCCTACTCTGTTTCTTATCACGGTGCCCATCCCTGCCTGGACGGGGGGCATCCTGCTGCCTGCGTCTTGCACTCGGCTTGTTTTGGGAGCGGTGCCTGCACCCAGCTCCTCTTCACACCTTGGGGACATGTCTGCCGGGTGTTGGGCAGGCATGGGGTGGTCCCTTCTCCCAGATGCTGATGGTTGTGAACGTGGGGTGGGGGGAGTCCAGGTCACTCAAGCAGGCAACGAGCAGGTTTTGTGGCTAAACTTGAGCATGTACATGTTAAATCCTCCACCCCATCCCCGGCCCAAATTTCACTGTCCTTGGCTCACACACTGCCCTCCAAGGAGAGATGCCATGCTGCAGTGCCTGGAGTAAAATGCATGTCTGTTGGGGGGAGAGGAAGGGAAATCCACCTGTGCTGAGGTGAAATCAGGACATGTGCTTTATGTCCTTGTCACCCCCCCTGGGGACATGGCTGCAGGTGGGTTTCTGTCCCACCAAACACCTTTTGCATGAGCCCACCCTGTCTAACTCTGAGCAACACACCACACCGCCAGGACATGTGCTCCCCAGCTCTCCCTCTGTCCCCATGGGGTTCCTTGTCCTCTCACCAACTCTCCAACTGGGTTTTTTGGGGGTTAGTTCCCTTCTCAAGCATGCACAGAGCCAAGGGGTGGATGAAAACCTATTGGAGAGGGCAGTGCTGGCTGAAAAGGGACTGGGAGGGGGTTGTGGGTGTCCCTGCACCTGGTGGGCAGGGGGGGGCTCTGATCCACGGAGCCGTTGTGCCACAGGTACCTGGTGCAGGCAGGAGAGGTGGATGGGGGGCTGGTGGCCAAGCCACTGGGTGCCTTCGTGCGAGCAGTCGGTGGGAGGTCGGCAGCGCCGGGAGGAGGTTCCGTGTCTGCAGCCGCGGCTGCCCTGGTACGTGCCCCACAGCGGGGTGGAGTCCCTGCCTGCCTGGGGGCCCTCTGGGTGTGCTGAACCCCTGAGGGGAGCCGGCACGGTGGTAGCAGCGGGTGCTGTGACCTGTTGGAGGATTTACCCCTGTGGCCTCGCAGGGAGCGGCGCTGGGCTGCATGGTGGGGCTGATGAGTTATGGGAAGCGGCAGTTTGAGGAGCTGGACCCCATCATGAGGAAGCTGATCCCCCCCTTCCACCGGGCCATGGATGAACTGGTGGCGATGGTGGACGCTGACTCCCGTGCCTTCAGCAGCTACATGGTGAGGTCCCACTGGTGGCAGATGTCCCGTGGGGAAGCAGGGGGCTTTCCAGCTGGGAGTGGGGCTGGCATTGCTGTGCCCTGGTGTCCTTAGGAGCAGGGCTGTGACCTTGGCCCAAGCCAGGGGAAGGGACATCATCACCTAAAGGTTTGCAAAAGCATGGGAGCTATCGGGTCTGCCATGGCCCCCGATGCAAGGCGCACAGAGTCTTGGAGCAAATGGCAGAAAGTCTGTTTTTCTTTGCCTGCAGGAAGCTATGAAGCTGCCAAAAAGCACCCCTGAAGAGCGGGAGAGGTGAGCTGGGCTGGTGGGGATGTGCGGGCTGGGGGAGCACGGCTGCCCAGCTCTCACACTGGGGCTGTCCCCCCTCGCAGGCGTACAGCTGCCATGCAACAGGGGCTGAAGACAGCAGTGAGAGTGCCCTGTGCGCTGGCAGAGGAGGTCAGCGGGCTCTGGCCTGCTCTGAAGGAGCTGGCACGCCACTGCAACCTGGCCTGCAAATCTGACATCCAGGTACAGCCCCAGGCTCAGCGCTGCCCCAGCCAGGGCTTTGGAGGCTGCTGGGCTCACCGCTTTTCCCTGTGAGGTGTCCCATCATGTCCTGACCTCCGGGATGCATCTCTCCAGCCACACTTCCCAAACTGACCAGGGGTTTCCATCCCATAACTTCCTGGTAGCTTGCAGCCCTTGTAGGAGAGTTGACATCTGCAAGTCCTTGCCTGAATTTTCCCACCTGTGTGGCAAGGCCATGAATGGTTCCCACTGCCGGAGCCATGTCCTGAGAACACTGGATTGGAAAGCATTGCCCTGCTGCAGGATGGTATGGTGGCACTCTGCTTCAGCAGAAGACCTTCTCACAAGCCTCTTTTCCTAGGTGGGAGCCAAAATGCTGGAAGCAGCTGTGTTCGGAGCTTACTTCAACGTCATGATCAACCTCAAAGACATAACGGATGAGAAGTTCAAGCTTGCGGTAAGCAGGGGCCGTGAGTGTGTCCCAGCCCTGGTGACAAGGATGAGGTGGGATAGAGATGGAGACAAAGCCGCTGGGACCCCTCATTCCTAGGCACCCTGTTCCTTTACCATCAGCGGGATGCATGGGGTGGATGGTGGACCGCTCTTCTGTCCTGTTGAGTGGCAAACGATGCACCTTCTCCCTCCCCGTGCAGATGTCACAGAAGGTCTCCGGGCTGCTGGAGGAGGCGAAGCAAGGCTCGGCGCTTGTGCTGATGCTGCTGGAGAAGCGGGCAGCCTGAGAGGGGCTCGGGGGACAGTCTGGGAGGTCTGCAGTGGCAAATACAGCTGGGAAACATGTTCATCCCTGCCTGGGCTCCTTCGGTATCTGCCTCAGGAGAGCAGCTCTACTTAGGCACATCCCAGTGTCATGTCCCCTGCTGGTGTTTCCCTGGCCAAGGGTGATTTTTGCTGTTTGGGGCTGAGACCCCAGTCTCCATCCCCCCATCCCAGTCATCCCAGAAGGAGCTGGCTGGGCTGGCAGTGCCTGGGGCCACAGGGATCCCAACAGAAGGGACACCACTGCCAGGGAAGGAGATCCCAGTGCATGGGCACCTCCTGACCCCACACACCCCTGTGTGTTTTTGTGCCCAGAAACCCCCCTGAGACACCCCACTGCCTGCAGGGCTGGGGCAAGCCCTGGCGCAGTCCTTTTCTGCAAGGTGTCTTTTTGACAATGCATGACGAGACCAGCCCATTGCATTGCTCACTGGCCCGGGAAGGCAGCGCTGCCAAATGCAGGGCAGTATTGGGAATGTTAGCAAGGAGGTGAGGATGGGATGGGAGGAGCTCTGCCCTCTCCTCACAGACCCCCTGAGAGAAAGACCTGAGCATCAGGGCATCCAGCCCTGCCTGTGTTGAATGGGTCTGATGGCAGATATCCCCTCCTCCACCCCGTGGCAGCACCCTGATCAGTGTCACAGGGAGTCATTAGCTGGACCCTGCTGTCCCACAGCAGTGCCTGCAGGAGGGTGACTCAGCCTGTGCCAGCCCCTGCCCCTGGATGCTGTGCCCAGGCTGGGAGCACCAAGCCAGGGTTCATGGTGGGGATGCCTGACTCATCCCATCACCTGACGTCGGGAGGTGAAACCATCACCCTCTGTCCTATGTTTTTATCAGCCCTGTGGAACCTTTGCACCGGCTGGGAGTGGCGTGTTGACATTTCCCATGTGCCCATGGTGATGACCATGGTACAGGGAGCGGTGCGGCTGGTTCCATTGCTATGCTGTGTCACTCCTGCCTGCCACACCCCTTGTCACCTGGGCAGGGCCCTGGTATTTAGTGGGTGCCCGTCACCCTGGGCGAGCTGTGCCGAGGACAGCGATCGAGGGTGCTGCTGGCGGTGGTGCTTGCAGAGGGTGCTGCCGGCATCGCCTGTGCTGGGAGTTTTCTGCAGGTTTGGTGAGCAGAAGCGGCTCCCCGAGGCAGCAGCGCCTGGTGGGATGCAGGGCAGTCAGGGGGCACGGGGGCAGTGGGAGCGTGGGCACCTGTGGGTCAGGGTGCACTGTCCCCATGGCTGGCACTGCACCCAGACATGGTGTCCCCAGCCCCTTGTGGTCCTTGAGAACATGGGCTGGGCACCCAGGCTTGGCTGGAGGTGGGTTAGTATTTCCATTAACAATAGAAACCACACGCCTGGACTCTGAGGGTGCACAGAGATAGGGACAGTTGCTCTCGGGGTTGGTGCTGTCACCCGAAGGGACAGGGTGGCTGTTGGGGTCTTGGGGGGGTCGGCACTCCTGAAGAAGTGAGCTCGGTCGCTGCCTGGGGCAGACATGTGAGACAGGGGAGCCATGTCCCTGCTGCTGGCAGGGCGATGACATCCCTGTGACAGGAGGTGCTGGGAGGGAGCACTGACAGTGCCTGTCTTTCCCTTGCAGCTCAGGGGCCGCGGAGGATGTGGAACCCTAATCCAGGTGAGCGGCCAGGGGGCTGGGCAGGTACCACGCAGGCATGAGGGCTTGAGGAAGAGCTCCATGCAACCACCACAGGCACTGGTGGGATTACCTGCATGCCAAAAGTGAATGGGGCATCATTTGTGAGGAGAGGGGTAGACCAGGAGGGGTCCTTTGGGTGCATGGGTACACCAGCTCCCTGCATTGCCTGTACAGGGAAAACCTGGCTCTGCTCGCTAACAGCACTCCCCTCTTCTTCCTAGGTGCGCCCGGGGGGGTGCCACCACCACAAGTCCAAATTTGCCCGCCTGCCCCTCCGGGATACCCCAGTCATGGCACTCCAGCAGGTCACTACCCTGGCTACCCTCCAGTGCCGCCTGGCGCCCCTGGGGCTTATCCCCCGGGACCACCAGGTGGCTATCCCTGTGGTCCCACTCCACCTGGCCCCTACCCACCAGGGCAGCACCACCATGGGCACCCCCCACCAGGGCATCATCCCCATGGGCACCCCCATCCGGGACCACCGGGAATGCCGGGGTGCTCACCATGCCCCCCGGGCTGTCATCAGAAGCACCATAAGAAGCACAAGAAGAAGCACTCCAAGCACCATGGAGGCAAGGTAAGAGTGAGGTGGCAGCGGACCCTTCTGAATCTCCGCTGTGGTCCTTTGAACCCCTTCATGGATGCCACAGCATCCTGCCTGGGCAGCTGGGGCTCCCCTCTTCCACCCTGCGGTGGCTGGAGCGGGCTGCCACCACCTCAGTGATTTGTTTTAGATGTGGAGATGTTTGCTTAATAAATAGGCAAGCGTAAGTCATTTCAAGTCTTTTGAAATGTGATCCGTGAAATTCCTTGAAGCCATTGGAAACAGTGACACAGCTCAGAGTGCACTACTCGGTGTATTAAATCCCAGGACTTTGTCCTGCTCACCCAAGAGCGAGTTGTGCCTCCCTAAGAGTCATTTGCTCAGTGTCCTGCAGCAGAGGAGCAGTTCAGTTCTCTCCTACAAAATAAAATAAATTTAAAAAAAAAAAAAAAAAAGGAAAAGCAATTCTCTGTGCTGGGAGTAGATGCTGCAGAAAATACCATTCCAGAGATGGGCAGCATCCAGAGCAGGTCTGAGTGAGGGACTGCTAAACAAAACTCCAGTTCCGTCATCAAAAGTAGGAGCATTTTCCAAGCAAAGCAAACCATCAGCTCCTCTCGCTCTGTAATGGCTCTGAAAGCGATCTGCCTGGATGTTTGCCCCTGCTGGCAGAGATCAGGACCCTTCTGGAATTTGCTTAATTGGCCTGAACAGCTTTGTAAAACAATGATAAAAAATGCACTCCACCCATGATATGCCTGTAATCATGTTCTCCAAGCAGAAAAATAATGGCTCCAAACCCTGAAATATGGTTTGTGACAGCATTGCAATAAACATTGTGGTAATGTTATTAGTAGCTATTTTATCTTTAAGTCAGGGTACCCTGGCCGTGGTGCTGTGCTGGCTCCCGCGCAGGCTCACCCTCTGCATGGCCCATGGGGCCTTGATGTTAAATAATTACTGGTTTGCAACCCATCCTGCATGCAAACCTGAGGGCACCCCTTTTGCTGGTGTGCAAAGCCACCCGGGGAGAGGTGGGTCTGCAGCCGCCACTGCTGCAGGCTCAGCCTGGCCCCCGTGGGGTGCTGGGGGCAGGCACCCCCCCCCAGCATCAGAAGTGGTGTGAAGGAGGGTTGTTTCCGTGCTATCCCGAAGTTGTTTTATCTCCTCCAGCACTCCAGCAGCTCAAGCAGCAGTTCTGATTCCGACTGAAGAGGACATCTCCCACCCGTGTGGCAGTGAAGCGATGAAACACAGAGCCAAACACCCCGTGGGAACCACCTGCATGTTGCTCCGCTCCTTTCCCCTTCCCCTTAGGGTGGCGTTTTGCCTGCTGGGTGATTCTTCTTGGTTTTAGCTTGTAAATTCTCTGACCTGGAATTGCTGTGGGACAATGGGCAGCAGTTCCATCCTCTGTCTTTCGGGAGAGCCCGCTGAAAAGCCATCCCCGAGGCTGCAGATAGCAGCACAGGGACTATCACGTGCTGGTTCACAGTCCGATGGTGTCCGTGTGGTTTTTCCTGTGCAATAATGCTGGCTGCTAATGTGGATCCCACTGCCCGTAGAGCTGAGATTTCCCAGCTGGAGCAGAGGGGCTGGTTGGGGGGTGCTGTACCTTTCCCCTTGCTGAGCTGTGTGGGTTGTCACCCTCCACGCCAGGGTAATAACAACTAGGAAAAAGCAGTGAGCTCTCTTTCTGAAGCTCCTGAGCCATGGGACTGCAGCGTGCTTGCCAGGAAAGGTGAAAAGCCCATCGGTGCTTTCACCACAATTTTAACACAGGGCTGCTTTTGTTGTTCTATTTTTGTTTTGCCGATTGCCATGGCTACCAGGAGGACCCTTTCCAGCAGCCTTATCAGGAATGCTTTGCTGCCAGGGAGCGTGACTGGCTGCTGGACCCAGTGGCACAAACAGGAGCAGCTCTCTGTGGCAGAAGGGATCTCAAAAGTGGTGCTGTAGCCCATCTCACCTAGATTTTCTGCCAACACAGCCCTTTTTGTCCTTGTTGCACGGCTAGCTAGGTGCGTGCGGGTGCTGGGGCAGGGGCATTTCACTCCTGCAGCTCCTCTCTGGTTGCAGTTGTGTTTTGTCCTGGCAACCCTCTTAGCATCCCTACAGCCTTTCTGAAGGAGGGAAAACATAGCAGGAACACCGCAGCATGCGTGGCCGCAGGTCCCCACCGCCTTGTCTGCCCTGGCTTGGGCCCATGCTGGGAGCCTTTCCCTGCCAGCTCCTCTGCACCCCATGCCTAGGGTCCCCTACACACCACCCACACCGCACCCACACTCTCCTCCCCATCCCGTCTCCACCAGCATATAGAAATGCCCCCATCCTTGGAGGGTTCCCCTGCCTGGCTGCCCTGGCTCAGAACACACAAGTGTTGGATGCCAAGAAGGGCTGAAGAAAGCATGGATAAAGCCCGACTCAGGTGCAATGCCCCCTTCATGGTGGGGAAAGGCACAGCTCCCTCAAAGAGGGACCCATGAACAAGTGAGGAACATGAAGTAGGTAAGGAATGAAGTCACGGTCTTTGTTATGCTGAGAGATCACGGTCTGGATGGGCACTGTGAGGGGGCAGGGGCCAGAGGAACCGGTCTGCAAGGGGACTACCGGAGACAGTGGGGAGGGCTGGAGAGGTTCCATCAGCCTCCTGTGGTCCTTTGGGTCCTTAGCAGTGCCCCATGACCACTGTGCTGCGGGGATACCTGGCTTTGTGCTCCACAATTTGTGAGGACAGGCAGAAGACAAACTTATCCTGACTTACCAGCTTAGCACCACGAGAATCAGCTGCTCATTAAAATACTGTAAAAAAAAGAGACAAACTACACAGTAAAGAGGCTTTTTCAGGATAGGGTGAAAACAGTTTGTTTATTTTTGCAGACAGCACAATTCAAGTTCAAATCTGGGCATTGCTCAGCAGATACTGGTGGGAAGGCGGCACTGTGGTTACTTTGAGCACATTGGAATGATGGGGAGGCCGCTCCGGTGGCTGTCCGGTATGTTGTGAGATGCTGGGAGGCATCCTGCCCCTCCTCACCCAGGATTTTGGGTGCAGTAATAAATGAACAGGTTCTGATGAAGGTTGGAATGGCAGAAGGAAGCAAGGGAGAGATGGCCCACAGGAAAATAAAGATCTTAAAGATGATACGTGGAATTTAGGATAGATAGAGCCCCAAAAGGAGCATTTGCAGACAACTGCAGAAGGCAGCAAAACCTCTCACCATCCCGTTGCTCCTAGGAAAGAGGAGCAAACCACCAAAGGCCACGCAAAAGGAAAGCAAGTTGCTGACCATTTCAAGCAGCGTGTGACGTGTCATAAACTCACTCGGTCCTCTTGGGGCAGAAGTACCGAGAGAACAAAAAAAGATGAGATAACCTGGAAAAGGGTTTGCTAAAGAACAGGGGATGTCACAACCATAAAGCTCCTCACAGGACACTGAGGGGTATGGAGAGTTTTTGAAAACTAGAGATATTCATTTGCCCTGCTACACTGGAAAGGTTTCTTGCTTCTCCGATAAGCCCTCCTAGGATTACAGCATTCACGCAAGTCATGGCTTGGTGTGTGTAAAGCTTTTCTGAAGTAAGTCATATGGCTTTGTATCCTGCTTCAATCTTGGTTTTAATTAGCACCATAAATGTACGATATACAACTTTTCATCATCAAAATAAAAAAAAGAGCTCTGGATTTTGGCTAGAAAGGAGGACCCAGAGGGCAGCTGTTCTGGGCCAGCTCAGAGTTGCTAGCAACCATACAGAGGGAATGAAATAAAACAGGTAATATCGGGGGAGGTGTATACTGGTGAGAGGCCGTGTGCACTCCCTTCATTTAACATATCCACCTAATGAACCTGTCAAAGAAGCTGGGCTGGGAGAGGCTGTCATAGTCCTTCTCCCTGAAGATGGCTGCCCGGTCCCCAAGGCCAAGCTTCAGCAGGACGTCCATGTCTACATCACTCCCGAGAGCCACCACCGTGGGCATGACATCTTGCTTCTTCATGGAGTTGATGGCCTCCTCGAGGTTCTTGCTTCCTGTGATGCCATCAGTGATGAAGACGAAGGAGAGCTCAGCATTGCGCCGGGCGAGTCGCTGCCCATCTCCCGGGCTGAGGACAATGTTGTTGATGGCGTGTATGATGGCTGACCCGATGTTGGAGGATGAATCCAAGTACTTAATCTGTGCCAGGGCGTTGGAGATTTCCGTCAGGTTATAGGTCAGTGGGAAGACCACATCCTGGTCCCTCTCACTGCCGTACTGCAGCAGCGCAATCCGGGCATTCATGTTGTCGTTGCTGCTCCTGGCCAGCGTGAGCTGTCGGGCCACCTCCTCCACAAAGTGATGAGCCCTGTGGAAATTCTGCTCCCCGATCCTTTCAGAGCCATCGAGCAAGAAGACGACATCAACGGGGCGCTGCGTGCACTGGGCCACTGCAAGCTCTGTGGGAGAAAGAAGAAGACAAGGGTTGGGAGCATAAGAAAGCCTACAGGATAAAGTTGGGGCTTGCCTCAGGCTGTCTGGGCTGGAGTTGCCGCCATGCATCTTTGTCCAAAGAAGAACCAGCCCCACTCCACTCCCAAAGCATGTCTTTGCAGCTGGTAATGCAGGAGCTTTGCTTCTGATGCCCTCAGCTCCTGGGCACTAGGTCTTAATGAATGTTACTTCCGGGGCCTGTGAGAGACCTGTACAAGATTAAACAGGTCTGTGCATTTCAGTCCCAGAATTACATCCACCTTTTTACAGCAGTTCCCAGCTCTTATCTGCAAGAGGAATATCCAGTGATTAATGGCAGGCAGTGTCTGCAAACCTCTCAGTTACTCCTAGGGAGTGGTTTACTTTCAGAGCTACTCTTCACACACAGATTTGGAGGATGAAAGCTGTTTTCATACCTTTCAGCCAGATTAGTTTAATCAGCAAGCACTAATTCCTAAAGAGCTTATAAAGGTTGGGTCATGTGGTTGGAAAACAAGACTATCCTTGTCAGGGCACCTGTTCATAGTAAAGCAGCTTTTGTAATATAGAAAAGACCAATATTTGGGCGAAACACAGCACAACATTGTTCTTCAGTCACTCAGAACAGCACCTGTCCACAAAGCAGGCATGTGGGCATATGAATATATCCCGTGAATGAAGTCAGAAAAAAAAGGAGAAGAAAATAGCTCTCTTTGGAGCCAGCTGTTAGTTAGGGACCATTATTTCTTCCCTTTGCAGCAGTTACGTGTATTGCATTTGCTGTTCCTCTGCATGCACTGCTTCTCTCAGAAGCAATTCCATTTCTGCGCTGTTGAATTTTCTTCTTTTGAGTTTCCTTCTCTGCTGAAAGCACTAGTTGGGAATACAATGGCAACAGCAGTATTGATTTGTGGTGTGCCTGCTGCGGCTGGCCACCCCCTGAGGTGGCAGCAGGGCAATGGCTGTGTCGCTGTCAAACAATTCTGTGGCTCTAAGACTGAATCTTGAAAGGGTGAAGTCCTGGAGCAGATGTCATGTTGTGTTGGCTGACTGGCAAGGAATAGGAGATTCTGGAGCAGCCCCAGCTCGAGCATCCATTTCTGGCAGGGTAACTTTTGGGATAGGAGTATCACATTATGCTTAATTTCCATACTATGAGCAAATCCAACTTGATGAAGTGCTTCCTCAGTGCTGAAGGCTGCTAGATTCAGCATGGTGGATGCGGAACTGGTGTAACTCCTTCTATGAGCTGAGCAACAAACGGATCACTCTTTAGTACATGAGTACTCTGTGTGTAGTCAACATTTGGCAAACGGCGAAGCTGTATTTTAAGCAGAGTAGACGCATGCACTCTTGAGACTCCAGAGACAGTGTCCAACATGAATCCAACAGCACAAGACAGTGTAGCAGAAGCTCTGATGGTGCATATCGTTGAGCTCGCAGGCTATTTGGCATCACTTCCATCCATGATAAAACAGTCAATCCTGATGCATGAATTTCTGTTGGTTTAGCCTAACTCACTGGTCATAGCAGAAGTCCATGGTTGTTTCTAAATCGTGTTCCCTGACCTTGTAGACTTGCATTTTTCCTCAGCCCCCACAGTAAAACATATCTACAATAATGGCACACCTTGAATGGTGCTTACTGTACATTGTCCTACTGTGAACAACAGGCTTCTGCAACACCAGTTCTGACTGCAGTAGAAACCGATCTCCAAGAAATGCTGTTTCCTCCATGAGCTTCTAGAATATCACATTTCCAAATTCAACTGCGATACGCCACTCCTTTAAAACAATAAAGGTATGTACTCACCTCTGCCCAACCTTCCTTCAGAAATGTGGTCTAAGGGAACACTGATGCTGCAGTTCCCAGTGTGCAGGCGCTGCTGCCACAGGGATGCTTTGCCTTGGCAGCACCTGCACTCCTGGTCGTCACCTGATCTGTGCAGCCATGGAGGGGGAAAGGCAGGAAGGCATGCCCCTTGCAACCACCCGGTCCCAAATCTACACAGGGGTCTGCAAAAGCGGGTGCAAGCGAGCGGGTGGGAGTGACGGCTGCATATCATGTTGGAGAAGTATTACCAGTCTGTCTCCCCCGATGCTTGTCTACATGCAGTCATGTTTCTTGAGATGACAAGCAAGAGCCACCCACCTCCCACAGGAACTGAAGCAAGCCTGAAGAGCTCCTAGTTAAGCAGGCTGTGGCTGAGAGCAGCATCACTCCATGGAGCTTCAGCAAGAGCGTGATGCACACCTGGCTCTCCAGGCAGGTTCTGCTGCAGGAACACTCTCCAGAGACACTCTGCCTGCTGCTCAGCCCTCACGACTGGGGAGGGCTGCCTTCCAGCTGTGCAGTAAGGTGCTCTTACACATGAGTTATCCCATAGCAACTTAACAGATGTGCGCAGCGCAGCAAAACCTTGGGTTTGTCCTGTTCGCTGTCGTGCTTTGGTTGCAGCTTGCTCCCGTTTCTGACAGGCTGAGGACCTTTCCTGCAGCAAGGAACAAGATTCTTGTCCTTAACTGGGGGATAAGTTCTCGGAGGTACCACCATGAATTAGGCCAACTAAATCTTCATGTCATGCTTTTAATTGCTGCACTGGTCCTCCTCATGTGGCTTACAGTAAGGCATCAATGCCTGCAGCTCACCAAACTGCATACTGTGTGCTAGGACACGGCTGAGGATGTCTAACAGGGGCAGCACTGAAAGCAGAAATACCATCGATTTTCCGGCCATTAGCAACCCATCTAATTACCTGAGTGTGCAGAGTAACCCCACCCATGCACATCCATGTTCCTGCTGCTTCTAAAACCTGGGTATCTCCTATATTCTCTATTGTCTCCTGGTGTTGACAGTGGAGATGACAGGGACTGTGAGATGGGGACTGAGCTCCCAGCCCTTTCTGGGGCTTCCCCCTTTCACAACCCCTCCCGTACCTCTGGGGAGGTGTGGACTGTCCTTTCCTCAGCTCCTTTTCTGTGTCCTTCCTTTGCCCAAGAGCCTCACTGAAGGAACCACTGCTGTGATGAAATCTATGGTTTTATCAGAGGGATTAGCCAGGATTATGGTAGCAAAACACCACTACACCCACCTGCCCCCATCTAACAAGGGCCAACACAGGTACTGCTCAGCGACACTTTCTCTTCCCCCCACAATGAGCTGAAGGTTTGCATTGGTTGTACTGCTTTGCTAGGAAATATTTCCAAAAGAAAGGAAACAAACAGCTATTTTGCGATGAAATGAAATAAACACCCCCTTTGCTGAAGTCTTGCCAAATTCTTGTCTTGTTCAGCAAGATATCCCGGCCCCGATATGTTCTCTTCAGCTCAGTGATTTTTTGGGGGGGCTTTTCCTCTAGCATCATGGCTAAAGCAGCTTAACTACTCTGAGTCCCAGCAGGGTAAGTCACATGCTAATTTTGGGGTACAAATCAAAACAGAGTAGGGAGCTTGGCTTTGCACAGACTATCTGGAATACGTGGATTACGACCAGACACTGGCATACGGACTCAGACACAGGCTGATCCTTTTGCCTTCACCTAAAATGTGGAGCACACCATGTAAAGCTCTCTGAAGTCTTTTCCCTCCATTACACACCACCAGCAGAGTTCTCTGAGCTCCCTGTCCCTATAGACTGGGAGCAAAAAGCGCTGAAACCTTGGGAGAAAGGCTATTTTGGTACAGTGCATCTCATCTGCTCACATGCCAAGCGACACAAACACCTCCCCTGCAAGCCTGTCGCTGGACAGCTTCTCGCTTAGACTGGCAAGCCCTGGGGTGTTGGAGCAGAGCTGGAAGAAAACGCTGCAATAAGTTCAAAGTGGGCAAGTTCCTCGTTCCATTTCCCATTCCTGAGCTTGGCAACCGGCTCCGCTTTGCGCACCTGGAAGCATTGCAGCCCAACAGCATTTTTGACGACCATACATCTCCCTTCTGGCCATTAAATATGATGTTTGCTCAGTATATTTTATTGCAATAATACCATGTCAGTTAGAGAGGCTGCAAAATTCACTTGCTGGCAGTAAACACTTCTCTTGTGTCTGCGCACAAAAGGCCATTTTCTCTTCTTATGGCTTGAGAGGGCAGTAATTATTCTGGAGGCAGGAATGGCATTCACCTGCCTGGATTTTTGTGAAAACCAGGGGCAGCTGAGCTCGTGGAAACATCACTCCTCACCTAAACACCCATACCCACCGCTTGCGCGGTGGGTCTTTAGTCTCTCTGAACCAAACTAGCACCGGGTATGGATCGAATGGGCTGTACTACACCAAGTTTAAATACTTGCTTTTAAATAGCTCACGTAACGCATCACAGAGGTTTGACTGCACAGTCAGGGATTTTTGCTTTGGACCGCCTAGCCCTACAGAACCTCTGTCTCTTGGATATAAACAGGTACATGGTGCTCATTAAGACAGAAGAAACACAGATGTACAAGCACAGAAAAAGGCAGAGGGAGCTCATACAGCTTCTGAGAGAAGCACTCCCCAGGTTTTGCTGCTCTCGATGGAAAGTTGGGGTTGTCCCCTCTCCCATCCTGCTTACTCCTTCCCTTCCATATCCCCAGCTGCCCATTGAATGGCTGTACAGAGACACCCACTGCGGCCAGAGGAGATGCACCTTGCTCTGTCAGTCTTGTCACACAAATGGTTTGCAGGACCCGAAGAAAGCCCTCACAGCAACCCAGCAAGAGGATGCAGAAGATGCTTCAGAAGCGAGCAGCAAATACATACGCAGGAAGGCGTGGGAAAAGCGCATCATTAGGCTCTCTGCAAACGAGGGGCTTGCTCTGGCCCTCAGCCACATGTACTGGCAGCCTCCTTGGTGGAGCCTGGTGCTCACGCCTGGCTGAGGGTTGGGGCTGGGAGCGCAGCAGAGGAGCACTGAGGTGACTGCAGAAAAGCAGTGGGCAAAGCAAGAGCATCTCTTGACATTACTGGAGAAAGCCGTCACACTCGTCAGCCAGCCAAGTCGGAGAGGGCTGCCCGGTGTGTTCCATCCCTGACTAAGCGCAACCAAGCTGTTTCACTGCCTGTGTTTCTCCTAAAGTAAAAGCACCTACCGATATACCTGTCCCCTCTGCCAAACAGGCACTCGAGGAAAGACAATTACCACCTCCACTCAACCTTCGCCTCCACCCGCTTTCACGGGATCTCTAACAGACATGTCAGCAAAGCCCTAGCACGGTTTCTGGGTCCCCCACAATCTCGCTGTGCACCATTTTGAAGGTGTCAATGAACAAGTCCATCCACTCTTGCCGCTCATTTCCAGTGGCAAACTTGGCTTTTTCGGCGGTAAAGGCCAGAGTGGCCACCAGCTGGGTGTACATGCTGGGGTCCTGGGTTTCCCGCGTGGAGTTTAGGAACTGGGCGATCGAATGTATGGTGCTGGGGAAATCTATGTTGACTCCCTCTTCCATGGGGCGGAAAATAAGTGGGTTTACGTTCCCAGGGTTCCTGTCATCTGCAAGTGAGCGTCAAAAGAATATTTTCAGGGCTTGCTAGCAATGGCTGCATCTCTGAAAGCTACCTGGCTTTCGTATGTGCACCGCACCAGAGAAGAACAGAGCTAACGAGGACAGAGAAGTAAAGACCAAAGCCAGGCTTTAAATCTTCCTGCCACATTTATGTCTGAGGAACTGTGGGATTTGTACTGAAAACACTTGCACATCAGCCAAGAGACCTCAGAAAATTACACGAAGCCTTAACTGCCTGGTTCCTTCCTACTCATCCAGCATAGGCATGATGGAGAAAGAGCAGTGCTCAGGAAGAGGGCCACAGGGTCCGACTTCTTTCTGCATACAGGATTCAGCCATTACGGAGCTTTGAACTCTGCTACGTGCAAACTGTACACATGATGCTGTACAGCCAGAAAGACACCCAAGGGACAGCATTATGTGAACTCCTTGCCTGGCACTCAGCCCGCTGTGCTTTGGCTAGAGTCACCCCAAAAACCTCCATCTCCACCTGGCTTCACTTACATTTGAATAAAGTCCCAAAGCTCGAAGCAAAGCCTTTTGCATGGGTTAGAAAGAGCCTCACAGAGCATCATGCGGTTTCTATCCAAGCAAGTGGTCAGTTCAGATTTGCTCAGCATTTAACCCATTCAACACTCCAGCATCCTGTTAGCACCGCAGGAATCGACGGGCAGTAACAGGGAGACAAGGGTCTGCCCTGAAAACAGGAAAACCTGGATTTTCTTCGGCAAAGCACTGAGACAGGACACCCTCACCTGCAGATGTGAACCCGAAGGGGTGACGTGCCTGGCTCTGCGAGGCAGCAGGGAGGAAGCCAGGCTGTGTGCAATACCTGTCCCTCTCTGTGCTCTGCTGACCATGCCCAGGCTGGAGCTGGAGTACCTGGCATGCACAATTGATTTGCTCCTTACAAGTGCCAGAACTGCAAAGCTGACAGCCATGGGGCCAAGAACAGGGCTGGGTGTAGCTGCCTCCCTGGCCTGGACCTGTCTGGCCTATGATGGGACACACGCATTGGATGTGCACGAATCTCACCCACATACCCTGGGAAGGGCACCACCTCCATCCGAAGGGTTTGAATGCGAGTTGGCACCAACTCGTGAGATGTCCTCAGAGAACCAGAGGAGCTGAGCTCTGAGTAGAGAAGCCCCAGGCTCTGTCACATGCCTTATGTCACAGCACATCCAACATGCTCCCTCGCCGCTAGGCAAGCATGATCATTGCAAACCCTTCTAAATGATGACAGCAATGTGTCACGGACCATCCAGCGGTGCGGGTGGAAGGTGCTTTGCCCAAAGGCTCCTGAATTGCTGGGTATCACTTAAAACTTGATCTGCCAGACCTAGCACACCAGGACATCTGTTGCCCATGCTGAGATGGGTGTAGAGACACTTTCGCAGGAGGCCCACACCTACTCAGCCACCTCATTCCCCTGTCCTCGGGGCCGCAGTGTAGGGCTTGCCCTTGACCTGGCCTGCCTATGGTACGGCTTGAGGGATTCGCCCAAAAGGGAACCCCCTCAGATGCCTACTCAAGCCATTTCAGTTCTGGTCCCCAGGACTGTCAGGTACCAGCGAACTGTTCTCACCTTTCATCAGGAACAGAAACACCCAAGTGCACTACAGGGAAAGGACCGCCAAGTTCACCTTGCTTTGCAGGGGTTTGATAGCCCAAGCCTAGGAGAACAAGAGTGTGCCACTGCTTGGGTCAGTCTCTCTCCTGCAGTGTTCCTCAGAAACGGGGAGGCTGCAAAGACCAAAACCTTTGAAGACACCTGAGCAGTCATCAGTGTGGCATGGGGAAGTCGCCGCCTTGTGCACGGATCCGCAGGACAAAGCTCCTCAGAGGACACTCCAGAGGAGCCTGTGTGGATAGCTCAGCATCACGGCTGGACATCGTGCGCTCTGCATTGCCAGGTGCAAACACTCAAACTACTAGCAGGAGGTCTTAGATGGGAGTAATTACAGCTTTCCTGTCTTCAGATTTCTGAGCATCGTGGGACCAGTTTTCCTTTGCTTTGTATGGAAACGAAGGGACTTCTTTGAGAATGAAATTTGAGATTCTGTATAATAGTGAGTTGAAGCTGGGGTCTTTCATAGAAACATTGACGGCAAGAGTGAAGATAAAAATTGCAAGAGCTGGCAAAACTTTGTCCTCTAGAAGCTTTGTGTATACCAGCAAATAGTGCATCTATTGTGTCTAAACAGGCACAGAGACTCAGACAGACAGGATTGCTAGCAATTCAGGTTGCAGATCTGCCCCTTAACAAGCAAAATATGCTCAAGTAAAGCTACCTGCAGCGAGCAGCAGCCGTCTCCTTTATATTGCAGGATCCTTACAGCCTTTTTCCTTTAATCCAACACCCTGAGTTAATTGTTAATTAAATACAGCCAGAGTTAGAGAAGCCAAAGCTTTGGGTCCACTATGGTGTCATTTTCCAAACGGTCTCCTACCCCCTGCTCTGTCCTTGTCACTCCCGCAGAGCCCAGTGCTGCAGGTTGGGCTCTGCATTTCAAAAGTCACATGGGTGGGAGAGTTTAGCAAGGGGGTGTTGACCTCAGGTATAATGCACAATAGAGACGTGGAACAAGTGAGAAATTAATTGCTGAGTTTGAAGGTCAAAATTTGGTGGGACAGGGAGAAATATCAGGGCTGAGCCGTGCTGGTGCACTAACACGGTGCACTTGTACCTACCTGTGCAGAGAACTCAGAGAGACAGGAAAAAAGCAGGAGATGAAACCCTGGAGCCTCTCCTCATGTAAAGTAACACTATATCCCGAACTCCTGCCATCCAAAGGGAATGAACAGGGCTGCACACCCTCTTCCCACTCCCGAGCCATGTGCACTCTCCCCCGGACCTACCCCTTTGTGCAGACGGCATGAAGCTACTCATAAAGTTTACCTGTCTGACAGGGCAGCTCAGGGCAGACGATCTGTGGATCTGGAAGGAAAAGCAACAGGGAAAACTGAGTGATGTGCTGCCACCCCCCTTCAAGGCTTGCACAGTCGGGGTGGCAGGGCGAGGTCTCTAAAGGGGAAAGGACTCCAAAGGACTGCCCCAAAAGGCTGGCCCATATCTGAGGCAGGACTGCTTACCCAGGGCTACATAAAGGTCAGCCCCCACCATGAAAGACCCAGCTTATGAGCTGCTGGCCAACCTACTGGGGCACAGTGTCTCTGCAATCGTTGCAATGCACCATATATGCCCCCCCACCCCAAACCCCGGGGGTGAAAACTCCAGTTCCAGTAAGAACTGTGCAAGGAAAGGTGCAGACCTGGGCAGAGCACGTCCTCCATCTTGTCAATGAATTCCTCTGCCACCAGGTCTGAGAAGAGCCTCATCTTCTGGACTCGCTGGGGTTCATTGCAGGCGATGGAGACCAGGGTCTCACTCTGTTCTGGCTGATCAAACATGTCTCCAATGCCAATGGTGTTGACAACAACATCTCTACCGCAAAGAGCCCCGAGGTTCTTGTCGTCATCTCTGGGGTCGTAGCGCCCATCTGTGATCACCACAGCAAACACTTGGGCTTTCTCTCGCTTGCTTTCCTTGATGAGCTTGTTGTAGGCAAACTGAAGGGCAGACGGTGTCCAGGTGCCTCCTGCAATCCACTCCAGGCGCTTCACTGCTTCCTTGAAGCTTGACAGTGAATCGATGCGCTCATCATCAAGCTTGATGGCTTCGAAGGTCCCCTCGTGACTGTACTGCACCACCCCGACACGGGCACCTGCCGGTGAAGGGTCACATTACTTGGCTTTGCATCCTCAGTGAAAAGTGGAGAAAGTCAGCAAACTTTCATACCAGCAAAGAGCTGCCTGACTGGCCTACAAAGCTGGGAAGGAAAGAGGGAAGAGCAGGAACTGCAGCGAAAATGCTGGACAGATGGATTGCAGCCCAGGGCAGAGACAGACAAACATGGAAGCTGAAGGGATCCAAGACCCTTTTCATTTTCCCATGCCCCACTCTGTCTCCACACAGCCCAGACCTGTCTGTGACTTGGGGTCCTTGGCAATAGAGCCCAGCCGGCTGACCACGTTGACAACAAAATTTTTCTCCAGGGTGAAGTTGGTGTAGCCAATACTCTCCGAGCTGTCTATGACGAACATGATGTCCAGGGCACCGCAGCGCTTCTCACAGTCTGGGGAGAGGGACAGGAGGAGAAAAACACAAAGGTCAATGATGGTGGGAACAAGAGCTACCAAGGCAGAAGAGACCATCTATGGGAAGACGGAGACAGTTAGCATCACACCAAGCATCCACAGGGTTTGTGGTGTTGCCCACAGCCAGCAGCCTAGGGAGGATCTTACATGCATCTTTCCATCAATGTGTATCAAAGGACACCTTTTTAATCATGCTGTGTAATACACTCCATCCTATCATCTGGACCATGCGACTCTATATTACAGCTCACTGCTCCTGCAATGGCAAAGCTAAATTTTGGGAGGTAAGCCAGGCTGCCCCAGCAGCGCCACCACACTCGGTGGTGGGCTGGGGCTGGGGTGGGCAGGATGGACTTCCCATGGTGTCTCCTCTGCAGGGTGCAGTGCTGCGCAGACTGGCAAAGAGCCCACCGTGCCGGCGGCTCAGTGCAAAGGGCAGCTCACAGGGCAGAGCTCTGAAGGAGCCTCCTTCCTGAAGAAGGAGTCAGCCTCTGGTGACCCCCGTTCCCCATTCCTCGAGTGGTCGTTTCCCTGCCCTGAGGAGAGGTGATGATCTGCTCACCACAGCATCCACACGTCTCTCGCACGTAGGTCATCACGTCGCAGTCCTGCCAGCAAAGGGACGCAGGGTGAATGCCTCCCTCCCCTTACACAGCATCCGTCCCCTCTAAGGGAAAGGAGAGCCTTTCCCACCCAGCCGGCCCCCTCCCCTCTTTCCTTGGCTCCCATGGGAAGCTACAGGCCATCTCCGCCAGGCAGCGGCAGGACCTGATGCCCCGTTTCCTTCTCAGACTGTGCACAGCAAAGCTGTGGTTGCCCCAGGAGGAAGAGCAGGGGGGCTGCAGAGCAGTGCTACTTACAGTCAGGCCAGGATCTCCTGGTGGGCCAGCGGTACCCTGTAAAAAAAACCACAGGGATTTCAGGCACAGTTTTACCGTGAGTTCCCTTTTTGGGAACTAGATGTCAGAGCCATCAAAAATGTGGGGTTTTGCAGGGGTCTGCCATGGGAAGGGTAGGAAAGCCTTGCTGGGAGCCAGCAGACACATCTGGCAGCTTGTGTCCCCTCCAGCAAGCCCTGCTGCAGGGAGACCCACTGGGATCCTCTTGGTTTTAAAGCATCAAGGAGAAGCAGGGAGGGGAGGAGGGAGCTGCAGCATCTGCTCAGGCACGATGGCGCGGTACCGTACCTCCGGGCCGGGTTCACCAGTTGGACCGCGGGGTCCAGGCTCACCTCCCGGGCCAGGATCACCCTGGGGAAGAGGCAAACAAGGGTCAAATATTTCCCCAGCAAGGCTGGCGATGCAGCTACTGGTGTTCGGGGCTCCTCCTGACCCCCTTGTCAGGCACAGCGCTGGTAAGCACGGTCACCAGCCTGCCACCGCTGAGCCTGGGGACACGGGGCAGGCAGGGAAGCGGGCAGCACCATCCCCAGCACACCGGGCAGAGGGGTGGGAGGGGGACACTGACCCTATGGGCAGTACGGGAAGTCTGCTTACCGGTTCCCCCTTCTCTCCTTTGGTCCCTTGCAGTCCTTTTGGTCCAATCTCACCTCTACCTCCCTACTCAAAGGAAGGAGAAACAGATCCGGCATGGAGCACATCTGGATGTGCTCAGGGAGAGACACTTTTGCTATGAGCTTGTCAAAACCACGCCTGCCTGGCCTGGGAGAGCACCCCATAAACCAGCAGCTCAGTGCAGAGCAAAGAAACGGTGTTTACATAGGCATTAACTAAGAATAAAGAAGTTTTGCAAAACATATTTCAGATGGTTTCAAAAGCAGTTGGGCTTGGGAGATACACCCAGGCTCCGCAGCTGCAGGGAACAGCCAGGGCAGCTGCCGGCAGGACAGGCTCCTCGGCCATGCACCTGCAGGGTTGGGCAACAACTGCTCAGCATTTCAGTCAGCACAAGAAACAGACAACGGAGACAAACACACTCACCTTGGGTCCTGGCAGCCCCTTCTCACCCTTGTCACCCTGTGAAGCGAGAGGAGGGAGGGGTCAGCACCCAAACGGCACTAGCCCCGCATTGTGCACACATCCATCGAAGTTTGCAGTGAGGTGCACAAAGCCGAACAGCAGGTGTAGCTTTGGGCTGATGGTTGGGGTGGTGGGTGCAGCCACCTCCCCAGCACCACTGTAGAGGCTGGGGTCCCCAGCACCTCTGCTGTGAGGCAGGTTCAGTCCCGGTGTTCAACCCCCTCATCCGCTTTGTGGGCTCCATGTTTTTGTGACCCTGATAATTTTTCTTCCTCCTTCTCTCTTCTCCCAGGCTACCCAGCTCCAACAGCAACCTCCACCGAAACAGGTTTCCTCGCAGCACGCGCATGTGCACTGGATGAGGCATACATACCTGTGGTCCTCTGGGTCCGGGGTAGCTAAAGCCAGGTCTGCCTCTGTCACCCTTTGGTAGAAAAAAAATGACCCATCAGAAATCAAACCCAGCCCTCCTGACCTGGCGATGCCAGTGACAGTCAGAACTGTTTTCATCTTCTCTCGGGGTGAGACACCACCTTCTGCAGCTGGTCCTGAAACACTGGGAATGGCTGTGCCGAGCAAGGTTTTGTAGGGTCTTGGGGATGTCACATGCCAGGGACACCCCTGAATCTGTGCACGGTGAGGGGTGTAAACAGAGCTGCCTTGGCCACAGCCAGACTTACATCTCTGCCCCATAGTGATGCCCAGGTTTGAGCCACTCCATTTCTGAGGCATGCAAGTTTTTGCAGTGGAAACTGCCATTTTTGGGTTTTTTTTTAAATAAAAAAATAGCACATCAAAATACCCTTTCAAATGCAGAGTTGCATTCAGGTACTTTACCTTTGGTCCTGGTGGTCCAGCATCACCTCTTGGGCCCAAGTCACCAGGGTCCCCACGCGATCCCTGTAGGATAGTGGAGGAAGCAGGTGAGGACGTTCCCTGCAGCTCCCCCGGCCGCACAGGGGACCGTGCTGGAGAAACCAGCTCTTGACATGATGCTGCAGGACCATCTCCCTTCCTGATGAGGTTACTGTGACAGTGACTGAATCAGCACTTGAGTTCCTGCATCCCATAGAGCCACATGGATGTCACGGCACTACTGTGGGGTGCTGGACTGACCACTGAGCGAGGACAAATGGGAGCCCGGAGAGCCCGAGCTTTCCTCACCCCGTGACCCTCTCTGATGTGGTCCCTTCCATGTTGTCATGGGAACGCCTGGGACTAGAGTGATGGAGAAGCAGGGACTCCTGGCTCCTGTAATTTCTCCTTGCCCCAGGAAGAGCTAGACAGGGGCCTCTGGGCTAATTTTTGGGCAGCCCTGAGAAAAGGTCAGGCAGGCTTCCCTCAGGAAGGACAGTGCAGCCAGCTTATGTCAGTAGGGCGAGCTCTGGCTGCAGGAGGAGGAGATGGTTACACAGATGCCTGAGGATGACTTACTATCTTGCCTGGCTCTCCCACAGCACCTGAAGGGCCTCGGGGGCCTGGCAGTCCTTGGTCCCCCTGCAATGCAAAGAAAGATGCAAGAACATATGGAGGTAGGTACAGGCAGGTGTGCACGAGGAGGAAAACCGAGTGAGCTGCCCCCGATGGCAGCAGCCCTCTCCCTCCCTCCTGGCTCTCACTAACCCCTGCTCCGTGCTTACCCTTGCTCCTTTGCTTCCAACCTCGCCAGGCAGGCCACGGGGACCCTCAGGACCAGGATCTCCCTGTGAGGAGGGTAAAGATATTCCTGGTCAGGGATGTCTTCAGTGTTGTTTGTGTACATGGCTCCTTGAAGTGAGGAGGCATGATGCTATTCTCAAATCTGGCATTTTTTGGCTTGAAACACAGTGTCAGGGGAACATGCCCTCTAAACATGTCTCTCAGCCTTCAGCTTTGCTGCCCTTCATCACCTCTCTGGATGAAGCCCTGGAAGAGGAGGCTGTACCTGCTGGTACCAGGGCAGGCAGCGGGCACAGTGGGAGCAGAGCACCCATGCAGAGCCCATGGAGATTTGCAATTCCCAGCTCTGGTGTTGGACGTTTCATGTCTGGGCAGCAGCGCATCACACACACCAGCCCCATGCATCTTGGGCTCATTTGCAAAGGTCTGAGCAGGTGCTTTACTTACCCTTTCTCCTTTGCCCCCAGGAGTGCCTTTGCTGCCTTTCGTCCCTGGATCTCCACGTCGACCCTTGGCAGACACGGAAAGTTACATAAATGGGATGCAAAGGTGGATGCCACCTGGTGGATGACACTTGGCTGCCCTGCCTTCTCCCTCTTGACCCAAAAGACTTCTCCTTGCCCCCTTAGCGAGCATGCGCCTGGCAGCAGGGCAGTGGGGATGACCATGCTGACACTGCTTGAGATCTTGCCTTTGGCTTTTGGGAAGCCACAGCCAGACTGTTCTATCAGGAGGGTGGTCACCGCAGTGACCACAAACACTCATGGTTCATTCCCTGAGGGTTAAACACTGTTGTACTTCCAGCTCATCCAGCGTTGCTTTCCCCACTGGATCTTGCACAAGGGCACAAGCCAGCTGGGCTCTGGCCTCCTGGTGCTGGTGGAGCCGTGCTGCTGTGTTCTGCCAGGGAACGTCGCCTCTCACCCGCTCCCCAAACTTTGCAGTGGCCCACCACATTAGCTTGGGTCTGTGTGGCAACATCGATATTGTGACACTGCCCTTTTCAGACAGCTCTACCTTAACGGTCACCAGATCTTCACTCTGTGAGCTCCTGCAAGAAGGCAGCAGTTTGGGGATCTTACAACTAAAGGGTCCCTGTGCATCCACAGAGGCATTTGTGGTTGTGTGGGAATACAGGATGCTTCTCTAAGGTAAAATGGTCAACATCAGGCTTAGGATTATGGAAGTACTGCTCTGTGAAGATGGGGGAGACAAGGGGATCAGCATCTACACATCTTTTGGGATGCAGAAAGCAGGGCAGGCAGGCTAAACGGGACTTTCTCAGCGCTCATCCATGAAACTGCATCAGGCTCCCGTGGTGTGCCCACTGTCCAGGGACTTATTTAGACACTTACGGGCTCTCCTTTGGGTCCAGGAGGTCCTGGTTCACCTTTTCTTCCCTTGCTTCCAGGAGGCCCTTGAGCTCCAGGGTTGCCTGGAATTCCCTTGGAGAAGAAAAAGAAATACAGTTTGTCAGAAGAGAGGTCAAGGTGCACATGTGCACCTCTTCTCCTGTGCCAAGCAGTCCATCCTTGAGCAGAGGAATGTATGAGCACACAACTTACACTTCCATGCACCCACCATGCCTATATGTCAATGCTATGTGCACAGCCTCCAGGCTTGGAGCAGCGTGATGCTGTGTCACCTTTCCTCCATCACCCAGTGCAAAGGCTTGTCAACTCTTCCTTACAGCATCTGTCCAGCCCTGCCTAAAGCTGGAGGGCTATTTCAGCCTCCTCCACTACCTCTGAAATAACTGGCCATCAGCATAGCAACCTTGGGCTGTAAGGTCAAGTACAGTAGGCAAAGCCTGTGTTAGATCTCTGAGCAATTCATTGTTAACTTTTACTCACATAAACAGAAACAGCCTGCAAACATTGGCATGGCCACAAACACTGAGGAAGTCATGAAACTGTAGCAGGGGAAATCACAGCCAAACAGGGCCTTTCTGCCCAGGAGATGATGGGAAAAGGAGAAAAGATGCAGTGCAATGGATCAGCTAGAAAGGTAAATCCTCCTAAGTCTATTTTGCCTGCTTTTCTCTGCTCTGAACAAATGCTCAAAACCTGTATTTATTTTGCTCTGGGCAGCTGCAGGGATGTTGTGCAGTCCGCTCTCCTGTTGCTTACAAGACGTACTGGTGGGGACACGCATGGCAGGAGAGCTCACTTGGCCACTCAGGGGCTTGCACTTTCTCCGTGCCAGTGGGCTAATTTGCAGAATCACCAGGATGCCTTGGCAAGCAGTCACCTTTGTGCTGCAGCTGATACCACCCCAGCTCCATGCTACGTGGAGCAGACCCCAGTAAGACACTGGAGACATCTGAATGTTGCATGAACTTACCGGGCTTCCTTTTTCTCCTGGAGGTCCTGGGGGTCCGCTGCGACCAGGCCGGCCAGGATCTCCCTGAAACAGCCAGAGAACAACGGTCATTGCCTGCACCAGCAACATGTTGCTGTGTACCACTGATGTGCACCACGAGGAGCCCAAGGAGCAGTGTCAGCAAGGCTCTTCCCTTGGCTCCTGTCTCTGGTGATGGGCTCCAGACCCCAGAGCCTAGGGCTCCATGAGTAGCGATGGATTTAAGAGTAAACACAGGCAGCTGTCCCTGCTCGTGGCCTCTGCCCACACTCTCTGCTTGCTGTTCAGAGCACTTGTACCTTTATGCCTTCATCTCCTCTTTCACCTTGGTCTCCCGCATCTCCCGGGTAGCCATCAGGGCCCTAGGGAGGGAAAGGACAAAGAACCACACATTTTGCAGCACATATTTGCAACAATATGCACTTTTCCTGCAGAATAAGTCAGTTGGCTTAGAAAGTCGCTCTGGAGACCGAAACAGTTTTTGCTTGTTGCTAGTGTTGATGAAAGGAGCAGCTCTTCCTCTCCATGTGGAGGGGAGGGATGCTGGGGGATCCCAGCTTACTCGCCCATGGAAAGGAGGCACAAAAAAAATCAGGCTGTGCTCCCCATCCTGGGGATCCCAGGCCTGGGATCAGATCATGCAATCGGTAGGAAAATGGGCCAGTAACCTCCCGCTGGCCATCCTTATACTTGTGCAACTGATTCAGCAGCTACACAACTGATGTGCTGAATGAAAGAGTAAAGCATTCCTACCTTGTCACCGGGGTCTCCCTTGCAGCCCGGTGGTCCAATTCTCCCCAGCTTGCCCTGGAGAGATAGCATTCAAAAGAAAAAAGACAGAGAAGCTGTAGGTGTCTGAAAGGAAAACAACGGCTTTTCTTGTTAAGTTACTAATTTTTAACGTCATCTGCTGACCATACCTGTCATTAGCTAGAGAATAAATACCAAGTGTGTTCCTCAAACAGGAGTGTGCTGTGCAGAGGCAAAGGGAGGAGGAGAAAGTAGTCGAAAAGCCCCAAGCGGCAGCACGGGTGTTGGTGGGAATTCAAGCATGTTCATCCCGCACACGTGCCCTGGGTGATGGACACGTCCCTTGAGGCTGGATTTGGCAGTCACTCACATCCACGGATGTGCCGGTCTTTTGCTGTGCACGTTGCGCCAGAGCAGCTCATTGCGGTAACCCCGCTGCCCGGCGGGTGCTGTGGAGCCGTGACCGCCAGGCTCTGCACCCCAAAACAGCTTTACCCGTCGTGCTTAGGCAGCTCGCCTTGGCTAGAGACTGGCGGGGGCTGAAGGACTTTGGTGTTTTAGAGCTTCAGCAGGCGTTGGTGGCATTATCTCACAGATGTACTTGGCTGAGTACATGGGCAAGCGCAGAGAGCAAACCCACCGTGTGCTGGGCAGCAAGCAAAGCCAGCTGAAGCCTGGCCACCTCAGGTTATCACCACGCACATCTAAGGGGGTCCCATCTCTCCACGCTCACCACAGAGGGGACAGAGGATTGCAGGGGCTTTGTGACAAGGTACTTAGACCTGGCTTTAGGGCTATAGTATTAAGAACAAGCAGTAGCTTAGAGATGAGATTTCGGATACTGTGCCGAAGTGCCTTGGAAAGCAAATTTCTGCAAAACTTTCTGTGTGCGTGTCCTGTAGGGGTCACTAACACTCAAGACGAGATATCTACACCCAGATGATCTGGCTGTATCCCCTCCTGCAGCAGGAGCACATCCCGGGTTACACATCTAGCTCCTGCCGAGAGCTTGCTGAGGAAGGGACAGTGCTTCTGCGTTAATGCATCGCCAGCTAGCTCAAAGGTTTCTACAGGCCATGCAGAACGATGCGCAAAAAACTTCACAGAAGCCCCGGTCAGAAGAAAAAGTTAGCATGTGGGATGGGATAAACAGAACCACCTGTGGGGACAAGGCAGGGTAAAGCAATGAAACATCAGGAGCAACATTTCAGGCCGCTCCCAGTGCTGTTACCTTCTGTCCATCGGTGCCGTTCCTGCCTGCCAAACCAGCGGCACCCTGGGATCAATGAGGAGAAGAAGAGGGGTCAGCAATCTGTTAACACACACTGAAGGGCTGATAGCTGGAACAACATGCAAGTTAGAAAATGTCCTTTCTTACCCTCCGTCCATCGGATCCAATCTCTCCCTGGGGGAAGAAGAGAACAGGAGTCAGCCAGTCTGCTTGCATCCCTCCCACCCGGTTAGCTCAGTAAAAACATCAACACTTCACAAGATCATCAGCAATGCCTGACGGAGACAGGCTTTGAGATGCCCCTGAAAGTCCTCAATTACACATTAACAGGGTTGTTATTCTCCGCATTACAGCTAAACTCTCCCTCTTTGTAACAGAAATGTGTGTGTCCCCTGCCAAGCACCCAAACAGCCATTCAGTCTCTTCTTTCTCACCTTCTCTCCTTTCAGCCCTGGGACACCCTAGACAAAAAGAAAAGAATAAAAATGCTGTGTTAGTGCCTGTGGATCAGCAGGAGTGAAGGCAGTGGAGCTCTGGGGGTCTGGGGTGGGAAACAAGAAGCAGAGCTCCCCCTGCTTTACCAAAGATCAACAAATGCAAAGAGCTCAGCCACTGGCTATAGGATCCTTACCTTGGGACCAGGGTATCCGATCGGACCTTCAATACCTGGGTCACCCTTAAGAAGAAGACATGGAGAGTTAGCTTGAGCGTGGCAGAGATTCGCCCCCAGCTAATGCAAGGGCAGCACTGCTGGCTGCAGCAGGGGGGGACTTTCCACAACTCACCTGTCGTCCCTTCAGCCCAGGGGAGCCTGGCTCACCCATGTTTCCCTTTGCACCCTAAAGAAAGAAAAAAACCAACATAAGTCCCGACTTGGTGCTGACTCGGAGAAAACGGTAGCTTCTGGGAGCACCAGGCTCACTGTGGCTGCTCCTACAGAGCTTGGGGCAGCGTGTCGGTGGAGCGGGACCTGCTTTATTCTGGGAAAGGCAGGGAAAGACTGTATGGGGAGGAGAGCACACAGAGCGAGGGGCAGGAGAGCGGGACACCCAGCACACCTGAGAGCTCTGCTGGTGGAGGTGGGAGAGTCAGAGACAACTGCTGCCTCACTCCTGTTGCCCTCAGGCATTGAAGGTGCCAGCTGTGGCTGGCACAGCTGATGCTCGGATGCCTCTCTGCACCGGTGTCAATGCATCAGCCTCGGCGCGGACATGAGGAGACACCAGTGCTGGCTGTGTGCTCCATTCACTGCAGCCTGGCAGTCTCCCAGGGCCAAGACAGATGCTGGGGAGTTATTTCCCACCTGGGTGCTATGCCTGAGGTGGGATCTGGGGCATCCTGCAGTGTCTGTGGCAGACACTGGCATTATTCTCTTCCCACAGGTTAGGGAAACTTACCTTCTGCCCTCGGTATCCCTTGGGACCAGGTGGACCTGCAATCTCCAGGCAGCTCATCTTGTAGCACTGAAATAAAACAAAATAAACAGGAGGTGGTTTATAAAGCATTGTGGTGGCTGCTCTGTGTGCTGAGCCAGCGTGCACCTGAAGCTCTGCTCTGCACCACAGCTCTCCATGCACCTCTCCCTGTGGCCGCGGTGCTAAAAGCTACTGTGGCTCCAGCTGGGTCAGAATTGGGGCAGCAACAAGCAGGCAGAAAAATGCTGCCCGTAAATTAAAAGCACAAAGTTGCCACAAGCACATTCATTATGGCTTGGCTCTGGGCTCAGACTGAAAGAACAAGACTGCTAAGTGTCAGGCAAGGTGGTGTGGGCTTGCTCTTCTGGGGCTATCAGGGGATGTGCATGCCCTTTGGAGTATTGCTCCGCACACTCCTCCCTGTGTATGCCAATCCCTGTCTGCGTGATACCAGCAGGGCAGGAGCTTCAGCTTGTGCAGCACCTACAAAACATGCCTCCGAAGTGATGAAACGAGTCTATTCAATAGACCTGGATTCATTGCACATGAGGGGGAGGCAGAGAACGAAGAGTCCAGTATGCCATTTTAACCACTGGGTACGGGGACAGGTCCCCAGGCTCTGCACTGATCCACAGGTGGGCAGAGACCCATCCTGTGCAGCTCACTGCAAAACCTGCCCTGGTGCTTTGGGGCACGAGCTGGTCTTCTGTAAGTGCGGCAACATAAACCTGCGTCATGTGGCAACAGCATAAAAGATGGTGCTCACTCACCTCTCCGTAGGCTTCGTGTTTCTGCAAAAGACAAAACAGAAAGAACATAATCAGTTAAGGTGGTCAGCCCCTAGACAAAAACAGCATCGCACCCTTCAAGGTGACTTCAAGGGAGAGGAGGTGGTAAAGGTCCCACGACTTTAAAGATGTTCCCAGCAGAGTCCTTGGTTAACACCGTCTCACAAGTGGGGTCTCAAAGACCGTGCTGATGGTGAGCACATGTCTCAGTGCTGCACATTCTTCCACGCACCCCTGTGTGGGGAGCAGGCTGGGGTATGGGTCTGGCCTTCAGCCAGAGCCAGCACTAGGGTGGCACCCTGCCCAGACACACCGGGAACAGAGGTGCAAACCAAGGAGTGCTGGTTAAGCACCTAACCAGAGAAACTGGAGATGCTGAGATTCCCTTTGGCCCATAAGTGCTGAAAGGACATTAAAAAAAGGAAGAAAAACAAAACGGAGGCTTTTCCCAGCTAGAGGTGCTCCTAGAGCCCTGCCAAAACCCACCGTGGGGCTGCTCAGAAAACACCCCCCCATCCACGTGCTCCTTCTCTTGTCCCCCCTTATACTCCCCGCACCCCAGGCGGCACTCCGTACCATAGCTTGGATTATCCTGTCAATGGTGTTCATATCGATGTCCAGGGTGTCTTTCTGCGTGATGGCATAGTTGTTGCGGTACAGCTCGTGGGGCAGATTGGCAATCTCCCGCAGCCCCTGCTCGTAGACGTTCTTGCTGGGGGCCACCGCGAAGAGCTTGATCCCCATGTCTCGCGCCCTCTCAGCCTGCATCTTCATCCCCCCACAGGGGCTGCCAGTGACATGGCCATCGGTGATGACTATTGCAAAGTTCACGCCTGAGGCCATCTGGGTCTGGATCTGCTCCGTCATGTTGGAGATAGCGCAGTCCGTGAAGGTGCCGCGGCCAAGGTAGTTGATAGCGTACAGCCTGGGGAGGTATATGTCTTTGCTGCTCGTTAAAGGGCTGTAAACTTCCACCACATCCGAGTAATGAAGTCCACCAAACTGCCAAGTGATGTAGACCTGGTTCTGGTAGAGCTCACTCTCCAGTTTATTGATGAACTCAGGGATGAATTTCTTCATTTGATCTACGAGGCTCTGAATAGGCACAGTCTGCAGAGCAATGCTCTCCGAGGTGTCAATGATGAAGTACACGTTGATGGGGCAGTTCCTCTTTTCTACATGGAGACAATTATTCAGGCCATGTCAGAGCACTTCACTCATCACTGCACCCCCTTCACTGTCCCCCAGAAAGCTGGACCGAGAAGCGTATGTAGCCAGCATATAGAGGGCAGCACATGGAGTTGTGAAGAGAGCAAACAACAGCATGAGGCTTGAGGGCCATCTTCCTGCTGGGGTGTTGCAACTTCTACTAATTGCTAACTTTACTAATTTGCTTCCACCTGGTTTGGAGTAAATGAGGAAACTGAGGTCTGAGTGCCAGGTTTGAATGAAGAAGAGCAAGGGTATGACTTTTGCTCTGCTTGCCTGCTAGGCTGCTGCTTGCTCTCTGATTTCTAAACATTTTCAAAAAGATCGTACCCAACTGCGATACTGGAAAAAGCACCAGTCCCACCTAGCATTAGCAGTAACATCTGTGTTTGGATCAGATGACTCTCCAGTGCCCAGAACTTCAAAATCCTAAGATCTGCTCAGTGCTAAACCAATCATGAAAATGTCACCATTTTTTTTTAAAAGTCAGGCTGAACATGTACATCACCTCATCTGCATTGCAACTGAAAAGTGCTGAAATTGTCAAAGTGGACAATTTTCTGACATCAGGAACAGAGCTGAGCTCCAGAGACTGGCTGGTATTTGTTACTGCATCAGCCGCGAGAAGCCGCCACTGGCAGACCCCAGGCTCTTCAATCTCTACTTCTCTGCGCTCCAGCCCAAACCCAGGAATGGGAGTTTCGGTGGAGAACAGTGTTCCCTGCAGACGGATTGCTACCACAAGGTGCTGCCCAGGACAGGGAAGGGACAGGAGAGGTGTGACGTGCCACTGTCAGTTCCTTGTGAGCAGACTCTACATTGTTTTCGGTAAAATTGCTGCCTACAAAGGAGAGAGACACCCAAATTATCTGGTTCATACCTGCACAGGAGGTAGAAGTGACATCTCCAGGATCCCCATCAAACTGAGCATGGAGAGGAACCAGAGCCACACAAAGAAGAGTGGAAAAAAAGGCTTGTCGGAACATCTCAGCAGTTCTACTGGATATTTAGATGCCTGTGGGAAAACAGAAGTTACACGTTAAGCACAATACGCAACCTCCTAGCTCTGCTGGGAAGACACAAAGCCAGCCAACGCTCCTTGTAAATCCTGTCTGTGAAAAACAAGATCTCTCCATCACTGTGACACATCACTGGGCTGCTAATATAAATTTTTATATTGGCTTGAAAGCTAAGCAATTAAAATATTTCCTTTGTTGGAGTATGGGCTAATGATTTAAAACCGCTTTAGCTTCTCTTTCAGTCTGAAGGGAGGGATCAGGTGGTGGAGCTATGGACAGTGCATCAGGATCTTCTGGTTTCGTGGTTTCTCTCCAGGTGTGTGCCTGGCTGCCCCATGCCCCCACTGACTCCATCACCCCCAATCCACGCAGACGTAAGCATCCGTGCTCCTCTCTTTGCCTGCTTGACCAGACTACCAGTGAAAGCATGGAGCAGGTTCTTTCCACCTCCAACTCCCCATGCAGGTGTGGTGGTGCCTGTGTATACTGAAAAGGTACAAACCCCTTTCCTTAACAGCGCTGCTTTGGAGCCCACACAACCTGTGGAGTGAAGGGACGAATAAACAAGGATTGAAAAAGTGCCCATCTTTAGCATTCAACCCATCACTGAGCCCCCAAGGTCCAGCTTCACATGGGAGTATATTTTGTGTAGGGTTATGATAACTTAAGCAGGAGAAGAGCTAGAGATCTAGTCTGAAAAGTTCTTGGGAATGTATGTAAGTGTTCAGAGAAACCCAGGATTTGAAAGGATATTCACAGACAAAACCCAAGCAACACTTATCCACAGCAAAGAATACGGAGGAAGAGGCGATGCTCACCTTTACATCTAGAGGAAAATAGCACCCACCAGCCTGGCCCCTTGATGGCACACAGACCAAGTGGTAGCATAGAGGCTTTTCTGCTTGGTGGTCAACTCAACACAAACCAAAAAGGGGCATGTGCGATTTGCCTTATGAAAAGAAGGCCTGAGTACAGTCCAGAAAGAGAACTTCTTCCCTGAATGGCATTTTTGGGTAGCTCTTGGAAGAGTCCAAGGCTTGAACGGACACTGAGAGTGCATTTGTCTGCATTGGCAGTGCAGGAGGAGGGCAAGTGAGTAATGCAGCTGAGCTACTGCCTCAGTTGCATGAGAAATGGCATTACTTGAAGATTACAAGCAGCTCAGCTCCCCCTGCATCTCCCTAGAGACCTCTCTCCATGTGGCAACCAGCTATTCCCTGACGGGACATTGTCCCGTTGCAGCTTACACTGCAAGCTGCAGTGCATCACAGGGTTCTGCAAACTGGTTTATGCTGGAAAGGCTGGTTCGTATCAGTGCTGCTGATATCCTTACAACAGGGACAGCCTTCCTCCTTACTAAGGCTTGTGCATATGCTAACAAGCCTGCAAGAGCCAGTGCTCAGGCTGGATTTCAGATAGGAGAAGAAGAAACCTTCATGCTCTTCGGAGATCTCCTGGGTGAATCCAAATGCTTTGGGTACACCAACTTGAGAAGCTTCACAGGCATGGCTCAGCAAAGCCCTCTGACATCAAGATCCTCTTATGTGCCTCCAGCTCAGCACCAAAATGCCCCTACCAAGTAGTACATGGGTCCTTTTCCACCCCCTCCAGCTCAGAGAGGCTGCACAGCTGTTTGCAGAGAGACCTGACTGTGGCCTCGTGAAGTCTCTGCGGCTCAATTTTCATTGCGCTGCAGAGAACAGAAAGAGTATCATATGGATAAAATACTTTAATGCTAAAGGGGTATTTCAGTTAAGATCAAGACTTCCTCCCTCTTGCCTTACTACAGGCTTCCCTTGTCTTGTTTGCCCTCCACAAAGCAGAGCTGCGGGAGATCCTGATCTTTTGTGGAACACAACAGCTTTGTGCCTTCAGACAGCACCATTTCAGAGCCGGTCTTCAGTGACGGCTGAGGAAGCTGGAGACATTAGCTTTTGGAGTGGCTGGGAGCACTGGAGGCTTTGGCCAAGTGTCTGACTCACAGATCATCACGTCCTGAGTTTAACCACCTCCCTCCCTCCCTCCTACCACATGTGTGTGGGTGGGAAAGGCGCCGTGCAGAAGAGCTGCTCTCCATGTAGAGCCACGGCAAGCAGTTCAACTGCATGGGCAACCAGGGCCACCTCTGGCACAGGACTGCCCCTGCCCTCAGACCTTGGGGCTTTGAACCGAGTCAGTGAAGCACCATGGCCTTTGCTTCTACACGGGCAGAAAGTTGAGGCAGAAAAGCGACAGCTGGAAAGACCAGACCCAGCTCACTTCTTTGTGGTCCTGTTACACACAGACTGGGTGGACATGTGGTGGGGAGGCTGCTGGAGACTCCTTTCCCATCTAAGGGGTCTCCATGGCTGGGGTGGGTGATGGTGCCTATTTTGGCATCCTCAGAGCACTATCTACCTCTTGTGATGCTGTTGCAAATCTCGTAGCATTTGAAGTTTTCATTAAAGCCCTGCCTCCTGCTGCAGAACAGTGAAATGGAAGTCTCAGGTTTCATCAGCAAAAGGGTGTATTTTGGACTAACGCATCTGCTGGATGTTGAAGACAATTTTTGGACACTGACAGTCCAGAAAACTAATGGAAAGAGCAGACTGGAAGCTGACTCATTACGCCTGAATACTTGGGTCTGCCCACCCTGTTCTTCCTTGACCTTTCTCCCTCTGCAAGAGCAGGACCATGATATTGTAGGAGCAAGGCCTTGCAGTGACTTATCTTGAAATTTCCTTCTCTTAGTATTTGTAGAGTGATTAATCTCTTTCCCCACAAGATGCACACAACCCAAAAACAACAGGGAACCTTGAGCAGTGGTTTTGGGTCCTCTGAACAGATTTTGAGGACGCTGCTTTGCACCACCCTCCCACACTAGGGTCTATGCTCCTACCTAATGTCTCAGATGCTCAGCAGAAAAACACATGGTCTTGTCTGCTGCTCCCACACTCAGACCCCAGGTGACCTGGCTGTTACACACATAATTGCAAAATTATATGGAGTTACCTATACAGAGCCCTGCAAAAACAGTGGTCTTGCAGGAGGACCTGAGTTCTTTGCTTGTGGGTACTTCTTCCCGCCCTGAGCAACTGAACCAAATGCAATATTATGGCAAACAAATGACTTGCAATGACTCTTTCAAACGTGCAAATTATAGTCAGCTTATCTGTGCTCTCACAACTGATTATCAGATAGATCAGATTTTAATGCACCAGAAAGGTCACCTCATGTGCTTGGCCAGGCAAAGCCATGGTCTGTCTTATCCCACACATTCATATTTATGATGTTCCTCCTAGTGCATGGTGTATTTCTCTCTCAACACCACAACACCTATTACAGCTGAGCAAATTGTTCCCAAATTCACAAAAACTCAGGTGCTCTGCTCTCTAAGCTAACTCTGCCTGCAAGGAGCTTATTTAAAGCCACAAAATTTGCGTTACTCTCAAGAAAGGAGAATTATGGCAGCTATGCTATATTCAGAATAATGTTTGAAACTGCACTGAAGCTCTGACACGGACCCAGTCCCAACTCTTTTCATGGCCATGCCCAGCGGTCAGTGCCTGTGGTGCCACCCACTGTGCAGGCAGCATTTTGCTCCACTCAAAAGCTTGCTAAATAAAACCAGAAAAAAAACCCCAAACATGTTCCATTTGGAACAGAAGCTCTTACAAACGCACCTCGTCTTCCTCGTTTGCATGCCCACAGTTTGCACGTCGCATGCAGAGGGAATTGCAGTGTCGGTTGCAGCCACTATCCAGATGTGCCCTGTAGCTTTAGACCCTGGGCGCACCACCAGGGGGAAAGTTTCCCCACATCTGCAGGGGATCCAGCCCTCCTCCAGCTCTCCTATTCCAACCATCCCAGGACTTCAGCCAGGGAAAGGCCAGGCCAAAGGAAGGCTGGGGGGGGTGGAGAAGGAAGGGGGGGCAGCTTGCCCCCCAGGGATGCTACAGCCCCTTGGAGCTTTGGCTCTGGCAGCCAGAAAGCTCCATTTACAGCACTCAAGCAGACCCCTGCCACCAATAAAAAAAAAATATAAATAGCTGACCAGAGGATGGAAGTGCAATGAGCTCACAGGCATTTCCAAACGTGCTGTTACCCCTCGAAACAGAGGAGCTGGTGCTGATGGAACTCAGCATAACTAGGAGATGCGAATCACAGGTTAGTTTAATCCGTATCTGCTGAAATTCTGAAAATCAAAGAGGAATGGTGCAGCAGAGCAGAGGCTCAGGCGCACAGCAGCAGCGCAGTGCCGTGCTGCTGCTGCTGCCATCACTTCGCTGTAGCTGCTGAGGTCAACTCAGTTGCCCCAGGGAAGAATTTGGCTCAACAGGTCCCCACCAAGGGATTTTCTAGCCCGGTGGCCCCAGCTGGTAAGAGTCTGTGGCTCACGCTACCTGCATCTGGAAACACCCTTGGAAAACGCCCCAACTATTGAAAAGCGGAAAGCAATGGCAAAAAAAAATATTCTCTGCTAGCAGGTATTGCCTAAGCACGATGTGCCTGGGATGAGCGGCTGGCTGGAGAGCCCGTAGCTGCGCCGCCCCAGAGCTACAGGCTGGGATTTTAGAGCCTGGCTTTGGAAAACCCAAACCGGAGAATTCCCAGTTGGAGAACCGTCAGGCAACAGCCGCCCGACCGCTCTACGAGGAGAAGAAAACTCTGCCTACCTGGAAAACGAAGTCATCGAACTTATCTTCCAAAAACCCTCGCAAACGTGAGGGCGCAGGCTTCGCGCAGCGGCGCGATGAGGAGCGCTCCGCCTGCCGGGGGGGGCGGCGGGCGGCTCGTCCCCGGCCGACGGAGCCTCACTTCCCCGGTGACGCAGCCGGAGCCACTGGCCCCACGGCCGCTTCCTGCGCGGGGGGCAGCGCCGGGGGGGCCCACGGACCCCACGGGGACCCTCCTGCCTTGATGCCAGCCCGGGGGGGCTGCAGGGGGACGGGGACAGCGTGTGAGGTCCGGCCACCTGTGCCAGCGGTGCTGCTGTCCCCAGGGCCAGTGGGCTCCCGGGGGACGTGGCCAAGGTCACAGCGCCCGTCGGGTTGGGGGCTTGGCAGGGAGGTGGGGGGCAGCCCCCAGCCCCCCTCCGTGCCGCTCCCCGCTGCACAGAGCAGGGCGGTAGGTACCGGTGCTCCGGTTATTTTTGCCGTTCTGATGGGAGAAGGCGGCAGAGTTTGCTCCGGGGCCGTCCGGTGGTCCCCAGTGCTCCCACCCACGCTGCAGCCGTGTGGGGTCCCTGGAGGGGACGGGGCTGTTGCTTCCAGTGACCTCCCCCCACGGCCTCGCCGCCTCCATCACCCCCAGACCCTCCCGTTGCCCCCTCCGGTTCCCTCCGTGCTGCCGGACCCCCTGGCCGGGGCGTTGCCACCTCGGGGTCTGGCTGAGCCGGGGCCGTGTGGCCCCACGTGAACCCCGGTCCCTGGTGGGGTGCAGGATGTGGCCCACGGCCTGTGGTCACCGCACGGCACCGCGCCTGGAGCCCCGCGGCCCCCCCCGAAGGGTGCCCCAGCTCCTGGGGGGCCCTCCCCAAAGGGTGCTGGGTGCCCCCGGGGGGGGTCCCTCTCTGTGGGGTGCCCCGGTGCCCACATGGCGATGGCCGGTGTCACAT